>JAKSZT010054396.1:18547991-18558910 GCA_026826555.1 Tolypeutes matacus
CTAGCATTTTCCCTTTCCTTTAGCATTTCTTCCCCAAACAGACAAAGCCTTTGAGTTTTTGCTTTTATAGAGTGTGAGAAATGCTCATGTGGTCAGCTTTTTAGGGGGTGTTTTTAATCCCCTTTAAACATATGTTATGTTTATAGTGTTTTAATAGCCTACTTTGAGAAGTAAAAATACGTATATTTTCAGTGAGTGAATTTTTAGTGTTTGCAAGCCAATAGTTTAATCCTCTACTATTTGTAGGCAGACATTGATGGACCGGAATTTAAGACCATTCATGAAAATACCAAA
This sequence comes from Tolypeutes matacus, assembly GCA_026826555.1. Taxonomy (NCBI): domain Eukaryota; kingdom Metazoa; phylum Chordata; class Mammalia; order Cingulata; family Chlamyphoridae; genus Tolypeutes; species Tolypeutes matacus. The sequence goes on from JAKSZT010054396.1 coordinate 18,548,286, forward strand.
CAGAGAGTGAAGGTAAATATGCTATAAGGCTGAGGTGTGTTAATGATTAAATCTAGCTTCATAACCATCTTTTGTTGTGAGATTGTGAGATCTATAATTAGATGAGAGTGGCAATAATAATAGATGTAATACTGTAGATACATAAAATGGATGTAGAGTTAAAATAAAGTTCTTAAAGAAAGTTGACTTGATTTCTTAAATGATTATTTGTTTTCCAGAGGTGAATTAATGATTATTTGCTGAGTACACAAATATTACAATTAAAAATTTTATATACATATTATATATAAAAACATAATATATATATATATTAAATATAAAATTTGCCATTCTAACCATTTTTAAGAGTACCATTCAGTGGCATTAATTACATTTACAGTGCTGTGCTACCATAACCACATCTAGAATCAAAACATTTTTATCATTCATAAGAGAAACTCTGTATCCGTTAAGCATTCACTCCCCACCTGCCTCTCCCCACCCCCTGGTAACCTATAATCTACTCTGTGTCTCTATGAATTTGCTTATTTAGATATTTCATATAAGTGGAATCACACAATATTTGTCTTTTTGTGTCTGGCTTATTTCCTTTAACATGTACCTTTAAGGTATCAGAACTTCATTCCTTTTTTAGCTGAATAATATTCCATTGTGTGTATATATACATTTTGTTCATTCATTTGTTGATGGACACTTGGGTTGTTTCCACTTCTTGGCTATTACAAATAATGCTGCTATGAACATTGGTGTACAAATATCCAAGTCCTTTCTTTCAACACTTTGGAGTATATACTAAAGAGTAGATTTTCTGGATCTTATGGTAATTCTATGTTTAACTTTCTGAGAAACTGACAAATTTTTTTGCACAGCAGCTGCACCATTTTTATATCCCTTCCAGCAACATATAAGAGTTCCTATTTCTCTGTACCCTTGCCAATATTTATTTTCCATTTTTAAATAATAGCCATCCTAATGGTTGTGAAGTGACAAATAATATACTTTTTAGGGGAATTTTGTTAATCTTAGTACATTATAGTTATTTGACCTAGTGTTGATGGAAGCATTAAATAATTGAGTTATGTATTTGCTTTAGGACTAGAATAAGGTTAAGGACAAGGCTTAAAGCATGACCCACTAGAGACAGTGCTTATAGTCCACTTGAGCCTGTATAGGCTGTCTTGGAACTATTGGAAATATGGCTTAAGGTCTGATAATACTTCCTATATCTAAGTTAAAACTCATTATGTTGAGTAGGCATTAGAATTAGGATCAGATATAGGAGTGGGAAGAGTGTTGATTTATTGTCTGGTAAGGATAAACACTATTAGTGTGAGCTTTCTTTTTTAAGGCCCTTAATTAAATTGTTCTTGTGCAGCTTGTGTATGTTGAGGTTAACATAAAAATGTTACCACATCTGAAATCGCCTCTCCGTTTATCATCTTAGGTTTCATTTTCATCCTTAAACTTAGTACTTCATTTGGAAGCTTTACTGTCCTTCATGGATTTTTTATCATCTGCTGTTCCATCCTCTGATCGTTCTACTGAGAAGGAGTCTGAACTGAAACTACTTGTGGGGGAGTCCAGAAGTATTGCTGTCAAAACTGGTATTAACTTTTGAATCATGGTCTAATATTTTCTATCTGAAGTTTAATAATCATATAATAACTTGTATTTTCAAGCTTAGATAAATATTTAGCACCAGTTATGGCTGCTCTAACAGCTGTTGTAAAAAAATGTTATCCCTATGGGTTCATAGGGTAATTTAACGAGGGATTTTAAATAAATGTTGTTTAATATTAATCATCTACTTATATTTGAACTCACCATCTAGCTTTTACATAAAATAAAAGTTGCATATACTTTGTATTGATGACTCTTTGCAGCCTTCAGTGAGTATGAGGAAGGAAGAAATTTAAATATGAATACAATCATGCATAGTAACCAAAGCCCTTTTTTAACCAGTCAAGCAAGCCTAACTGGTACTCAACCCCTTTATTAAGTGCTTTGGGGGGCACAGAAGGAAGGATCTCATGGAAGAGGCAGACTCACTTTAGTTTCTAACCCAAACTGTGTTTTGCTCACACCTAGATATGAGATACATGTTATCAAGCATATGATTTGTGTTATGAAATATCATTTATAAAATATCCTGAATGAATACAGGGCATGTGCCTATTTTTGATAAGCCAAATATCATTTTAATTGTATTTTGTTAAAAATATATGTTGTGAATAATATTCAGTAACTTAATTTTCAGACTTACTTTGAATTTTGTCTATATGTATGGCATTTTCAAGGTGTAAAACTGTCGGTACTATTAGATCTAATACCATGATCTTATTATTTTTTTAACCAGGGGACAGAGCAATAATTTTGCTGTAAACTAGAGAAAAAGAATTTACCTTCTTTGTCTACAGTGTACTTGTCACATTAACATCTTTAGAAATGTGTCTTCTTTATAGATCATATATGTACAGTGCCTATTCAACAGTTGAGTAAATATAAAAACAATGTTTAAACTTAGACAAATTAGAAATAATATTAATAAAAAAGAGTCATCCAGTTATGCTAAATAGTTGACTTAATGGTTTGATCATGCTACATTAAAGCTTAGGGAATAAAAAAACCTGTCATCATATCGGTAAGGACTGATAGTTCCTATACTTTTATATTATTAAAGAAAAGTATCTTTTTTTCCTTAGGCAAGATAAATCTCTTTGAAAATGTATCCCAAGTTTATCAGAACCTGGACTAAAGTAGATTAAGGAAATCAATTTTATTGTGATTCTTATATACACACATATATGTATAGTATCTGTATATAAGTTTTGCTGTATACACACACATACACTATAAAATATTTATTTTTTGTGTATTTTTAAAAATACTTCAGTCCTTTGTTTTTTTCCTCAAATAATTTATTTTAGAATTCTTCATGGAGAAACAGGATACAATCTAGAGAAATTGGCTCTATAATTAATAACATGTATTATAAGTGCTATAGTTATAACAAGTTAATAATTACTATTTCAGTTTTCATGAATTGTTCTTCTTTGATCTAATATGTATGAAAAAGAGTTAAAAATTAAAATTTGGGAATAATAGAGTTCCAAAAGAGAGGGTTTTCTTATTTCTAGAAGAAAAATTATAGTAAAATTTCCATCTAGCAAATTGTACTTTCAAGGGGCAATTAATAGTTGCCTTTATTCTTAATTTAGAGGAAGACATGCTAGTTTTTCTTGGGTTGGCATTTGAAAGTTGACCTAAAATCCATATAAATTATGTGTTAATTTAATAGAGGTCTTTTTGGTTATTCAGACTATGTAATGTAATTTAATTTTAGTTAATTTGAGATTATTTTGTGTGTTATATCATCTTTACACTTTGTTAATCACGAGGTCACTATTATATTTCAGTATCCAGCAATATTTCTCAAGACGATGTGTTTGATTTGAAGGTCACTGCTGAATTAAATGCATTTAATGTCTTTGTCTGTGATCAGAAGTGTAACATTGCAGATATTAGAATACAGGGTAAGTAATTATAGCTTGGTATAGAAATTCTTGTTTCTTTGTATAGACTTCCAGGAAAAAATTAAGTTTGGTGGATTTCTCATGAGTAATTTAAAAATTTACTTATAATGAAGACTCATGAAAAATTTTCAAGATGTTAGAAGTAAATTTGTTATATTTGCACTGAAATAGGACATTTCTTATGTATTTAAAACAATTCAGAATAGTTCTAAGGTTTAATCTAATTTTTTGGTTGCCTTTTCAGGATAATAAAACTTTAAATTAAACCAAGAAATGCATATTCTGGAAACATCTGAGTAAAGAAAATGTTGCTACCCTTATTTCCCTTGTCTTTTATGCATACATAATATAAGGAAAAGAAGTTTCTAAAAGAAATTTTGTATGCTTTATCCATCATCAGCTTGTTATAAGAATGTGGCAACATGGTATAATGATTCAGATTATTCCACGGGTTCTGGAGCCAGTCTGCCAAGGTTAGAGCCAAATCCTGGCTCTAACAGTTACTGGTTGACCTTGAGCAAGTTAATCTTTCTGTGCCTTACTTCCCTCTTTTGTAAAATGGAGATAATATTACTATTTATGGGGTTTTGTGAAGATTAAATATATATGCAGGTTTACAAATGTTTAGAAAAGTGCCTATCTGGTACAGAGTAAGCAGTTAAAAAATAAGGTTAATAAAAATCAGCTTCATTCAACAAATATTACTGAGTATTTATTTCATGGGGGGCATGATTATGGTGTAGGCTCATTGCTCAGTCTCAGCTGAGGTATTCTCTGTATCAAGGAGCAGTTTTAGAAATCATTATACCTTTTATGAGATTGACAAAGATATTTTTTTGAAGAGAAATCTTAGAAGACTGTATTCTACATATAGTTTATTGTAGAAACAAAAGCACTTATTGGTTAACTAATAGTCATTTATGCTTAGTCAGTAGAGCAGGTGTTCTTAACCTATTTTGTTCCATGGACCCCTTTGCCAGTCAGGTGAAAACCACGGGTCCCTTCTCAGGATGTAGCGGCAGATAGTTTTATGACACTCAGCATGTCTTTAGATTAAATTTTAGGATTATTCAGAATTACAGTTTACAACTTTTCTGTAATTTCAACACCTGATAACCTAACACAGTTCACATCTGTTCAAACGGTCATTTTCGGCAAAGATTTAGAAATTCGAGTTTTCCCGTGGCGTCATAAAACCATCTCCACCCTCCTTACCAACTTTTTTGCAGGCATTTATCCACTGCAATCAGAATATGCTACATCAAAATAAAAATCATACCAAGTCTACACTATACTGTGTATTATTTAATAAATATATCACACCCTCACCAACATGTCCCCACAAGAATAATGTTTTTGTGTATTTTCAATTCAAGCTTATGGAACCCCTGAAATTTTTCCACAGACCCCTTGGGGGTCTGTGGGCCCCTGGTTAAGAACCCCTGCATTAGAGCAACAATTTTCATAATATGGAGGTTTGTGAGGTAAATGACTGTTTAATAACCATTATTAATCTGCCTAATGACCACTTCTAATCTTACCAGTGAGTAGGATATTTGTATTTGGAGAAGTATGATTAATTTTCTTTGAAATTTGGAGTCTTTTGTCCTAAATTTCTACAACTTTTTATATGTATGAGATGCCCCTGACATTTAAAGGTATTATAATTTTTCTTAGGTATCTCATACTTAGAGATTGACAGCTTTAATATGTCTAATAGTGTATATATGTTGGTGTAGCATATTATTAAACTTAAATACCACTGAATTGTTTTGCTTGGTTGACTGAAAACTTTGTAAATGTTATGCTTCCTATAGGAATGGATGCTTCTATTTCTGTGAAGAAAAAGCAGACTGATGTATTTGCCAGACTTAAGGATATCATAGTTATGAATGTTGATTTGTTGTCCATTCACAAAAAGGTGATTAAAAAATTGGTTTTTATATTGAAATTTATTTTCTTCCTTGGATTTGAGATGCCTTTATTAATTTGTTCACTTTATATTTATTTATTGTCTGTCACGAGTCAGGTATTTGTTAGGGGTTGAAGATGAAAATGTTAATAGTCTGCTTCATATTGCAGATGGACTAGGTCTCCTGATACACAGAAATTTGTAAAAGTATTTTATGACCAATTAAGTGATAGATAATTTCCATAGATGGAACATTTTAAAATAGGAATAGGAAAAAGTAATTGGCAAGTGAAATGTTTTTTAACTAATAATCTGTTTAAAATTGAATTAAAATGTTTCTTCTTGATGTAATAACCAATTAATCTGATACTTTTAGGCTGTCTCTATTTTGGGAGATGAAGTCTTTAGGTTCCAAATGACTCTCTATCCAGATGCCACAGAAGGAACGGCCTATGTTGATATGTCCAAAGTAGATGGCAAACTTAGTTTCAAAGTGGGTTGTATTCAAATTGTTTATGTTCATAAATTCTTCATGTCTCTTTTGGTAAGTTTATTTTTAATGTATTTATTTCTCATTGAGGCCTCAATATCTTTGCCTATACATCTGGACCTAGATAGTCACAATTTTATATAAAAGGACTTGTGAGGAAGTGATGTAGCTCAAGTGGTTGAGTGCCCGCTTCCCATGTACGAGGTCCTGGATTCAATCCCTGGTACATCTTAAAAATAAATAAATAAATAAACAGGACTTGTGATAAACACCCAAATACTGAAAGAATTATTGTAAGTTAAGGAAATCCTTACCATGATGGATAACCAAATGTATTTTTTATCAGTTTTGTGTATATAAACTATCATTCTCCAACATTTTCATAGTTTATATTTTAAAAGTAAGTTTTGATATTTTAAAATCCTTAAAGGTATTTAGCTAAGAGAATTTTTTTAAAGAACCCAGCAGGCATTTGAAGGACTAATATTGGTACTTACAGCTTTTGATTATAATTGTGATTAGCAAAGCCATGAATTTTTCTTCTTTTTATTATTTGTTTTTATGCAAGTGTCATAGACTGAAGAGTTGAAATCTGTCTGTACCTCTTAGCAGCAGGGCACACCACTTTTAGCAGATGTGTTCATCAAAGCTTACAATTCATGGATTTCTCCTTAAACCATCATGTTTTACTTTTCTGCAAAATAATTTATTTGCGGAGAGAGATTAATAGCTTTGTATTACTAATGTATGAGCATCAAGAGTATTGCTTCTAAGAATGACCTTTTTTCATTTGGAAAAATATTTTCTGTTTTTAGTTGTAGTGAGATGAAATGCTTCTCACTCTAAAGAAGTTTTGGATTGTAGAATTGTAAAACTTAATTATCTTTGCTTATGCCTGCATATATGTATTTTTTAAATCTTTGGAAATAAGCTGCTAGAACCTTAGTTTCCAAGAATAAACTTTATTCTTATGAACTAGAGGTACAGAATTGAATCTACTTTGAGAGAAGTAAAATTATTTCCTCCATCACTTTCATTCAAGTTTGAATTTTAAATGACCAATATTCATTAATCAAAAGGTTTACTTTTTAAAAAAGTGCTAAAAATTTGTCATAAAATCCAAACAATTCTGAAATAATATAAAAAGTTAAATAACTCTATTTTCCAACTATGATTAATAGCCCAGAGTGTATCCTTCTAGATGCTACTCTCTCTATATATACACAATCATAAGTGGCATATCTTTTATATCATCTCCTTTTCTTAGTTTTTCTTCTTAAAGTCAGTGCTTTTCAAAGTTTTTCCTTTTTAAAATAAATCCTTTTTCTGAACTCTCTATCACCCTCTTCCAACAGAACTTCCTCAACAATTTCCAAATTGCCAAAGAAGCTTTGAGTGCAGCCACTGTCCAGGCTGCCGAAAAAGCTGCGTCTAGCATGAAAGACTTGGCTGAGAAGAGTTTCCGCCTTTTAATGGATATCAATTTGAAAGCACCAGTTATTATCATTCCTCAGTCTTCAATATCACCTAATGCTATTATAGCAGATCTGGGTTTAATCAGGGTTGAAAACAAATTTATCTTGGTTCCTATGGAACACTGTTCTCTTCCCCCAGTCATTGACAAAATGAACATACAACTCACGCACTTGAAGCTGTCCAGGTATAAATATGTATTATGTATTACTTAATACAAATAGAATTTTTGTCTGGGGTAAAATACTATAAAATAATATGTCTTATGATAATAAAACCTTAATCATTGGTTTTTGGTCAGTAGCTAATAGTAATACTCATAGAATCTGCTATTTTGTCTTACCAAAATTTATAATGTGATTTTTCCATTTAAAAAAATATTAAAATATTTTATAACAATTCTCTTATAAAATTATAGTTTATTCAGTAATCCTTAATTGAGATTGTTTTTCACTTTGCACACAGCGATTTCCTTTTATGTAGATAAGGGAAAACTCCCTAAAATGTAATAAAATTTAATATTTATTTCTTATTTCTAAATCTTTGTCACAATTGGGAATTCCCAATGAAGTATCTAAAGGCTTATTGAATCCAAATGGGAAGATATTAGCTCTTTGGACTGGCAAGAGTACTTATTTGTTTGTACAAATGGTCATTGACATGCAAGGTAGAAATGACTATTAAAATATGTTTGCTTAACTTTTAGGCTTATTGGATTTTTCTCCTTGATTTGGGAGATGTACCAATAATATACTAAGAGCTAAGTATACCATCAGTTGTTTTATGTTCCAATTTTAGAATGATGTAGTGTTTGTATAACATTACACTGGTTGCTATATCAAGCAGCCTTTGTGAATGATAGTAGATAATGCAATAGTCATAGTTTATGAAATTTGTCCTTTAAATATACATTACATAGGTTTTGTTTTGATTAATTCTGATTGGTTTGTGAAAAGAAGCATGTTCTAAAAGAATTCTGATAGTAGCTTTCAGTGCTGCTATAGGAAAATGTTATTTGGAAACTATTAATTAATATCGTAGCCCACATTTTAAAATGTAAGTTTCAAAAATATAAAATATTTTGTTTTTCCTGCAGAACTATTTTGCAAGCTGACTTGCCACAACATGACATTGAAATTTTAAAACCAGTCAACATGCTTTTGTCCGTACAACGGAATTTAGCAGCAACATGGTATGTGCAAATTCCAGGAATGGAGATAAAAGGAAAATTAAAACCTATGCAGGTAAGTATATGTATAAAATATATTAAAATTGCTAGATATCCTTTTATCTAACACATTGCAGTTCTAATGCATGTCAGAGGTGATGATACATTAAAAGAGAATACTTTAACTGGAAATGAGGTCATCTTTGTTCACCGCACTTTTCCTTATTTCTTTTAAGTCAGATATTTGGTATACTACATTCAAAGCACCTTAGGGAAGCGGATGTGGCTCAAGCAGTTGAGTGCCAGCTTCCCACATGGGAGGTCCTGGGTTTGATCTCCGGTGCCTCCTAAAAACAAACAACAAGCAAAATTAATGAAAAAACCAACTAAGGGGAGTTGATGTGGCTCAGTGGTTGAGCACTGGCTTCCCACATATGAGGTTCAATCCCTGGCCCCGGTACCTCAAAAAAAAAAACCCCAAACAACAACAACAAAACAAAAGCACCTTAGGATTATTTTTAATGTGTAGAAACCCTTTGTTTAAACTAGAAAAATGGACATCATTTTAAATAGGAACTGTGCTTATTTGGTAAGCATATAAATACAGCAGTATTTTTAGTAGTTTAGGTAGCAAGTTACATATAGGTTCACAAGAAGAGGTGAAACTGGTTGAAGAAGATCATGGAACTTAGATTCTTGATTCTTGTGTACCTATGTGTGTGAAACTGTGGCAGCCAAACAATGGATGGTGGGTTAATGGGAAGGGAGGGACTAAACAAATAAGATATGTTGAAAACAAATGAAAACTTATTTATTTTTGATATCTGTGATGATTGGAGACTTGGTTCTAAGATAAAACCAAAGGGTTAAAGGAGCAGAGTTCTAATAGTATAAAATAGTTAAGACTGAAGTTTGTGGGAGTGAAAGGTTCTTGTGTGTATGTATGAGCGGATATATTGTATTTGGTATATTCATAGAGAAGTCAGTATTCCGAAGTATGGGTCTCTTCTCTTGATTTCCCCCTTGCTGCCAAGAGATTAGTACCCAGGACTAATATTTGGCCATTTTTCCTTATTTTCAAAGGTTGTGTGGGTTGGCTTTTTCCCAGTATAGGTTTATAGAAAGCAAAATAAAACCTAAATGTCTATCATTAGGAGAATGTGGATATAATTATGGTATATTCATACAGTGGACATCATAAAGAACTAAAGTGAATGAACTAGAACTATGTGAAACAATTCTTAAACATAAAAATGAAAAAAATAAGTTGCAAAATTATAGTACAGTTTATACTATTTCAAGTTTTATAACATGCAAGGCACTGCTATATATTATTTATAGAGGATGCATTAGTGGTAAATCTAAGAAAGCATTCCTGAGAATAGTCATTTTCTAATTCAGGATAGCGTGTTTTTCTGGGAGGAAAAGAGAAAGGGGAATGGATTCTCAGATAGTTACATATGGGTCTGCAACTGCGTTTGTAATGGGGGAAAAGATCTGAAGGAAATAGAGCAACTTACTGAGATTTGACAAAGCCAGCTGGTAGATACACAAGGGAGGTTTTTACTATTCTCTATATTTTTCCTTTATGCTTGAAGTACTTGAAAAGAAACAAGAAAAAAAAGTAACAGAGTCTACAATTTAATGTCAAAGCAAGATGGGATTCATTAATCAAAAGGACCCTTTTTTTAAAACAATTTATTGAAGTGTATCATTCATACATGAACATACATAAACAAGTGTTCAGTAAACATTGTGAACTTACAAAGCAAACATAATAACATCATACAAGGCTCTTATACATCACCCCACCACAAATAATTTGCATTGTTGTGAAACATTTGTTAACAAATTATGGAAGAATATCATCAAAGTATTACTACTAACTATATTCTGTATCTTACTCCCCTATACTTTTTTTGGTCAGGATTTATTTATTTATTTATTTACTTACTTTTATCCACAGGGGGGCCCCCCCCCGGGGGGGGGGGGGGGGGGGTCGAGTCGCTGGGCAACTCTCTGTGTCCGTTTCCTGCCCTCTCTTCTCAT
>JAKSZT010054396.1:18559010-18750812 GCA_026826555.1 Tolypeutes matacus
GCGAGTCTTGTCTTGGCTCTCCCTGTGTCACTCTCCTGTTACATCATCATCTTGCTGTGTGGTTTGCGGGGCCTGACGGCCCACCTGCGCGTGGGGCCTGGGAAGCTCACCCGCTTGCGGGGCCTGGTGGCACACCTGCGCATGGGGCCTGGGGGGCGCACCCGTGCACAGGGCCTGGCAGCCTGTGTGCCTTCTGTATATTTCTTTTTACCTGGAGGTCCCGGGGATCAAACCTAGGTCCCTCCATTGGGAGATGGACACCCAACCATTCACATCCATCCCTCTGCTATATCTCTTAAGGTTGACCTAAAGTTATAGAGTTATAGTCATTTCCCATACAGGATGGTCATATGATAAATCAGGCTTGGTTTATCACTAGCATTCTAAAAACCAATACCTAGGGAGAAAAACTAGGTCTGGAGACACATGCATGGTGTCTAATACAGCGAATGTTTAACCTACTCTGATTATCACAAAATCAGAACAGTGAGAATATTCGCAACAAAGGACCCTTGATAAATTAAGAATGCAGTCACAGCGTATAAGGCTTTGGCTGCCTAATTTGTCAGTGATCCAAGCCTTTCTTCACACCCCCTTTTTAGTCATAGGCTATATAGTTTTCCTGGATCTGGAGTCTAGCTAAAAAAGGATTTTGAGTAGATCAGTTTGACAGTTCTTAAAGCACTGTGGAGCTGCATCAATATTGTCCTTCAGACATATTGGAGGTCAGATTAAGTATATGATTCTGTTGTTCTTGCTACCTATAACAAACCAAATGAAGTAATAAAATAAGCTGCTCTTATGTAGCTGTGATATCTTGGTTGGTACACAAGTGGGAATGGACCCAAAAGGACATTCTTTGTATTATTTGAGGATTGGGACTTGGGGCAAACAAGAAATCCTTGGCCAATATATCATGTTAAAATATCTCCACATTTTCCTTTATTCTGAGAACCAGGCAATTGCCCTGGCTATAGGGACCTAATTTAGGGGACACAGCACCGTGGCATTTAGAGGAGAAGATACTAATGTATGGATGCATGCTTTTGTGAGCTTATGTGTAAGTGCTTGAAACAGACTCTTTGGACCATTATTTGTGTATGGAAAACATATAAAAGGTAAAGGATAAAAAGTTCAAAGGAAGTACTGATTTAATTGACCTTAGTGGCCACTAGTAGCTTCATTTATTCTAGCTGCTTCATGTTGTATGACCACCCGTGAGGAAGATGGTATTCCTGCTATAATGATTAGGAAACTTGAGTTAGGTAGGCTAAAAAACTTAGCAAACAACATGACTTCAAAGTGATTGAGCTATCTGACTCAATGTCACCCTTCTGCCTTTTTTTTTTTTTTTTTTGGCCCCATTTCCCGCTTCTATAAAGGTGGGAGATGAACCAAATGCTGCCTTCTGAGTCTGTGTTTTGGTGTTTAAAAATTCTTTGTAGATTCTCTTGTTATTGTTTAAGTGGTATCATTCTTGATAAGTTAAACAAATGTCTTACATATGTCCAGATGCGTAAGTACTAAGAATAAGAGCTACATAACAGGAGGACATACTTACTTCTTGGTGAGATCAGAAGTTGAACAGCAGTCTTCCTGTATTGAGTTTGGAGGGGAGCAAATAATGTGGAAGAAGGAGCTAGCACTGTATGAGAAGAGAGAGAGGCAGAATGGAGATGGGAAGGGGGAGAGAGGCACAGGTTCAGGGAACTTGATGAGGCAGTAATAGATAAGGCAGGAAGAGAGTGATGAAATGACAGAAACTGGAGTTTGAATATGGGTGGAGGCAGAAACATTTTATGCACAGAGGCACATCTCATTTGCTATACCAGATGAAATACTTCTCTGGTATTTATAGTCCCAATTCTCTTTTTTTTCAGTAGATGAACAACTAATTAATTTGAAGAACCATGGATTGAGATATAGATAAAATATTCTGCATTTGCTACATTATGGTAACAGATTATTCCTGATTTCTAGGTTGCTCTCAGTGAAGATGACTTAACTGTTTTAATGAGAATTTTGATGGAAAATCTTGGAGAAGCTTCTTCACAGCCAAGCCCTACACAAGGTGTCCAGGAAGCTCTAAGAGTGAGAAAAGAAGATGTTCCAAGAGGAACTGACAACCTCAAAGGTACAAATTGATGAAGGTCTTTGCTTCAGTTATGGAGAAAAATAAGTGTTAGTGTCATATTTTTATTTCGTGTTTTTTTCAGTTGTCCAGCATAATGTGTTATTACCTGATTCTGTATTGTACTATTTACTCTGGAAAATCTGCTGGAGTTGAGGATGCCTCTTGAAGCTCTCAGGGGAAGAAGATAGGCCCATTGTTTGCTACAAGGGGCAGGGCTTCTGTTGTTGCCTGCATGATGCTTGTTTGCGTTTTACTTGTGAAAGCTGAATTCACCTCACCGGGCACTGAGGTCGTCTGCCTTGAGAGAAATAGTAAGGTCCCAAAATATATAAGAAATAAAGCAACCTTGATATCATACTCAGATGACTGGCCCATTAGAAAAGGTATTCTTCACTTTTACTTATCTGGCTTTATTGGAGAAGGGCGTATTCAGATATGTAAGGGAATTTTCCAGATTATTAAAATTGAATCTTTTAAAAATCACTGAACCTTTTAAATTCAGCCATTTTAAAATGGTAGTTTTTCTAAAATATAGGTTTCCTTCTTGCTTAAACAGGTAATTTTAAATATAATTTAACTTTTTCTTCATCATGTGAAGTCATTGATGTGGATATCACATTTTATTAGATTGTAAATAGGTTAATATTTTTGTGGCCAAAAAGAGATGAAGCAAGTGCTTCTTGCCCTGATAATAAATGGTCCCAGGCTGCTGTGCTTTTATAGTGCTCTCAGACCATCAGCTATTACTTCTGAGAGTAATTGGTAAAACTACCAGTTAGTAAAATACCTTACCAATACTGCTACTCCTGTAGTTAGGCTTGGTTTGTTTTGAACTCACATAAACAAATGATGAGAGCAACCTAGAAATCATCAATAATTTGTTATCATAATGGAGCAAATGCAGAATATTTTGTGTAGTGCAAAATAAGGTTTCTGGTTCAAGTGGGTAGTTGTGAGTGCTTCTTCTCTCTAGGCTGGGTTCCTGCTGTCATATAGGTAAATGCTAGATGAGCAGGCTGTTGCCATGATTAGGCAGGAACTGTGTGGAGATGGATAAACTAGAGCAGACAGGCTTTGTATGATTAATGATCTCATTACGTTCAGCTGTGGTCAGATCCTTGCATTTTCTTCTGGTGCTGTGGTTAATATGGTACTTGACAAAACTTGAGAGTTCAGTTGAGAGCTCCAAAGCTCCAACCTGGAGAAGCCTTGATGATATGGTAAAAGTTATGCAATGTTTGCTTTTCTAGTAACTTATAAAAACAGACTGACTTATGGAATGAACAAAGGATAGAATCAATCTCCAAAAGAGATTCTAGAATAATTTTTTAAAGGGCTTTGAAAACAAGATGTATTCTTGCCCGTCTATGAAATTTCTGCCTCAAGATGAGGGAAAAGACTGAATTAACTTCTTGAAATCTCTTTCGCCTCAAAATTCCAAAGGCCTCCCTCCATCATATTTAAGCTCTGTTAGATTCTGCTATTGAGTTATATTATATTTCTCTTATAAAGTTAATGGATTAGGCATAGGTCATATAAGATAGTGACAAGTGTACTAAGCTAGCAGAGGATCTGTTACTGACTAGCCATCTGAATTGGGGTAGTGATTAACGTTTATATGCCTCCAATTTCCTAATCAATTTGAGAATGGATTGTAACCAGTTGTGTGAAAATGTTTTGATAATTAAAACTACTCTGTAATAGTCTTGCTTTGGGGGCCTTTTTTTTTTTTTTTTTTTTTTTTTAAGTTCTTGGTACCTTTTTAAAAAAAATTTTTTTTTTTTAAGTAGGTAGTCTGTCTCTGCCACTCTGCCTTGTACTAAATATATGTGGAATGGATCATTGCCATTTTATTGATTCTTTTATAATATGAGTTAAGGAACCCTAAAAAGTATGAAAAGTTTAGAATAAGAAATTATCTGGTCTTTAAAAATATTTATAGAATAATATACCGATTTAAAAGCTTTTAATTTTTATATTCATGTTTGAACCATCAGAACAAGAAGGTGTGACAGAGTCAAAGCTTTCTATGGACCAGAATATCACTCTCCAATATGACTTTCACTTTGAATCTCTTTCCATTATCCTTTATAACAATGATATCAACCAGGTATGTGTGTACTGCATACATTTACAGAATGTAGTAAATTTCTGTAGTTAGACATAAATCTTTAGCTCTTTATCCCAAAATAGCCAGTTTTAGAATATGAGCATTTTTTTTGGTTACTGTTTGTTTAAAAAAAATTAATAGATTTGTAAAATTTTATTTGTCCTATAGAATATGCATTGGTCCTGTTCTCTGTCTTCTCTTTGTTAGTGTTTCTAACACTAACAAAGTTGAATCTTATTAGACATTCAAGGTTTTACTTATTTTCAAGTAATATTGGCACCAAAACATGTTTAGATCCATCTCTAATATGGAGCAATTTTATGAGTAATTTTTATATGTATAATTTTATTACAAAGATAGATATATGCATATATAACTATTTAAGAAGAATAATTCAGCAGTGACTTTAAAGCCTTTGATTATTTTCAGATTCATGATTACCTATAATATTTATGCATTAATTGTGTTTCTATTGAATAAATGTTTATAGTAGTTTCATATTAAAGAATTGAAGAACCAAGGTTTAGTGCCATAATGATTTGAAATAATGTAACAGTTGTATTTTAGCTAGTTGTTGTTTTTTATTATGCAGATAGTATCTTCCATATTAAATATGTATTGATTCAATTAATTATGTCAAATTGTGAGTAGTTATGTGAACTTTCATATATTTGATATTGCCCAGTATGAAGGTTTTACTAGTGCATGTTCTTATCCCAATGAGCATTTTTTCCTAGCCAAGAGAAATACTACTGGGTTACTGTGGTTCCAGAATTATATGTTACCTTTCTCCTATCATGCTAACCTTCTATTTCATTCCTTCAGTTTCTACTTCCTCTTTCTCATCTAGTTTAGTAAGCACAGGGTGGATAAGCTCCAGTAGTGACAGAAAATAGCTGAGAACAGTTTTGTATTGATGATGGTTATTATATCTGTTGTTAATATCTGTTTATATATGTTAATTTATATTTCATATTTTCTAAGAATTATATAATAGTCATACATTATTGTTGTTGAACGTTGGCCAAATAGTTATTATTTTTGCAATGATCTACCTTAATTTCTAATGTTTAAATTAATGTTTAATGCTAACAAAAACATCAGGAAATGGTCTTACGGAAAATGAACGATTAAATGTAGTCTTCCTTTCACTTAAGGTGACACTATTCTTCTGAATCCTGTGTTAGGATCTCATTGTCCTTTTTTACTTCCTTGTGATTGTCTTTATTCATTTAGACACTGAGTACTGTCAATTTTTAATTTGAGTGAACATTTGTTCTTTCCTATCAATTTTCACTGATAATGCTTTATTTGATATTTGTCGTAGCTCACATTTCTAGTACTGCCGTGGCTTGCTTGCTTGTTGTTGTTTCTCTTTTCATTCGTCTTAGACACTGGCCCAAATTCAGTTTCTCAAAGTAGTTTCATTAGCCATTTTTGAACTTCCTGTTCTACTTAAAAGCATTCAGTGGTTCCAAATTGTCTACGGTAGGAATGCTTCATAACTGTATATGATATACTAGCGTGTAGCAATCAGTAGGTCTGTCCCCAGTCATTTCTATTCATATTTCAAGTATAGATGTTTGTGAATTACTTAAAAAAATAAACTAAAGGCATTAAAAGTTTGCCAGTGATAATGTATCTTTCACCTACTTGTGTGCAATAAGCTCTCTTGAGTGAGGGAAGGTACAGAGTTATAATCAGTGTGCCAAGAATTGCACCTTATCAACACCCTTTTTCATCAGTTCCATGCTCTGTAGTGAAGTAACTGTGAATAAAGTTCTTTACTTCCCTGCACATTTTTTGTTTGCTAATTGGTTGGTTTTTGTTCATTTAAATTCTGGGGGTATCCTAGAGAATGTGGCGCTATGTGTTATGGTAGAATAAAGATTGAAGTCTTCTTTTCTATAAATGAGAGTTTAAATATTTAGTTTAGGATTTTTAAGTGCTTGACTAGGCCTCTATATCCCTACTATTCTTTAATCAGAATATTCCAGCCTAATCAGCTGTACCTTGTGTAGTCAGAACTTCTTGAATTTTTTTGCTCATGTTTTTTTCCTATTTGGAAATTTCTCTACCCTCTTCTTAGCCTATTTATATCCCTACTCTGCCTTCAAGTCTCAATCAAGTTCTCATAAACTTCATGAAATTTTCCCAGCCTACAATAATCTCTTCGACTTAACTGAGCTTTTATTATTTATACTCTTCATCTAACCACTTAAAATCCCGTGTGAAATATAGAAGACTATAAATATAAATAAATAAATAAATATACGTCATATGGTATGTATGTCTCATATAATTATGCTACACTCTCTAAAATATCCTTATCACAGGGGTTCTTAACAAGGGATCCATGAGCTTGAATTGAAATTCAAAAAAAACATTATTCTTGTGGGGACGTGTTGGTGTGGGTGTGATATTTTTATTAAATAATACACAGTATAGTGTGGACTTAGTAAGGGGTCTGTGGTTTTCACCTGACTAAAAGGGGTCCATGGAACAAAAAAGATTAGGAACCCCTGCCTTATGGAGTTCCTTTTAAATATTTCTATTTTATCTTCTCAATTAGGGTATAAGCTCACTGAGAGATCTACCATGCCTTGTCCTTTTTCATAAACTCTATAATTCCTACCACAGTGTTTTGTACAGAAGAGTTATTAAATATTTATTAGTTAAGTTGATTGCTTAATTGACAAAAATGTCTTCTGATTATTTTTTTTGCATGGAACTATAAATCATATCAATTTTATGTATTAACCATTGTTGAATACCCAGACACAAACATATATGTATTTATTTGTGTATATATAGATGTATACACAAACATGCATATTGTTTCTCTTCCATTTGTGTTTTAGCAGTACTTTTAAAATTTGAGATTAATTTGTTATTAGTCTCTGAATTAAGAAATATGTTTAAAGGTAAGTACATAGTATTTAAGATAATTGACTCTTTTCCTTGAAAAAATATACCACAGGAGTCCAAACTTTCATTTCATAATGACATTTTACGGCTGGGTGAACTCAGACTACATCTTATGGCCTCAGCAGGGAAGATGTTTAAGGATGGCTCAATGAATGTCAGTATTAAACTTAAGACATGCACCCTTGATGACCTCAGAGAAGGCATTGAGAGAGCAACATCGAGGTTTGTCAACTCTGAATTTGCTGTACATTGTTTAAGGTTGACATTGCTACCAGGCATTGCTTGGTTTGGGATTATAAAAGGATGTTTCTCTTTGCTCAGACTTCCTAACTTGAGTTGCATCAAGAAGTTGTGCTAATGTCAGATTCAGCATCTTTAAAGATTAACTTAAGGGGAAGTTTGAGTAATAACTGTCTTGAGAACAGGAACCAAAAGAACTTAAGAGTTTTAATAGTTAAATTTACTTGGGGTGGAATGTTGGGAATGTATTTTCTGTATTGTCACAGGTAGGCAGAATTGGGTTTGTTTTTTTTTAAATAGCCTTAAAGCTATAGCTTTTTCCTTTGTCTTGTTTATTTTTTCCATGTCTCTTAAAACAAAAAAGTACTGCAAAATTTCTTTTAATTTTTAAAAATTTCTTCTAATGGAAATGGGATTCCTACCATGTTCAAATTATCAGTCCATTCTTGAAATATTAACTTACTACAATGTAGGAAATATGTAATGTCAGTAACACACTAATAACTGTGTTCTTATTCAAGTAATAACGCACATAATACTTGATTCTTGATGCTTTTTTGGAGAAAAAGTATGTTGCTATTTAAACTTGGGACTCCAATGAATACAAACTGGATACTTCTAGGCCCTTTGTTTTTTTTGAGAGATGAATAAGAAGTGGGGAAAGAGTACTATCATGCCACTAGTTTTTCTAGTTTGCAAATATGCCATGGGTAGTTGTTCACAGCTGTGTAGGCAAGCCATCATCTGTTTCGTAGTCTGCTCTTTCCAGCACAAGTGGGGATGTGTGGGAACTGTTATTGCAGATACCTGATAAACACTACGTTGCATGGAATATTTTTGGTCTTAAATTGTACAGAATGATCTTTGCAGATAAATTTCTTCAGAGATAATTTATTTCTTAAAATAATATAAGAGATTGTCTTTTAACTTTTATGGAACCAAATTAATGTTTTTTGTTAATTGTTCAAATTCTTTTCAGCAGTCATTGATTTGTTTCTTGAGTATTGCTATTGCTGATTATAATATAAAATAGTCTATAATTGCTTAAAAACATGAATCTTATAGAGATTAGGAGACCATGCCTTGGTTGCTAATTGGGTAATTAGATTCCTATTAAAATTGACCTGTTTCCTGTTCAGATTAGAAACTGAAAGGTGAAAGAAATATTTCTATTAAGGCGTGTAGGATATTTTTTCATCTCTTTAAAAATTTTTAATAGGAATTTAAAAAAGTGAATGACATATCTTTTTTTCAGAATGATTGACAGGAAGAAGGACCAAAATAACAGTTCTATGATTGATATAAATTACAAACAAGACAAGAATGGAAGTCAGATTGATGCTATTCTTGACAAGCTGTATGTATGTGCCAGTGTGGAATTTCTGATGACTGTAGCAGATTTTTTTATCAAAGCTGTGCCTCAGAGTCCAGAAAATACGGCAAAAGAAACACAGATTCCACCACGACAGACTGCCACAGCAAAAATCAAGATAGAGAAAGGTTAGCATAATTTATCTATCTTACAACTTGTTTTATATTTTAACAAAAATTGCAAATAAGGAAAAAGGAAAATGAAGAATTTAAGAACTTGAAATTAATCTTTACAATTTAAACATATCCTATAGAAAAACTTTAGTACTCATAAATTTTTAGGAGAGGGGTACAGTAGAAATATACTGGATCAGAAGCCAGGAGGCTTCTGTTCTGATTCTAACTCTGCCATTAACATTTCTTTACTCATCCAGAAAATAAACAGAGTCATTGGTTTGCAGCCAGTTTTACAGAATGGAAATCTTTTATTTGAAGAAAGTATTTTGAAAAATCTTAGCTTATTGAACAGATAAAAGCAGAAGTGGGGTCATGGGAGGACCCTCATGGAAACCCCTTGGACACTACCTTTGAATCCTAAACTTAGGGAACACAGTTTGAAAATCTGTTCTAAGTGTACGTTGAAGCCACTTCCCAACTCTATAATATTTTTATTCTAGCATTACTAAGCAGATCAGTGATTTTCTATGTTAAATTACAATTGTCTAAAGTTAGACATTTTTCTCCCTAACTGTATAACCCAGAAAGATTGGAAAATTACCATTTACTGGCAAGGTCAGAATTTCATTTTTCCATTTGCCTTTAATCCTTAAAACAGTAATCATATCTGGTATCTCTAGTCATGTATAAATTTTATGTATGTAAGTTATAGATTGTATGACATTGTGGACTTTATGGTGAAATCAATATGAACCAGTAATAATGATTGGTCTATTTTATCAGAATTGCTTTTCCTCTTCTTGATATTCCTTTCCCCAATTTCCTTTCCTTGTTCCTGCAACATAACTTAATATTCATGTGTGTATATGCACACAGACCTTAATTCTGACAAAAAGAACTTCAAAACAAGATTATTTCTGCTAGGTCAAAGTGGGAGCAATATTCTTGTGGACAGGGATCAGACTGCATTTTCTGCACAATCAGCATTTGTTAATAATCATTTAATTATTAACAAATTATTAATCACCCTACCTGTTATAGCAGAATGTTAGAAACAACTTAGCAACTTGGAAAGCACATGTATTCAAGTGACAAGACTAACTTTAAAACTCTTTTGGTTCCTATTTTTGTTTCTTCAGATGACTCTGTAAGACCAAATATGACTTTAAAGGCCATGATCACAGATCCAGAAGTGGTGTTTGTTGCCAACCTGACAAAGGCTGATGCTCCAGCTCTGACAGCCTCGTTCCAGTGTAACCTCTCTCTATCAACATCCAAACTTGAACAGATGATGGAAGCCTCTGTGAGAGATCTTAAAGTGCTTGCTTGCCCTTTTCTCAGAGAAAAGAGAGGGAGTAACATTACCACAGTAAGAATTACCTTTTATCCTGAAGAATGGCAGAAATGATTGATTCTTAGAATCCTAGGCTATGAGAACTCTGTGTGACTTTAAGGATTATTCACTCAAATTTGGAGTTTTACATATAAAGATGTTGAGTTCCAAAGAGGTTGAATGATGTGGTCATGGCTGTTAGTGACAGAGCTGAGGACTAGCTCCAGCTGTTTTTCTTTTCATTATATCATATATAATATGTACCTTCTTTGACATTGATGCAAGAATATTACAATATTACTGTTACATTAAGTTACATTAATTGTATTTTTACCATGTATCACCATATTCTTACCACCTTGTAATAGTGATTACATTTGCTCTAGTTCATAGAAGAACATTCTAGATCATCTTTTGACTTGTCACAGAAAACTTGTATTAATTACTCCATTGGGTGGTCATATAATTTTTTAAAGATGAAAGGTATGCCATACTAATTATCCTATTCAGCTCTGGCACGAGGGTTATTTTATTTATTTCTTTCATGTTATTTAAGAAGTAGCCTTCGTAGTTTTAATAAATTGTGTTTGAAGATTTGAAATTTATTCCACTATGGACCCTACATGATAGTCAAGGTGGACCTGTTAATCATCTGTAAACTGTTTACTTATTTACCTTACCACAGTCTTTAGTTCTTTAGAGATACCTTAAAAGTGTATTTTACAGTAAGGCATCATATAGCAAAAGGAAACATTTTAAACTGTTGATATTAAATGTATATCATTACTTAAGGATTTAGCATAAGAGAATTGATCAGAACTAATTAAAATCTTTTGGCAGTGTTCACAAATTTGTCATAGTTCAGAAGAGCACTCACAAGAGAGTCTTGGCTAATTTAATTTGAGTTTTTGCTTTTAGTAGCAGGCTATAGTTAAAAATCCCAAGTTAAATAAGACATGGTTCTTATAAGTGTATATTTCACATATAATGGATCTATTACTAAGGAATTATGGATTTCATTTATTTGTTTCAAGGTCTTGCAGCCCTGCTCTTTATTTATGGAAAAATGTACCTGGGCTTCTGGAAAACAAAATATAAACATTGTGGTTAAAGAATTTATAATTAAGGTTAGTGTCTATCATATTCTTTAAAGGAAAATTAATTCTTACTTTTCTAACAATACTGTGTATTTGCAGTTATCTGAGGTTTATTCACATATTTGGTAATCAATTAATGCCTCTAACACTAAAATACATTTTTCTTTAGTGCAGATGCTTGTTTCAGTTTTCTATGAAGAGTACCTTTTAATATCTATAAATGATCAGTATTTTTCCCCCCTTGTAAATGCTTGTTCATATTGGCAAGGATGGCTTGGGAGTGGGAGTGGAGATGGGATGGGAAGAGAAGAGAAGAAAGGGTGGGGAGATGAGGTTGCTATTAGTTTATTTGTAGTAAGTTATTTTTAGGATTTTATTTGTGGTATAATTTGAGTTTAATAATGAGATGAATAAAAGTTTTATTTGGCTTATAAAATATTGGTAAAAATGACAAGTATGCTAGAAATTTTTAGGATTTAATTTTTTTTTTTTTAAGATAAAGTCATAAGTGGAGGGAAAACTTGAATTTGCCTGTACTTCCTCCAAGGCCCTAGCTTAGGGCCAGGGGGGATTGTCCTTCAGTTTATTTGTATATAAATATATTTATTAATTAAACAAACATTTATTGAACTCTTGTAAAAGATGTACTGAACAAGGCATAGGGGTAATGCTTCCTGCCTTCAAGTAACTTAACAATGTATGTGGTAGAAAGAAGTAAATCAGTGATCGTGGTTGTCAGTGCCAGTGGTATGCACAAAGTGCTCTTGACAGTGGAGGCAAGGGGCCTCTAACTCAGACCAGGATATCAGGAAAGCTGTCTGGAAGAGGGGCTGCTTGAACTGAGTTTCAAAAGTCTAATGAAGGTTAGATAGATGGTGAAGGATGGGAAGGGTTTTCCAAACAGAACCAACAAAACGCACAAAGGCAGAGCTGTGAGAAAATTCCTTAAGGACTTAGAGGCATAATCTCATATGGCTGTAAAGAATGGTGTAGTATGGGGTTGGATGTGGCTCAACTGGTTGGGCGTCCGTCTCCCATATGGAGGGACCCGGGTTCGATCCCCGGGACCTCCCGGTAAAAAACAAACAAAAAAAATCCTCTTGGGGAAGCGGCTGTGGCTCAATCAGTAGGGCTCCCGTTTACCATATGGGAGGCCCTGGGTTCGGTTCCCGGGGCCTCCTGGTGAAGGCAAGCCCGCCCGCACAGCGTGGTTAGCTGACCCAGCGAGCACAAGCAGCAAGGGGGGGATAAATGAATAAATAAATAAAATCTTAAAAAAAAAAAAAAAAAAAAAAAAAAAGAATGGTGTAGTGGAGTTGTAGGATTGGGGACACTAATTATAGATGACATTAATAAGGCAATGGAAAAAAAAGATTCAGTTGAGAGGTAAGTTTGGGAAGCAATGCATGCTAGATCCTCCTTTGGTGGTGTAGTAATAATACAGGATAGGCTCAGGGGATGCTGACTGGCCAGAGAAGACATCTTCTGTGTAGAACCACGGCACAGTTGATTAGCGTAAAGAAAGTGAGTGAAATCCAAAGGTACTAAGGGTTAAATTTTACAGATCTTGGGGTGAGTGAAAGGGGAGCTGTTTTAGTTTCCTAGTCTCCTCAAAGCAGATACCATGAAATCAGGTTTAAGCAATGGGAATTTATTAGCTTACAGTTAATGTAATGTCCAAATCAAGACATCATCTAGGCAGTGTTTTCTTCCCAAAGACTGCCAGCTGCCCATAATTCTTGGCTCCGCTGCCACATGGCAAGGCACATAGCGGCACCTACTGTTCTCTCCCTTCCCTTCTTGGTTTTGTTGCTTTCAGCTTCTTGCTTCCATGGCTTTCTCTCTCTCTCTTTGTATCCATTTTGTTTATAAAGGACTCCAGTAAGGATTAAGACCCATCCTGAAGGAGCTGGGTCACACTTTAACTGAAGTAGTCTCATCAAAAGATCCTGTGTACAATGGGTCCATACCCACAGGAATGGATTAAATTTAAGAACACACCTTTCTGGGGTACATACAGCTTCAAACCATCCCAGGAGCCATCGTGATTCCCTGCTTCCCAACAGGATTGTTATTAGTTTTTCTTCATGAGACCTTTATTAAATGAAGTTTATGTTTCAATAAGAAAAACGAGTACCATCTATTTATATCTGGATGAGGATCACACACTTTGATTTAGCTAATGCAGGTGGTTGAAAAATGAAACATTCTATCACATTTCTACATTTGTCTGTTCATATAACACCATTTTGCCCTGAATTGACCAGTTTAACTTTAGGTTTTGGGCATTGATAGATAAAATTAGTTAGCTAGATATTTCCAGAGTAACCTGGGCAGAAATCAATATAAGAAACAGTTGACTTGACACATGATTTTCTAAGTTCTTTCTTCATATTTCTGTTTTCTTTAGTCATGAATATAAAATATTTAAAAATTCTAATTGGTTTTAAATTTTTGTATTATATATTCTCATCAGGGGCAGAATTCTAAATTTTTTCTGCTTTCTTTTTTCAAGATTTCACCCATAATTCTTAATACTGTGATGACAATCATGGCTGTTTTATCTCCAAAGACAGAAGAAGATGAATCCAAAGATACATCTAAGGAAATGGAAAATCTTTGGGATATCAAATCTATTAATGATTATAACTCTTGGTTTCTTGGTGTTGATATGGCCACAGAAATAACTGAAAATTTCAAAGACATTGAACATCCATTGATAGAGGAAAATTGTGCTGTTGTTGTGGAGTCAGTTCAAGTTACCTTAGAATGTGGCCTAGGGCATCGAACCGTACCTTTATTATTGGCAGAGTCTAAGTTTTCAGGAATTATTAAAAATTGGACTTCCCTAATGGCTGCTACTGCTCACATGACACTAGAGGTATGGCCACATCATTTAGTACCTTCAGAGCCAACTTCTCAGAAGTACAATTGCAAAATTAAGAGAGGAGCTTTTTTCATTTGCACATAAGCCACAGGAAAAAAATATATATGTGAATAGGCAATATATAGTAATATCCAAGTGTTGATGTATGGCATTGTTTGATAATTATTTTTTCAAGATTCTTTTGATAATTTGCTTATGGAATAAAATAAGAGTAAAGGAGAACAACCCATCTTTATATATATTGCTTGTGTCTTTAGGTGGGTTTTTAAAATGGCTATTTACATACACATTAGTTTATGTATATAGTATATAATATATGTATTATATTAGTGTATGTATATATATATATATATAGTATATGTATATTGTATAAAGGTTTTACCAAGTGGTTATAGAAATATCATGTAGTTAAAGTTGAAAGACCCCATATTATAATTCTGTGCTTTTCCAGGTTCACTATTACAATGAGACTCATGCTGTCTGGGAGCCACTGATTGAAAGAGTGGAGGGGAAGAGACAATGGAATTTAAGGCTTGATGTAAGGAAACCATAAAATATCTGTATACAGAATGACACTAAGTGTATATATTAACATTTTTTTCAGTGATTTTCATGATGAGGCCCTTTTAGTGGATTATGAAGTCAAAACTTTTCATAATAATACTCAGATATTATATATTGTTTTCACTCTCATTCTCTCTTGAGCATCCAGTGGAGTTTTCCAGAGGCTACTTGAATTTATTGCAACAGATATTAGAATCCACCTGTCTTTTCTTAAACCAGGCAGTAAAGAAATTTGTCAGTACCACTGTTATCACTATATGGTGTTTCTTCTGAAGATATAGTTATTAATCATTTAAAATACTGTTTACATTAACATGTCATTGTTATTTTAAAGGCGTATTACATTTTTCTTAGTTTTAATTTCAAATAAAGTAAATATTGATAGATATCACCCACATAAATGAAACTTTTGGGGATCTTCAGCGATTTTTAAGAGTAAAGGGGTCCTGAGACCAAAAAATTTGAGAACCCCTGCTCTTCCTCTCTTGTGTGTCATTTTTTTACAGTTCTTATTGAGAATAATTTGGAATCCTAGATTCCAAATCCTGTAGCACATTTTTCTATATAACAGGAACATGAATTATACTGCTAACCAATTATCACAACACACCTCTCTGGGGCAGCCTGACTGAGGATCCAGGCACTGCTATCAACTCAGTAGATACTTATTTTAAAGATGGGAAATCTCTTAATCTGTGTCTCAATTTCCTCTTGATAAAGAAGTAGTAGTATTTTTGGCCTGTATCATTCTGGCATAGAGAGATTAGAAATGTTTTATAAGGCTTTCGAAATGTTAAAACAAAAATTCCAGTGGACATTGATGGCTTTTTTATTTGAAGCCTGGTCATATCACTTTTTTATAGGTGTTACTAGTAACAAGTTACTGTTACTGTTATTTCTACATGGTACCCCCAATAAGGATTAATTTAACCTTCAGGGTCATATTAGATTGTTCCTGAATGCACAATTGCCAATTAAGCAACTCTGGATAAATAACTATGTTGTGGGGAATCCTCAAGAGACAAATATTGAAGCTGACTTTGAGAAAATAGCTTGGTGCTTATATGGTATAATTCTAAATATTTCCCTGTACATGGACTATACAATGAAAGAAAGAATGATGATCTGAGCTAATCAAAATGAAGCACTGGATGTTTTTGAAAATGAGACTTTTGAGTAGCCTTCATGTAAAGCAATCAGTTTAGAATTAGGAGAATTTAACTCTTTTGAGAGTATTTTGATTTTTATTGTTTAATAGCTAATAACTTAAATTTGTTATGTTATTTTTCCTTACAGATAAAGAAGAACCCGGTACAAGATAAAAGCTTGATGCCAGGAGATGATTTTTGTTTTCTTCCTGAGCCACAAATGGCCATTCATATTTCTTCAGGAGATACAATGAATATAACAATATCCAAAAGTTGTCTTAATGTTTTCAACAATTTAGCAAAAGTATGTTTACTTATTGCTTGGAATATTTCTATTAGAATTTAAAAATGATACACAAATTTTTATCATTAAAATTAGTTTCTAAAATATATGTGGTCATGGTTTTATTTTTTAGAAGAATATGCATTTTGCAAACATTTTACTGTGTTTTCTCTTTCAGGGTTTTTCAGAGGGCACTGCTTCTACTTTTGATTACTCTTTAAAAGACAGGGCTCCTTTTACAGTGAAAAATGCTGTAGGTATTCCGATTAAGGTGCAGCCCAATCGTAATCTCAGAGTAATGGGCTTCTCTGAAAAGAGTGATATTTATGATGTTGATGTTGGTCAAACTTTGGAATTGGAATATTCCAGCATAGGATCTTCACATCAAGGAAAGTTATCTACATTGAGCCGTCAAGAAAGCTCCCTTTTCACTCTTACCTTTGGTATGCTGTATATATTTTATTATAAAGACATCTTTGGAATTGTTGGTGTGGGCTTATTTTTGATAAACTATGAAAAAAAGTTTTGCTTTTTTGGAAGGAAACGTTTCTAAAGAAACAGTTGATAAACTTGTTTTCTTCTAAACTTGAGAAAATTTAATTTGATTTATTTAGAGATGTAACTTAGAAAAATAGATTATTTTTATTTCTTTGCCCTTAAACAATATGATTATATGGCATGCTTCAAAAATGAAGGGCCCTCTGTTGAGGAGAGAAAATAAGTATATGTTAGAAGTCTAAAAATATTGGTAGTGATTACTACTATTACAAAGAAAATGAGATTATTGCTATATAGTGTAGAGAGAAGGAACAAGTTAGATTTTGTTTGTTTTAATAAATTCAAAACCTCAAACATTGTTTTGGGTCAAAAAATTTCATAATAACAATTGGTTTCTTTTTTTAGTTTTTATGACTTAGGAAAGCATTTTTGCATAGCGATCATTTCTGGTCATGGTGAAGAAGTTGTTACTATGCAGTTATTTTTAGGTGCTAATGGTTATTCTGTCATAAAGAAATATAGGTAAATTAGTATTTGTAATGTTTCTCACATTTGCTCTACCTTAGTACCTCATGGATATACAGAAGTTGCAAATATCCCTGTAGCCAGACCAGGACGGCGATTGTATAATGTACGGAATCCTAGTGCCAGTCATTCTGACTCCGTGTTAGTACAGATTGATGCAACTGAAGGAAATAAAGTAATTACCCTTCGTTCTCCTCTTCAGGTAATACTTTAAAGTGAATTGTGCCCCTTTAGGTATGTCAAGAAATTAAATCTTTTAGCTGAATGTTTAAAGTAATACAATAAAACTTTATTAAGCCAATGCTGATTATTTGGAAATAATAATAAGTGAAGTGGCTGCTATTCCCTAGCCAACCTGCTTTTGCAATATTCTTTCTTTTAAATAACACAGTCTTATTAATTTCAAGCCCATTTTTGTTGACTCCTGGACTTAAAATTAATGAAATTTTATTGGATATTCCTTTAAAGATCCTAACTGAAAAATATTGTAATTATGGCTGGTTGCCTAATATGATAACATTCCATTCTCTTTATATGGCACTTGGGATTATGTTTTTCAAGTGTGTGTGAAGGAATCTTGGAATTAATCTACTCCCCTGAAAAAATTAGCCTCTTAATCTGTATAAATATTTTCTAATCTACCTTTTATGGCTTTATCCATTTTTCTTTTCTGTACATTATTACAGGTTTCAGTATATGGTCAGCAAAAGAATGTTTCTTCCCACCTATAATATTCTCAGATATGAAAGAAAGATTTCAAATTTTGGCCAGTGTTATCTCTTAGTTTGCCATTAGCCCCAGCAGATATCATACCTAGTTAAGACAAGAGTGTCGTATTACTTTTCCTTATACTTAGTTTTCTAGCCTTTTCTGCTTACTCACATGGTGCATTGAGGGAAGGTTGTAATAGAGGAAATATTATGGCTGAAATCTTCAAATATTAATACATATTTGAAAGATAATGTTCTAGACTAGGATTACACATTACAGAGCATGTGAATATCTTAATTTTCAATTGCCATTCAAACAGCAGCCTTAATATATATAGTGTTTAAATATCTTAAGTTTTCAAAAAAATATCTTCCAGTATTGGGTTTGAAACTTTTTAAATCTAAAAGTAATTGTGTGCAGTAGCCATTTTTTCTTCTGACCTTTTAATTCAACAATTTGTATGTCTTTTTTGCCCAACAGATTAAAAACCATTTCTCTATTGCATTTATCATCTATAAATTTGTTAAGAATGTTAAGCTATTGGAGCGCATTGGAATAGCCAGACCTGAAGAGGAGTTCCATGTTCCTTTAGATTCATATAGGTAGATACTTTTTGAATACTAAGCTTTCAAAAGTTCACAATATATAGTATATGTTTAATTTTACAGCTTGGGGATCTATATTCTGGAAAAACAAAAACATCATCATATCTTTATTATGTAAATATTTATAATAGCCAGTTTTAACATATATAGTTCTATAGAGACATTCATTTGTATTATTGTCAATGAATTTTCCAGATGAAAATTTCTTATTGTATATTTGATGTTTCATAATTTTCCAAGATTTAACCTACATTTATTAGATTGTCAATTCCTCCATGAGTTAACTAAGTGACCTTGGGCAAGTTTCTTACCTATCTAAATCTTGATTTTTCTCATCTGTAAAAATAGGAATTATACCTATCTTGTAGAGTTATCAAGAAAATTTAATGAGATTCTTAAGTTCTTTTTTTACATTCTGATGTGTTTATCTTTAGATGTCAATTGTTTATTCAGCCAGCTGGAATTTTAGAGCATCAGTACAAAGAATCCACCACCTACATTTCCTGGAAGGAAGAACTTCATAGGAGCAGGGAAGTCAAGTGCATTCTGCAGTGTCCATCAATAGAAGTCCACTTCTTACCTCTCATAGTGAATACAGTTGCTTTGCCTGATGAATTAAACTATATCTGTACTCATGGGGAAGACTGGGATCCAGCTTATATTATTCATCTGTATCCTTCCCTCACTTTGCGGAATCTTCTCCCATATTCTCTAAGATACTTACTTGAGGTAGGTCTCTTGCAGTTTGTTTGACTTTTATTTTTGCACAGAGTGAATTCTAGTTTTGTTTATGGTATTTTTAGTTGAGATCAGTGTTTTATATAGCTTTCTAGTGCTTTAATAATATTTTTTATAGCAAAAACTTGCATAGCATCTACTGTGTATCAGGTGCTGTTCTGGGGGCTTCACGTGTATTAACTCATTTACTTCTCCCAATAACATGTTGAGGTAGATACTATTATTAGACCCATTCAACAGAGGGGTTATGTGATTTGTCCAACCAAGATCCCATAGCTAGGAAGTGGTAGAGGTGGGATTTAAACCTAGGCAGTTTGGGTCCTTGTTGCCTACTATTGTATTCTGCTGCATTTGCCAAAAATTAAAAACCATAATAATCTATTATTTAAGTAAAATTCTGTTAACTAACAGGGTAGAAAAAAGCCAGTGAGAAAATATTTAATCTTAATTTACATATCATTTAATTTAAAGATAATATTATGGTTATTTGATCAAGGTTCTACTGAAAATAAAAGTAATTACTGTCTGTCTCAAGAAATAATAAAGAACATTTTCCAGTCATGGGGTCTGATAAATATTTTTAAAATTTATACATGCAACATTTTAAAATAGGAAAGTCTGGAAAGAATGTTTGGAACCTAAATTATTTCTTTTCTTTATCTGACAATGAGACATCCCTGAATTGTAGAGACTATAATTAATTAAATAAACTAGTATTTATTCAAGAGAAGCTTTCACTAAGAAGCCAGATTTATTATATTGCCTATTAAACATTTTAAAAATAAAACCACTTTATTTAGCTTGTCAGAATAGTTTGACATCATTTTCCTTATTCCATTCATATGGAAACCTGTAGGCATAGTATGTGAATAACATGATGAAGCTGAATCCCACTCAGTTAAGCTCATTTAATGATATAGCTTTAATGGACAACAGTCACGGTTCCTGAGTCCAGCTTCTGATTCTTAGTATATATCTAAATTTTTTTCCAAAACTTAGGGCTGTTGATCTACTAATGGCCAAAAGAAAATTTTTACCTTTGGCTGTGGTATGGTGTTTTCTTTTTGGTCCGTAGTGATTATTGGACATTCATAATATGTAAACATGGTAGTTCACTGCAGACTTGACTGTTAATCTGCATCTTGTAGGTTATTTAACATTTGTGTAAAATAATGGACTTTGCTATTTCAGAAATCACTAAGCGAACTTAATTTTTGTTTGTTTTCAGGGAACAGCAGAAACTCATGAGCTAGCAGAAGGCAGTGCTGCTGATGTTCTACAGTCAAGAATTAGTGGAGAAATAATGGAATTAGTACTAGTGAAATACCAGGGCAAAAACTGGAGTGGACATTTCCGCATATGTGATACACTTCCAGAATTCTTTCTTGTGTGTTTTTCTTGTGACTCCACAGAAGTGATGACAGTCAATTTATCAGTACACGTCAGGCAAATTGGCAGCCGGATGGTGCTATCTATCTTTAGTCCCTACTGGCTAATCAACAAGACTTCTCGGGTGCTCCAGTATCGTTCAGAAGATATTCATGTGAAACATCCAGCTGATTTCAGGGATATTATTTTATTCTCTTTTAAGAAGAAGAACATTTTTAGCAAAAATAAGGTATGTCTTTCTTCATGTAACAAGCTGAAATAGATTAATTCCTAATCTGGGAACTTGGGAGTCATTTGCCTTTCTCCAAACAATGTTTGCCTGTTTGCTAAGTGCTGTTAGTGTGAATTTGGTCTAACAGTACTTTTAAGGAATGCATGATTATAAGTGGGATGTTAGGAACTAACAACAACAGTTTTCCAAGACTGAGACCTTTTTTCCCAATGCCCCTAGAATTACTCCTATTCTTGAAATAGTGTCAGATAGAATGGGTTGATTTTATGTAGTTTACCTAAGACCTAACAGTTGAATTTGGCTTATATTGAGTATCTCCTATGTACTAAGCACTAGGTCAGGCCTTTGGAAGAGAAACTTAATGCCTAAGCTTGGTCTTTTTTTTTTTAAGATTTTTTATTTATTTATTCATTTATCCCCCCCTTGCTGCTTGTGCTTGCTGGGTCAGCTAACCACGCCGTGCGGGCGGGCTTGCCTTCACCAGGAGGCCCCGGGAACCGAACCCGGAGCCTCCCATATGGTAAACGGGAGCCCTACTGTTTGAGCCACAGCCGCTTCTCAAAGATTTTATTTATTTATTCATTTATCCCCCCCTTGCTGCTTGTGCTCGCTGGGTCAGCTAACCACGCCATGCGGGCGGGCTTGCCTTCACCAGGAGGCCCTGGGAACCGAACCTGGGGCCTCCCATATGGTAAACGGGAGCCCTACTGATTGAGCCACAGCCGCTTCCCTCTAAGCTTGGTCTTTTATGCTCAGGTACCTTTTTACCTCTCTTGACTCATACCTTGATATTCCTTACCACATACTTCTAGAGTGCTCACTTCTAGAGGCCTTTATACATACTGCACCCTCTGCCTAGAATGACTCTTCCCTACTCTTTCCCTGTCTTCCTCACTTTTCCTATTGTTATCTGCTTTCCATTCTTTGACATTCTACTCACACCTGACTTGTGTGAAGGTCTTCCTAACAATCTAAAGTGGGGCTAGATGTCCATGTTCTCTTAGAGCAGTAGTTCTCAAACTTGAATGTGCATCAGTATTACCTGAAGGACTTTTCCACTCCCTGCAGTTTGATTTAGTAGTTCTGGGTAGGGTCTGAGAATTTACAGTTCTATTGGATACTCAGGTGATGCTGATGCTGCTAATCCAGGGACCACACGTTGAGAACCACTGTCTTAAAGAGTATTGATTAACACATGGCATTGTAGTTAATTGTTTGTGTGTCTAGCGTCAGGTTGTCTTCATGTTTTTTATAATCTAATTGGGTGGATGTGAGCGAGGTTAATATAGGTGTACAGTAGGTCTCTTCTATAAAGCTTTCTCTAAATCCCATAGCCAGAAGTAAATTTTTACCTTCTAACCTTGATAACATTTTGTACCTCTTGTATGGCTATCAAGTTGAACTTTTGCATCTTAATTATTTGTATATAATTCCAATCTTTCTGTTTAATAGGACACTTGTTGAGCACAGGAATTGTGTCCTATTGTCTTCCATTCTGCCTACCACAATTTCATTTAGTGTCTGCTGAATAATTTAGTTAAATACCTAAATTTTGTATATGCTAAAAACCTTTGGTAGCTCTATATCTAAATTCACTATACTCATTGCATCAGTGAATGGGAAGATCAAAGCTCTGCTTTTGTTGTTGTGCCCTATAGAGTTCCAGCTTTCTAAGGGTCGGTTACTTGCGATATGGCTTTGGTTATATTTTTCTGTGTTTCATGATATTAAAGAAATTCCTCAGTGGCCTAGCAATTTTCCATAAATAAAACTAATATAATATTTTTGAGTTCTTATATGATGGTATGTGTTCTCTGGTATAGGTACAATTAAAAATTTCAACTAGTGCCTGGTCCAGTAGTTTTTCATTGGATACAGTAGGAAGTTATGGATGTGTGAAGTGTCCTGCCAACAATATGGAGTACCTGGTAAGGTTCTGCTTGCTTATTTGCCTTTGACCTCTTTCACCTTTTCCAAAGTTCAGTATACCAGCTAGCATCCTAAAGGGTAGAGAAACTTGGAATCAGTGTATTATGTAGAGGACTCTTACCTCTACAAATTTCTGTGGCCACAAGTACCAAAGCAAATCTGGATTTGTCAAAGTTTAAGACACTGAGTTGAATACACCAAGTGAGTGACTCTATTCCATTTCAAGCCCCACTGCCCTACCAAACATTTCTTAAATCTTAAATTTGCTACTATGGGAGTTGGAATAAATGATGCAAGTTGACTTGTTTTATTACCGCTTTGAAAAATTTTATCTTGTTTTATTAATAGCAGAGATGATAAAGCAGCAAAGCTTGAGCCATTCTATACTAATTTTATGTTGGGAATGTTAAAAAGTAGAAAATGCTGGACAAATTAAATATGGTACTGCAAGAGTTCATTAGTTAAACTACTGATTGATATTTCTTGAATTGATTTCTGATGGAGCCAACCTAAGGATTGAAAATTTTTCCTCTTAGAAGATAATCAGTAGTGGAGTATGGCTTACAGTAATCACTTTATGGACTCTTATTTTGAAGTATTTTAAGAGGTCTGTGAATGCATGGGGATTGTGTGTTTCAAAGAAACTAAATTACTGGAAAATGATAAACTTATTTGTTTCCTTTCTCCAGGTTGGTGTTAGCATCAAAATGAGCAGCTTTAATCTTTCACGAATAGTTACTCTGACTCCCTTTTGTACCATTGTAAATAAGTCATCATTAGAACTAGAAGTTGGTGAAATTGCACCTAATGGTTCAATGCCAACTAATAAATGGAGCTATATTGCCCCTTCAGAGGTAAAAATTTTCCTTTAATATACCTGACTCTTAAAATTTACAATTGAATATAAACATATAAATAAGAATTATATATAGCTCTTTGTTGTATTCAGTCTACTATTTATGTGTAAAAATGATGGTCAACTTTGAAAGATTTTTCTTTCACACTATAACCATATGTTTAAAAAAATAAAATTGTTGATAATATTTGCCACTAGCCCAGGCCAGGTCAACACTCATTTTCTAGTTCTTCCTCTGGGTATAGAACAAGCATATGAACTGTGAAAAATTAGAGACAATGTCAATATATTATTTCTAAAGTCAAGGTATTGCCTGTATTATCACAAAGCTTATGTTCTTGTTGGAGGGCTTAAGACATAAACTAATAAATGGAGAAAAAAAATAATATATGCTAATTTATAGCTGAATATAGAATTTCTTAATAGTTGAACTGGAAGTTTCCTTGAAAATTACCTAAAATTCAACCCCCTCATTTTACAGAGAAGGAAACTGAGTCTCAGACTTTTCTCAAGGACAGTGAAATCTTTGGGAGTTGAGAGTTTTGTGGTCTAGATCAAAAAGAAAAGCTTTACAGAAGAGTTGGGATTGGAACTAATCTTTGCTTGTACCTAGTGATTTGAGGACATGAATAAAATGAGGCAGAGTAGGGGGAGAACAGGTATAATGACAAGCATGCTTGACTTTGCCTGAGTTTTCAACCAAACCAGCTGGCCTTTAGGATAGAATCATTTTTCTGTACCTCTCAAAAGAAAAAAAAGATTCTAAAAAATTTTTAAGTACTTAGCAAAAGGCTCAAATGAAAGAATTCCAGTTATAATATAAGCAAATTTATAGCTCTAAGAGACATTATCTTTCCAAGGGACACAGAATGATCTCCATAGACTTGGCAGTAAATAAATGCTTATTATCTTTTTCTCTTTGATGTGAAGTTGATAATAGTATTTTTAAATTCAGAAACAGATTTCATCCAGAATTCTGTAACAGAAGGACGTTTTATACTCTATAAGTAATGAAAGCTTATGTGATATTTTATGTATTCATATGTAATTCACCTATGATATTTCATCTGATTGTCACAGTTCTTTAAGGTTACCATTACCCAAACTTTACAGATAAAAAAAACTGAGTCTTGAAGAGGTATATAGTTTGATTAAGATCATACAGCTAGGAAGGTAGTGTCAGACATAGCAGGGTCTGTGGTGGTTTTCTCTCTTCTGCCTTATTTTGTCTTTCTGGTTTATCTAGGATAAATATTCTGTGAAAGAATTAAATTCACAGTGCACAGACTCAAGAGGAAATGTTATTAAAATTGTAGTTTTTAAATATTTAAGATATTTGAGGCATTCTTAATCAACAGGCTCTTCAGTTTCTCATATTGCAATTGTACCTTAAGTACATGTAGTTCATATAGCAGTATTTTTCTGAAGAGCCTGTTTATTCTTTGATTTCATAAATAATCATTATACTTCAATAATCTTAATATGAGATAGAAGAAAATATTTTAAGAAATATAGTCATAATTAAATCAAAATCAGATTTAGAATTGAAAACTTAGCCAATGTCTTTATTATTCCACAGTATTGTTTTAAGACTGATATTAACTTTTATCTTTTCAGTGCCTTCCATTTTGGCCTGAAAATTTATCAGGCAAACTTTGTGTGAGAGTAGTGGGCTGTGAAGGATCTTCCAAACCATTCTTTTATAACCAACAGGATAATGGCACTTTATTGAGCTTAGAAGGTCTGGTAAGTTTTGATAGTTTAACCCAAAATTTCTTTGATTTTTAAAATTTGCTTTGAAATATTTCATTAAGCCAGGCTATAAAATCTACTGATAGTTATTTGAAGGTGCTGCTATATCATTATATAGTGCCGTTTATATTTGTAAGAGATCAGAACAAGTTTGTATTTCAGTCAGAACTTAAACTATTTTATCTACATAACTGATTGAAATTCCAAATTTAAATGCAAATTAAACCAGTACCTCAAACAGCCTTTTTTTCCTACAACAGAATGGGGGTATCTTGGTGGATGTAAACATTGCTGATCATTCAACTGTCATAACCTTTTCTGATTACCACGAAGGATCTGCACCTGCTCTAATAATAAACCACACACCATGGGACATCCTCACATTTAAACAGAGGTATGAGAAAAGGGTTAATGGAAAATTGAATTTGCTTTTACTGATTCACAGTCCCATCTAGGAAACACTTGGGACTGGATGTATTTTATAGTCCAAATTTTTCAGATCTTAGATAATGGAGCACATGTTGTTTATTACTAATACTACTTAGGCAGTAGTATTCTATAATTAAACATATTAAAATTTCTGCAGCAAAATTTATGAATAGTTATACCGAGTGAGATAAAAAAATAAATAAAAGCTATTAATAGTCTTATATCAGTTCAGATCAGGTTTTTCTGCAACTAACTCTTGGCACCAAACTTATAAAAAGATTTCTTTGGCCATTTGGAACTTTTTAAATTTCAGAATTGCAGATAAGGGATTGTAAACCTGTTTTAGCATTTTCTCTCCTTTGTCATTTGGAAATTATCAAGGAACCTATCCCTACGAATCTCTAGTGGTTTTGGTTAGGGTAGTGGAAGGTTAAAAAAGAGGACTATGACTAGATAGTGATGTTAAATGTATAGTACAAGCTGATAGGAATTTTGTTATTCTTGCCTGTGTAGCCCTTTGGTTTGTATAATGTCATTATTTAGTAGTATAACAAATCATTTTAAGGGCATAAAATATATAATATTCTACAGTATATAATTCCTTGCAGACTTCCCTATTCTTAACTGTCATGGTTTGAATCCAGTGAAAGAGCTTTAGAAGCACAGATTGGGATTGAAACCTAGTTGGATTACTTTTATTTTCAGTTCTTTGGAAAAGGTGTTTTGTATTTTAGATACCAATATTTCTTAAATTTTAATGATCAATTTTAAGATCTTGGGACTCTTATGAGAATGCTGATTCTTATTCAGTAGGTCTTGGGTCAAACCCAGGACCTTGCATTTCCAGTGAGCCCTCAGGCAATGCTGAGGACACTTTAGTAGCAAGAGTAAAGGCCCATTTTTTTTTTTTCCTGCTGAAAGCCATAATATCTCATGCATTGCATTAGATTGACAAAACTTAAACACTGAATAAAGTAGTTCTGCAGTTAAAGATATTTACTATTCACCTTTTCTACAGGTAGACTCTTACATACCAATCTCTTTACCTTAATGAACTCCATTTGTGTGATCCTATCTGGATCAATTCAAGAGTACTTTACTTGAGCTTCATAATGAGCAATATTATTCTCTTTCCCCAAGCTTCAAACCAATTAGTTTATTGGGCATTTTGTGATATATTATTTTATACAGAGTTGAGTTTTATTAATTAATTTCAAAGAACTTTTGTGCCCATCTTTTCAGTAAACTATATGCCTGAGTTTCTCAATGCCAAGATATTTTACTATTCCCTCTGTCAATTGTGTTTTAGTGGTTCACAAGAAGAAGTGGTGTTGCTGCCAAGACAACTTCGACTTTTTGCCTGGGAAAATCCTACTGGTACCAGAAAACTTAGATGGACATATGCAGAAAATATTGGGGAACATGATCTGTTGAAGGTATCATTTGATGTGAATGAGTGCTATATGAGTAGGCTGATGATGGGGGAAATAGGCAAGAAAGCTTTATATAGCCCTCGTTGTCCTTACTGAACTACAAGTGAATTGGAAGTAGTTTCAGAATAAATTATTTATGGACTTTAGATTACAAATAATTCATACCAATATTTTATCTTAGATCTATCAAAATAATGTATTTACTGTTTTAAAAAATAGCTCAGCTCTATCTCACCCAAATAAAAACTAGTAAAACACCTTTTAAAAATTTACTTTTTTAAAAAAAGGAAAGTATTTTAAAGCTAAATGAAAAACAGCCTCTTGGATATGAGATTTTCAGGCATGTTTTCCCAAGCAGTGCTATATATTCTAATAATTAAAGGACTCTGCCAGTATACAAGTGATTCTATATTATAAATATAATGGAATATTAATTGAAACAATATTTCAGTAGCTGAAATTAGTCAAATATATTATTTTTCACAGTTTGGAGTCTAAGAATTCATCTACCAGCCTTCTACCTGATATAGGAATTGCTCCTACATTAGTGTTAGATCATCTAGTTTTTGTTTGCATGTATTTCACAGTGAAAGAGTTTATATAGTGTTTCACATTCCTTTATCTGATAATACCAGTTGTTTAAAAGGCTTTCTTAATTTTGGCTTTAAAATGCTAATTGGCCAACAGTGAGTAAATTATCCTCTCCCATATTCCCTCTGAATAGTCATAAAAGAGATAAAAATTCTTATCCCACCTTTGAAAACTGAGACTGATAGTTCCTCTGTTGTGAGAATCTGGGGATCATTTTCACTATGACACGTTTTATGGAGCCCTTTTGGCTTGCTTGTGCCTTTGCCTTTACAACAGACAAACTCTCAAAGTTTATAAGTAGATAGATATGTAAATTCCCTGATACTCTTAACCTCTGACTCAGAGACACAGGATCTCTACCATAGATCTCTGTACCATACAGTTATTATTTCCCCTCTTCACATGTAATGCTACTCAGCAACCACAATTCTCAGTAAGTACATACAGACACTAGAAAGAAAGTAACAGTGACATCCTAGGAGAGGAAATCAAGGTCTGTATATAGAGGCAGGAAACAGTTTATGCAGGAGGATGCAGTTTTTTTTTTTGTTGTTGTTGTTGTTTTTAACTTTATTTTGTACATTTAATAATTGAAAACATAAACAATTAAAAACTAAAAAGTAAACACAGATGAATAAATATATACATTTCTCAATTAAATGTAATGGATACATGTAAATTTTTTTTTTTTTTTTGAATCAAACAATATATTACACAATATATTTGGTTCATCAGAAGGGTGAAAAGGCAGCCAACTCAATGGGAAAAAATATTTGGAAATCACATATCTGATAAGGGTTTAATATCCAGGATATATAAAGAGATGTTACAACTCAACAATAAAAAGACAAATGACCCAATTAAAAAATGGGCCAAAGACTTGAATAGACATTTCTCCGAAGAAGAAATACAAAGGGCAAAAAAACACATGAAGAAATGCTCAACATCACTCATGATTAGGGAAATGCAAATCAAAACCACAATGAGGATGCAGTTTTTAGTTTTTCTCAGCTATTTGGTATTAGAGAGCCAGGCAGTAGGAAAAACAGTGTCAATAATTAGTCTGCCATGCACTAGGTACTGAAAATGAGCTAGAAGCAAAGAAACTGTCCATTTCCTTGTTCACTAAATTGATCTGAGAAGGGAGTTCTGCCCAGGCCCAAGTTGACATGACAACAGAACTCAAAGAAAATCCATACATTGTTGGCAAACACTAAGTCTGAACAAATCTTTCCTTATTAAAGTATAAATAGGAAAAACAGGGTTTATGAAAAAAATATTTCATGAGAAAAAGGGAACATTATGCTGTAGATTCAGAGGGTGATCACATGTCTGGCCACTATAACAATATTCTAAAAATTGTACGGAAAACAATTGTGAAATGATGAACTTCTACCTTAAAAATCAAAAAGGTGTCTTCTATATATTGATTCTGTCAAGAAATCTGTTGGGTTTTACAAAGGTATTTATTTTGGGTAGAAGCTTATAGTCACAAGGCCATAAATCCTAAGTTACTTCCCTTACCAAAGTCTTTTGCCACGTGTTGGAGCAAGATGGTGGGTGATGGCTGCAAGGGTTCAGCCTTCCTCTTCCTCTTAAGGCTCTGTGGTCCCAGCTTCTTTCCATATCAGCTGTAGGCTGGCATAAGTCTAGTCTCCCTCCCAGGCTTGTTTCTCTCCGGGCTCAGCTGCTGTGGTCTCTCCATGAGGTCAGCTGTAGACTATCAGGCTC
This sequence comes from Tolypeutes matacus, assembly GCA_026826555.1. Taxonomy (NCBI): domain Eukaryota; kingdom Metazoa; phylum Chordata; class Mammalia; order Cingulata; family Chlamyphoridae; genus Tolypeutes; species Tolypeutes matacus. The sequence goes on from JAKSZT010054396.1 coordinate 18,588,642, forward strand.
TCTCTTCCCAGGGCCTCTGCCATGTCTATGGAGCTGTCTGTATTCCTCTGTGTTCTTCTGTGTGTTTACTTCTCAGAGCTCCAACATGAATAACTTATCAATAACTCCAACTCTTTACTCTGCCATGTCGTTTTCTCTGTGACTCAACGTGGCCCAATCAAAGCCCTAATCGTAATTTAATCAAGTAAAAGTGAAGCCTCTGAAGTTAAGACAATCTAATATGCCTAGAGAAATAGACCAGTTTATAATTTCTCTTTATTGAGATTTTCATTTTTGTTCATTCAACATTTTCCTGATATCCTTTGGTTCTTTGTCCATGCTTTCCTTTAGCTCTATTAGCATATGAATTTAATTTTTAAAAAAAATCTCGATCTACCCTATCTAGAGTCTGATCTCCTTCATGGATGTTTTCTGAATTTTTATCTTGTTCCCTTGGTTGGGTCATCATTTCCTGTGTGTTTGCTTTATAATTTTTTTGGCATACTGTATATATTTATATGTTAATGTGTTAACTCTGAATTTTAGTCCCTGAGCAGTCTTTTCTTTACATTTGTGTTTGTTTTAGTTTTCCTGGCTTCTAAAGTGTTACTGTGCAGTGGGTTGGCATAAACAATGGGAATTTGTTGGCTCATATTTTTGAGGCTAGAAGTCCAAATCAAGGCATCATCAAAGCAATGCTTTCTTCTTGAAGACTGTTATTCTGGGGCTAGCTGTGATGATCCTTGGTCCTCGGCTCCTCCCTTCTCTTCTGGGTCTGAAGACCTTTAAATTCTTGCTTCCTGAGCTTTCTATTTGTCTAAATTTCATTTTGTTTATAATAGACTCTAGTAATAGGATAAAGACCCATCTTGATTGAGTTGGGCCTTAACCAAAGTAAACTCATCAAAACATCCTACTTACAAGGGATTCACACCCTCAAGAATGGATTAAGTTTAAGAACAGGTTTTTCTGTGGTTCAAGATCCTTCTGCAGAAGAAGCTAACAAAAGTAAACAAACCAATGTACAAAACACCTTCCACAATCTTTGCCAATAACTCTGCATTGGTTAGGGGTCTCCTTCAGAGCTTAACTCTCCTTGCATTGAACCTGAAGATCACCTGAGGCAAGAGCACAGGGTCCTCTCTGGTCTTTTCTGTATATGTATGTTGCCCTGGGCATGTGCTCATGGTCTAGAAATTTCCCACATACAGGGATACAAATGACCCTTTTCTCCCAAAGAAATAGACTCCTCCCACCTACATCCCTGGTGTTCCAGTGTATGTCTTAAAGCCAATAATCCTTTATCTCAGGCTGATTTTATTTGTTTGTTTCTTAAACTGATTTGGCTGTCCATAAATTGCTTCTCTGTGTAGGGCAAGTTCTGGAATGGTGAGCCAGAGATGAGTGTCTGTTCAGTCCTTCAAGCTGCCACCAGATAGACTGTACAGATATACATGCACCCCAGTACGTTCATAGAGGTTTCTCTGCTTCTTCTGAAATGGAGCCAGGGATCTACACTGAGAGCACAAGCTGGCCCAACACCACATTGAGAGGAATTTGGGGAGGTGTCAGCAAGGGCGCCATAAGGTTTTCCTACCATTTTAAAATAACCTTTTTCTAGACCGTCACTTGTCCAGTTAGTGCAGCCCTTTAACTATTTTCCGGAGTTCTGAGGAAGATGACTTTGCCAGTTTTTCCTAGTTGATCAAAGATTCAGTGAAGGAATGGAACACTGGAGCAACACATGCTGCCATTTTGGTCAACCAGAATCCACCGTTTTATTCTTTATCAGCACTATAATGTAGATATTCTTAATATCGCCATTTTATAGGTGAAGAAACTAATGCTTAGATTCAAATAGTAGAATGAGGGCTGAAACCCAGTTCTATATGAATTCCAAAGCACATGTTCCTAATAAGATGCAAAGGAAATAAAATAATTACTGGAAAATACTATATACACTGTATGTTATATATGCCAATGTATTTTAAAAATTTATGAAATGGATAATTTTCCTGGGATAATATATATCATCAAATTTGATTTAAGAAGATATTAATAATAACTATTTAAGAAGGAAAAGAGTTTTATACATTATCTTGAAGATGTTGAGTCTAGACTTTTCTTGGTTAGAGCATTTGCTTTCAAATTGCTGCGTAAATTGTTCTAAAACAGAAAAAGATGGAAAGCTTTGTCATTCATTTTATGAATCTAAATCTAATTATTTGAAAAAATCACAACATATAATAATAAAGACTAAGATATAAATTAATATGTAAAAAAATTTAATGAAATATTAGAACTTCAAATTTAAACCGTATACCATAGATAAATAAGGATTCTCTCATTAACTTAATTACCAATTTTATTAATTCTGTTAACAAGAAAACATTAAATAGTAGGCTCAGTGAGCTGAACACTACATGACAATCCTAAAAATTCTCAAAAAGGGCTAATAAAATTTATACCCTTTCCTGATTTTTAAATACTTCTTAGAAAACCAATATTAAACTGTTAATGTCTTAGCAGACTAAAGATTAAGACTTCCAAGTGAAATACTTTTGGCTTTCTTGATTTATTTCAAAAACAGTAATTAATTAATTTTATTTACTTTTTTGGCCAGTACACTAAGATATGAAACAAATAAGGGGTTGCTTAATAGAAAAGAGACACTAATACTTATTTGTGGCTGTAAGATTATTTAGCTATAAAAATGGCTAACATTTATTTGGTGGTTACTATGATCCAGGCATTGTACTATAAATGCATTATCTCATTCAGCCCTTCTAATAAGCTGCATGAAGTAGGCATAATTGTTATTCCCATTTACTTATTGCTGAAGAGAAACAAAGGCACATTATCTAGGAAGTAGAGGAAGCATTCTGCTCTGCTTCCTCCCTAAATCCTTGGCAGTAGGGATATAGTTAAGAAAATTCTTACATGTGTCTGATTGGAAATATAGTGAATAAACTTTACAAAGAATCTAAAGAAATGCAGAAATGTTTAAATAACGATGCTAAATACAAATATAGGTTTAACCAAAGGAAGTAGCCATTTTTGTTAGACACATGGGTCAAATATTGGTAATTTTATATAATTAGTCCTAATAATAGGAAACAACTGTATGGAGAAGATGGTCCTAATTATGTCATTCTACATATGTATTTGGAAAAATAATACTAGAAGGAGATATATTGAAAGTAAATAGCAGCTTTCTTTGGATTGTACATTATGCATGGGTTTTATTCCTTCTTTGTACTTTCCTCTATTTCTCAAATTTTCTGCAATAAGTTTACATTACTTTTGCAGTCAGGAAAAATCATGCATATATTGGTCTTCATTTTATAGAAGTTTTAATTGACAGTTCTTTAGTGTTATTGGAGGAAATGCCTGCCTTAAGTCTTTGCTTGAGTGTAAAATATCTTAGTTTCTTTGTTGGTTTTACTTTGTCTATTTACTTAGATTATGCTTAGTACTTTAAGGGCAAGACCATGTCATACTCTTTTGTGTGTTCTCAGCATTTACCATGGTGCCTAGCACATAGTAGTTACTCAAACTGCGTGTTGAAATGAAATGTTGTTATATTTATGTTAAGCCCAGAATAAAGAGTAGTCATTATCTTAATCTGGAGACACTGACCAAATAAAACTTCACATTTTTAAGTACTATATGAAAGTGCTATAAGAATACCTGGGAACATTCTTCTTAGTGAAACTCAGTACAAACTTATCACCCTAGTTTTAGTATAACTGTTTGGTAGAGTGATTTACATAAATATGTGGTATGTTATAATTTACTAAAACAGAAAAATAAACTAGACTAGTTTTGCCTGAAGTTACTTTCCTAATAAACTTCTGAATCATTTTGTTCTCCAGTTTAGAGACAAGTAAGCATCTTATGGCATTGGTGCCACTGAAGATGCTCTTGTTCCTGGTATATGTCTTTGAACACTAAGTAATTCAAACTAAGGTCTAAAAAAATTAGGCACTATTAACCTGTTGTTGTTTGAAAATTTTGATAAATATGTTTTAAGATAGCTTATAGCTTTATTTAATTTATGTCACTTTGATGGTTAGAGTATTCCAATTTACTCTCATGTTTTTTAAACTTTTCTAATCTTTCTCAGTTGTTGTAGTTCAACTTTATGTAATAATAACTTATTCTTTTGGATTTATTGAAAAATGTTTCTTTTTCCCAGGATGAATGTGGTCAGTTTCCATATGACGCCAACATCCAGATACATTGGGTATCATTTTTAGATGGGCGCCAGAGAGTCTTGCTTTTCACTGATGATGTTGCTTTAGTTTCCAAAGCACGACAAGCAGAAGAAATGGAACAAGCGGATCATGAAATAACTTTGTCTCTCCACGGTCTTGGGCTTTCACTGGTTAACAATGAAAACAAGCAGGAAGTTTCATACATTGGCATTACGAGGTAAGGAAAAAGGAAGATAAGTCATCAGAAACCTTTAAAAGGCATTTAGTTTGCTAAAGGCTGCCAATGCACTGTACCAGGAATTAGTTGGTTTTTATAATGGGAATTTATTAGGTTAAGACCTTATAGTTCTGAGGCTGTGAAAATATCCAAATCAAGGCATCATCAGAGATACTGTTTCACCAAAGGTTGGCTGCTAGCAATCCTGGACTCCTGCCATGTGGCAAGACACAGTGGTGGCTCTCTGGTCTAGGTCTATGCCTTCTCCTTCAGGCTTATGTTCTCCACCAGCTCAGGTGTGGGCCATCAGGCATATGGCTAGTCTCTCCCCTCTCTTCCGGGCCTCTTCTCTTTGAGCCTCTCATGAGCCTCTTTCTGTGCCTCTGTGCTCCACTGATTCCAGCTTCTAGCCTCTGGGACCTCTCTCTTAGCCTCTCAGGATTTCTCTATTTCTGCCACTTTTTTCTTTGTGTCTGTTTCTCCCAATTATAAAGGATTCCAGCAAGAGGATCAAGACCTACCCTGGGTCATGCCTCACTGAAGTAATCCAATCAAAGCCTTCCCCAACTGCATCCAATCCAGTCAAAGGGACCCACATCAACAGAGATGGATTAGCCTTAAGAATGATCTTTTCTGGGATCCACAAAAAGCTTCAAACTCTCACACTCTATTCTCTGGACCTTAAAAAAGACATATTTCTTTCCATATGCAAAATACAGCCTATCTATCACAATAGTTCTAAAAGCCTTAAGTCTTTCCGTAACAATGCTAAGTACAAAATCTCATCAAAATCTGTTATAGGTATGCAGTCTTGTCTTTGGGCAAAATTCCCCTCTGGAGGTAGACTTGTGAAACTTAGAAAACAAGTTATCTTTTTCCAGTATACAAAGGAGGGGTAATCATAGAATAAACGTTTCCATTAGTATAGGGAGAAATTGGAAGGAAAACGGGTGGGTCATGGATCACAAACAGTTCCGAAAAACCTACAGAGCATACTCCTTTAAATTTTAAAGTCTGAGAGTCATCTATAGAATAATGGTTTCTTCTCCTCGGGGCCTCATGGAGTGGTAGGCCCACCCCTTCCAAGGGCTTGTCTAGTAGTCATTTTCTCAGCTCCACCCTCATTAAGCATCTGGGTGGACACTGATCTCTAGGCCTCAGCTTCTGAGAACACTGGCCTGATGGCCACACTCTTCCCAATCTCCAGGGACACAGGTCCAACCCCTCAGAACAGAGGCGTGGCAACCAAACTCTTCCCAACCCCTGGAAACTATGCTCCACCCTCTCTAAAGCTTGGGGTGGCAAAACTTTCCCTGAACAACAGGGCTGAAGGCCTACCCTCTTCAAATGCTGGGGTGAACTCACCCTTCCCACATACATCTGTTGGGTCCCTTTCTTGTCCTGAGAAGATGACTTAAGTCCAGACTTCAGCTTCTGTGGTTTTGCCCTTAAAGTAATTTTTCCTTCAATCTCTCTGCTTTCTGTCCCATTTAGTTTAGGCTGGCAGTGGTTCCATTTATACACATCTTGCAAAAAACGTGTTGGTTTAGCATGCAGGAAAACAGGGTTCCAAACTGTCATACAGTCAGACTTTCCACAGATCCTTCCTGGATAACTGAATTTCCAGTCTTGACTTACACTAAAACACTGCCTGGTTCCATGTTCAGTTAAACCCTCATGTGGGTCTCTATTCTCTGGGGACTTGTTTTCCAGAAGCTTGAATTTCCCAAACCATCAGTATCTGGTTTCTTTGTGCCCAGAAATTCAGTTCTCAGCTTATTCCTTTCCTCTCACATTTTGCTATAGCTGTAAGGAGAAGCCAGGGCACATTTTCCATATTTAGTTTGGAAATCTCCTCAGCTAAATATCCACACTCATCACTTTCAAATTCTGCCTTCCATCCAACATCAGGAGTCATGTCGCCAAGTTCTTTGCCACTTTAAAGCAAGGATCACCTTCCTTCCAGTTTGCCATGACACAGTCATCATTTCTGTTTAAGGCCTTATCGGAAGTATCTTTAGCATCCATATTTTTACCAACAATCTTTTCGAAGCAATCTAGGCCTTTTCTGTCATGCATCTCACAATTCTTACAGAATCTATCCCTTATCCATTTATAAAATCATTCCAACTTTTTTGGTATTTGCATAGCAGCAGCACCCCACTCTTGATACTAATTTCTGTTTTAGTTTGCTAAAGGCTGCCAATGCAAAATACCAGAAGTGGGTTAGCTTTTACAGTGGGAGTTTATTAGGCTAAAAAGCTTACAGTTCTGAGGCTATGAAAATATTCAAATCAAGTCATCATCAGAGATGCTGTCTCACCAAAGTTTGGCTGTTAGCAATCCTGGGCTCCTGCCACATGGCAAGACACAGTGGTGGTTCCTGTTTTGGAGCTGTACCTTCTTCTCCAGACATATGTTCTCTACTAGCTCAGGTGTGGGCGATCAGACATATGGCTTATCTCTCCCTGCTCCTCCAGGCCTCCTCTCTTTGAGCCTCTCACGGGCCTCTTATTGTGCCTCTGTGCTGCACTGATTTCAGCCTCTGCCCTCCAGGTCCTCTCTCTGAGTCTCTCTCTCCTGTTTCTACTGCTTTTTCCTTTGTGTCTGTGTGTCAGTTTCTCCCATTTATAAAGGACTCCAGCAAGAGGAACAAGACCTACCCTGGGTCATGCCTCATTGAAGTAATCCAATCAAAGTCGTCATCCCCCCCCACCCCCCCCACCCCCCTGCTGCAACTGAATTCAATCCAATCAAAGGGCCCCACACTCACAGGAATGGATTAGCTTTAAGAATAATTTTTTCTGGGATCCACTAAAAGCTTCAAACTGTCACAGCATTTGAGTTGATAATATCCAATTTGATGAGAACAAAGTTACCTGTTTGAATTTGCTATACGGTATATTTATTCAGCAAAATTTACTGAACAGTTGTTTGCACTGCTAGTTGAAAAGCCCCAGAGATAAAAATATGACTAAGATATTGTGTTTGCTCTCACAGTACTCATTGGCAGTCAGTGGGGAAGAGGAAGGTTTGCTTCTTTCTTTGTAGTTTATGTGGATGTTGTTGGTTTTTTAAAATGAATTATAAAAATCCTGAGAAATGCTACAAAAACATGTACATTATGCAATGGAAATATAGAGGTAGAAGCAAGTAGCTTGTTTTATGCAGTAGAGGGTGGAGAAATTGGTATGGGTTAGGAGAAGCCAACAAAGATAAATTAGAAAAAAGGTTCGTAGAGGAAAAACTATTTCACATGGGTACATGATCTTTAATGGATGGTCATTTAGAACTTAATAATAATGATAGGTCTATTATCTCTGATTCTTGTATAAAAATATTTAATTGTATATTTTTTCCATATTAAATCATAAAGTTTAGTAAACAACTTATTCTTTTTTGGAGTCTGATGAATGAATTTGTTAACATGATACTATGTATAACAAGCATAGGATCCATCAATAATCATGTGTTAAGGGAGGTAAAAAATTAAGTAAAGAGGTAATATAAATAAAGCCCTTTGCACAATACCTGAAACAGATTAAGGGTTCTATAAATAATATTATAATGTACTGTTATTATAATAGTAATAATATATATTTATACATTCTCATGTTTTTATATTTCATTATTGTATAGTATTTTTATTAAAGCTAAATATGAAAAGCATTTTTGGCATCATATAGATAGTGTTTACTCTCCTTTCTTGTCCTTTAATTTAACTTTTACTTTACTATTACAGGTGCTATTATATTTAGTCAATTTGGCCGTTATTTTAAGGACATTGTAAAATTTCATTTTAAAGAACTTGATTACCTTTTCTAAAATATACACCTTCAGTAAAACCTAGGTTTTCAAAAGAAAAATAAGTCAGTTATATAATTTTTAGTGAATATTTTATTCAAGACCTTCATTAGCTGGTAGCTGGTATCCCTTAAACACAATATATAGTGAAGATGTTATTATCATTGATGAATATCAACAAGCTACCTAAATTTAAATATTGTAGAGTTATATCTTATAATTATACAAACAGTATCCTTTAATTCAGGGGTCAGTAAACCATAGCCAAATATAGCCCGCTGCCTGTTTTTGTATAACTTGTTTGCTTGTTTTTTTGTTTTTAGGAGGCACCGGGAACTGAACCCGGAACCTTCCATGTGGAAAGCAGGTGCTCAGCCGCTTGAGCCACATCTGCTCCCCATATTTATTTTTACTGCTAACACATACCCATCATGTCCAGACAAGAAGAGAAAATTAGGCTTTGAATGTCATTTTTTTAGGACACAATGAAATGTGGATTGTCTTATCAAAGTTAAATGGCAAAGTATTATGTTTACTTTTTTAATATGCCGTATAATACATATTGTCATTACCAGACTAAGCACTCATTGCAGTATTCCCAGCTCACAAGAATGTAATGACCAGAAAAATTAAAAGATTTAACTCAGTATATCTCATCTCATCACAGCAGAATTTCTTCACAAAAATAAAAAATGAAAATGAGGCTACAGCCAAAGTAAGTTTCTGAGTGACTCATTTGATAGCCAAACAAGGAAAGGCCTTTTATGAATAGTGAAGCTAAATATCCTGACTTGCCTTACCATACAGCAGCTTGATAGCAAAGTGGTAAAGTTTTATTGTACTCTTTTTGAGCTCTGGGCCAAGATAAAAATTTTCCTGAATAAAAAGAACCACCTTTACCCACTATTATTGAATACTAGAAGGCTTTCGAAATTAGCTTTTTGCTGAAGACTTGATAATGTTTCATAATGAATTCAACCTAAATTTATAAGACAGACAGCACTTACACAGCAGCAAAGTCGTTCAGATGACAAGCAAAATTGTTTGAATCACAAGTGATGTCAAGCTGCACAACTTCCTATACTGTCGAAAGTTGAAACCAGAAGTGAGATCTCCATTTCCACACAAATTTGTAGCATATAAATTTGGTGGTCTGCAACTACAATTCCAGCAACATTTTTTTCCCACTTCAATGTAAGGGCAAAAGAAATTTCCACATTTCAAAATCCATTATTGTGCATTTGAGGAATTAGCACTTAACCTTCAGTTGGAAGTGTTTAATCAGTAATGCATTGACAAGCCAAATGACAAATATCAAGAGAAAACTCTAGTAGAGTTCTATAAATGCCTTCCAAGCCAAGAATATACTTAATTAAAATAATATGTTCAGTATTTGGCAGTACCTATCTGTGTGAAAAGACTTTTTCAAAGATGCTCATTACAGATTCACATCAACAGATGAAGATTTGCAATCCATTTTGATAGTAGAGAATACTAACTTGAGCCCTAATTAAGTGAATTATTAGCCTTTTACAAAGGAAGTTTGTTTTTCTCATTAATAGGTGTGTTTTTTAAAATTTGCACTCAATATTTTTATATTTTGAATTTCATCAATTGAAACATTTGTAGAAGTTTACCTGTTAGCCCACAAAACCTAAAATATTTATGATTTGGCCCTTTACAGAAAAAGTTTGCTGATCCCTTCTCTGATTGATATGAAGTACGTGATAGAAATACATTTTTCTTTGCCCCTTTTCCTTATTTGCTTTTACAAAACAGGTATATTTTGGTATTTTAAAAAATCGTTCTATCAAATCAAGGTAATTTTCATAGAAAATTGATGGTTGCAGTAATTTGTACTTGAATGACAATTCCACAAACCGAAATATGTATTACTAATTTAATTTTGTGAATTATTTTAGTTCTGGTGTTGTTTGGGAGATGAAACCAAAACAGAAATGGAAGCCTTTTAGTCAAAAGCAGATAATCTTATTGGAACAGTCTTATCAGAAATATCAAGTATCAAGAGACCATGGCTGGATTAAACTAGACAATAATTTTGAGGTATTTCAAATTTTTTTGTTTTTGTTTTGGTAGTGGTGGTGATAATGAGGTAGTAAAACGTGTGAGAGAACTGATTTATTTATTAGTAAGTAAACTCATATTAATAGGGTTAGCATGACCAATCATACATATTAGTACATTTTCAGTTAAAATATATTACATTGCTATTTGTGTATTATGAAACAGGATTTAAATCTGTTTTTCTCCTGTGGTTTTATAATTGCTTTTTATTTACAAGCCAGATACTTTGATAGAATATTGTTTCAGTAAAATAATGGAGGAATTCAGATAACTTATTATAGTTTTCTCTCTTTTTGAATGATATCAATATATATTGCTAAATAAAAGCTATGTAAAGTTACGTATTTCAGCAGTGAAAAACCTATACAAACTCTGCTCAATTAAATTTGTTAAGTTCATTACAGAATGGAACCTAAAAGTCACCTTTGCTCCAGGAAGGCCCCAGAAGCTTGACTACAATTGCTAGCTTGCTCTGGTTAAGTCCTACACAGTTTTGGTTACTCTCTTACATTGGTACCTGATGGTTGAGTTTGCGTTGGTCACCAGATATGCATAAATCTTGGCCATGCTCAAATGAATAAAAAAGCAATATAGCTATTTACTATTCATTGTAAAACAAAATTTGTTTATCTTTTACTATTAAAGTTTATACATTTATATAAAGTATATAAAACATGTTTTACTTTCTATAATTGAAAAGTTTCTCAATTGTTTTCCTTATAACTTTGGTAGAAACTTGATGGTTCTGCTTGAAAGATATCAACTACGTATCACCTTAGGGTAGGTCTTTTGGTGAGACATAAAGATATTTTTCTTTTTAAATTTGATGAGTAAAGGATATTTTAAATGGAGTAGCTATGCTGCTAATACCAGTTTGTATTATAGACATGTGCTTTTTTATTCCAGGTCAATTTTGGTAAAGTTCCAATGGAAATGCGCTTCCCTATTCGATGCCCTATTAAGAGAGATTTTTTATCAGGAATTCAGATTGAATTTAAGCAGTCTCCTCACCAGAGAAGTTTAAGGGCCAGGTTGTTTTGGCTTCAGGTAACACTGTCATCCCCAAGTAAATAGATGCATTTAATCACTTTGGGAATCTTGGGGATGAAATTTCTTTTTATAATATTGTACCATACATTGTAATTCGTATCTTTGCTTTGTTTTTTTTGTGTGTGTCTCCCGCCCCCCCTTATTCCTATGTATTCTGTGGATTCGACATCTTACTTAAAATCTTAATTCAAAAACCTTGTGACTTTGGGGACTATTTAATTTGACCAGTTAGCCCCCAAGAATGTTTTCTTGCACTAAGATAACTTTTTTTTTTTTTTTTTTTTTATTATGGGTAAAAATCAAAATTCTCACAATACATACAAACATTTGCAAAATGATATATAAATATATATGCATATATGCGTATTTGCTTACAAAAATGTTATTTATATATATATATATACACATATATTTTAAGAGGTGCTTAGATTACCCAAAATATTACACGGAACCCACTGGGATTCCCATGTTGCCCACCTCCCACACCTCCCACCACATCCCATACAACATCTAAGTGCCTATCACCCCACTCATTGGGGTTCCTGAGAGCTCCGGAGACACCCTGGTCCTATATAAGGGGGGATAGCCCCAGAGACTGATGCCTTATCTGTGGGTTCTATTTTGGAATCTGTGCTCCTGAGAGTGACAGAATTAGACTCAAATAAGTCCTCCCTGCACATGGTTCACCAGTCCCTTCTATTCAAACCTATATGTGATGCTGGAGTTTTTAGGTATACTTCCAGAGACTGGAGCCTCCCACCTACCTATGTGCCAGGTGTGCATGAAATCTCGGTGGAGCTGCAACTCCTACCCTACAGCTCAATGGACTCATCTAAGATAACTTTTAAATGGTCCTTTGAATTTGTTGAGGGATTCCAAAATAAGAGTTTTCATTATTCTCCATGGAAAAGAAGAAGGTTTTAATGGAGGTTGTTTTTGGATGTTTTCTTCCTTCCTCCTTTGCTTCCTTCCTTTTAACTGCTAAGTACTAATTAAAATATTTTTATTTTATTTCTTCTTTCTACTTACCCTCTGATTTTATATTTAGTTTCTACTTATATGCCATTTAAATAATAGAAAGTTGAAATCTCTCACAATCTGTCAATAGGTACAAACATTTTCATTAATGGTATACATGCTCTACAATGCTAATTCCATTACAAGGACATTTATATTTTCCTTTATATAATGGTTTGCCTTTGCTGAGGTATATGAGAAGTTTACAGACTTAAAGTGAAACTTCTAATAGTGCCATATATTCATGCAGATATTAATTATGGTGCAATTAGCGGCTATTTCTAAGACATTGTCTCTGGAACCACAGGTTACATTTAAATTACTTAAAATCCTGTTGGGTTGGTTTTTCTTTTCTTTCAGGTTGATAATCAGTTACCAGGTTCAATGTTCCCTGTTGTATTTCATCCCGTGACCCCTCCAAAATCTATTGCTTTGGATTCAGGTATAAAAAAATAAAGTCAAGATATACCCTATTATAAAATTTAAGTTAATTATATTTTGGCCTAGTATGAACCTTAATTGGGTTTTTGTTTGTTTGTTTCCTTTCTTCTTCATAGAGCCGAAACCTTTCATTGATGTGAGTGTCATCACAAGATTTAATGAATATAGTAAAGTCTTACAGTTCAAGTAAGTAAAAATAACCCCGGTTGATTTAGAGGAATTTAAAATGGCAATCTATTTGAAAATAAATTTTAATCTTTCAGAAAATTACTTTTGTATAAAAATTATTTTCCCCCTGAACATATGACTCTTTGGTCAAGTAACTTTTTATGTTGAAACTTATTTTAATAACCTTTATATATTTTAAAGTGTAAAATTCCTTTAACCACCTTCTTCCCTTTATAACACCAGTTAGAATATAAAATAGCCAGTGAAATATAAATGATAAATGTATTTGTTAATTGTGTTCTTTAAAGTAATTGCTGTGAACTTTAAAAATCAGATAGTACCTGCTATACCATCTAATTGTATTTATCTCTTCTATGTCATGATAAATGTGGGCATTTGGGACTTTACGTATAAGTGTTTATATAGCAGTATTATTGCTAGTGAAACTTTATTTAATATCTCAGTGTAACTAGACTTTGATCTCATTAATATAACTTTTTTTATGAGAAGAAATACTTTTTATTGAGGTAAAATTCACATAACATTAAATTCACCATTTTAACAATTTAAAAGTGTATAATTCAGTGACTTCCAGCATATTCTCAAGTTGTACAACCATCACCACTATCTAACTACAGAACGTTTTCATCACCCCAAAACAGAAGCCCATACCCACCAAGCAGTCATGCCCCATTACCCATTTCCCCAGCCCCTGGCAGCTACTAATCTGTTTTCAGTGTCTATGGATTTGTCTATTCTGGACAGTTTATATAAATGGAATCCTACAACATGTAGCCTTTTGTGTCTAGTTTCTTTCATATAACATGTTTTCAAGGTTCCATGTTATAGCAGGCATCAGTAAATCATTCCTATTTATGGTTGAATAATATACCTTTGTATAGATATACCATATTTTGTTTTTCCATTCATTAGTTAATGGACATTTTGGTTGTTTCCACTTTTTGGCTATTTTGAAAAATGCTGCTATAAACATTTGTGTACCAATTTTATTTCAGTTCTTCTGGGTATTTACTTTGGATTGAAATTACTCAGTCATGGTGTATAATAATCCTTTTACTATGCTGCTGGATTCAGTTTCCTAGCATTTTGTTGAGGATTTTTGTATGTGTACTTATTAGGGATATTGGTCTGTAGTTTTCCTTTCTTGTGCTGTGTTTAGTATTCGTGTAATATGGGCTTCATAGAACAAGTTAGAAAGCATTCCCTCCTTTGTTTTTTTTGGCAGAGTTTGAAAAAGACTGATTTTTTAAAAAGTGTTTGACAGATTCACCAGCAAAGCCATCTGGTCCTGGACATTTTTGTTGTTGAAAGATTTTTGATTATTGATTCTATCTCTGTTATAGGTCTATTCCGATTTTCTAATTCTTCTTGAGTCACTTTGGGCAGTTTTTTCCTAGGAATTTATCCGTTTCATCTAGGTTATCTAATTTTTTGACATATAGTTGTTTATAGTATTCTATAATCCTTTTTTAATCCTGTAAACGTTGGTAGTAGTGTTTGCACATTATTGTTGAATTCTAGTATTGAATTTTCTTTTGTTCTTGGTCAGTCTAGTTAAAAGTTAGTCAATTTTATTGAGCTTTTCAAGGAACCAATTTTGGTTTCATTGATTCTACTCTTTTCCTATTTCACTTATCTCCATTCTAAACTTTATTTCCTTCCTTCTGCTGGCTTTGGGTTTGCTCTTCTTTTTCTAGTTCATTAAGATGAAAGGTTAGGTTATTGATTTGAGATCATTCTTCTTTAATGTAGCTATAGCTGGAGTGGCCATACTAATATCAGACAAAATAGACCTTAAGACAAAAATTGCTATAAGAGATAAAGGACATTATACATTGAAAAAAGGGTCAATCCATCAAGAAGATATAACACTTATCAATATATACATACCCATCAGCAGAGTCCCAGCATATAAGAAGCAAAACTGATAGGTGAAGGGAAAAACAATGGTTGTAGTTGGAGACTTCAACACCCCAACGTTCTTTTGGATATAATAACTAGACAAAAGATGAACCAAGAAGTAGGAGACTTAAATAACCTGTAAACAAACCAACTAGACCTAAAATATAGAACACTCTACCCAACAACAGCTGAATACATGTTCTTCTCAAGTGCATGTGGAACATTCTCCTGGATAGATTGTGTTAGGCCACAAAATGTGTCAATAAATTTTAAAATATTGAAATCATACAAAGTATTTTCTCTGACTACAATAGAATGAAATTAGAAATCAATAGAAGGAAAATTGACAGTTATTTGGAACTTAAAAAACATACTCTTAATCAGTGTGTCAAAGAAGTTAATGCTTGCAGTAAATGGAAATGAATATAGCATTTTTTAAGAGTTTAAGAAATAAGATCTTACTGTGCCTTTTGGCCAAAAGCAGTTTTAACATTGAAAATTACAAGGTTTGATAGAAACTTTTTTCTATCTTTTTATATTTTTTCTTAGATATTTTATGGTCCTGATTCAGGAAATGGCCCTAAAAGTTGATCAAGGGTTTCTAGGAGCTATTATTATACTGTTTACCCCAGCAACTGACCCTGAAGCTGAAAGAAAACGGGTAATGATTTTATTTCCTGAGAAAAATATAAAATTAAGAAAAATTAAATTTTTAACTAATTGTAGTAGAGAAAATAATTAAAATAGAATTTCTTGGTTTATTTTTTCCAGACAAAGTTAATCCAGCAAGATATCGATGCTCTAAACGCAGAATTAATGGAGACTTCAATGACTGACATATCAATTCTTAGTTTCTTTGAACATTTCCATATTTCTCCTATTAAGGTTTGTTTGTAATGATTATTTTAAAATTTTCACAAAATTGTTTTAGAACTTTTAAAGGGTCTGTGTAGAAATGAAGGTTTTTGTTGCATCAGTTATTTGGTGGGAATTTTGTTTGATTAATTGAAATAATTAAGATAATTCTCTGTAACATATGTACAACCATAATTCCCACAGAGAAACCACCAGTGCATGTTTTCTTGTCTTGAATTAATAACCTTTTCAAGGAAGAAGCTGACAAAAGCGTTTCTTAATTAAGCATAGAAGTGCTCACAACGTTTAATGTTTTGGTTGTACTTTGAAACTACGATCACTGTCTAAACAGAAAGCTATAATGGGTGCCCTAACCAGCATCTGAAAATGCTGAAGTAGGTATTTTACTGTTGATGTGGTATTTTTCCCCCTTCCAAAATTTGATTGTGATTAAGGAAGTGGAAAATTGGATACCTTTCACTTGCCTGATTTTGTACTTCATGAACCCATTTCATTCTGTCCCTTTGTTGTCCTTTTTAGCTTTTATGATGAAAGGTGACTATTTAGTGAATTTACAAGTGCTATCAACCATAATGCTCTATACTTGTGTAATGGGCCAGATTTACAATTAAGTAACTCTTTAAATTAATGATGATTCTTTACATTCCCAAAAACTGTTTACAGCATGTTATTTTAATTACATTCACCAATCCATTCAGTTAAATGAATAAATTTATAAAATGGAATTATTTTAAATTGACATAACAGTTTAATGCTAGGCCTTAAACTGATATGGTTTTATGGGAGATAGGATATACATAATTTCTTTCTGATTATTAAGAGAAAATCAGATACTTGTGGGGATTGAACAAACCCTTCAATAAATATTTACTGAATGATTACTATTGAAGTTGCTGTGGGAGATATAAAATAACTTCATGTGAATTACAGCCTGGGAGATAGTAGAGATTGATAAATTACTTACTAATGTTCTTAACTACACCAGGAATTGCAACATGAAGTTGAGCAGTGAAGATTAGGAACCAGTTGTTTTCTTATTCCGTGGTAGCTTTGTCCTAGGGAAAGGCTGGATCTCTGTCACCTTGAGCTTATTTTTTCTGGATCCCAGTACTATCTGACTCTTCAGATGGACAGAAGTCCACATGAAAGAAAAAAGCTAAGAACCAGGATTTCCTAAAAGGCCTTGTCCCAAGTCTGCTCTACTTGAGCTCTATACTGGTTAGAAAAAAATGTCTAGGACAGACTGAGAAAGGAGAGTCATCTGCTTTATTTATAGATGTCAAATTAAATTTTGCCTGTCTCTTCTTACGCTATTGTACTAATGATAACACAGTGCAAAGTAGACGCTAAATGGAAATGTGGAAAATCTGTTTAAGTACTGAATTGGAGGTGTCTGTGGAAGCCTAAAACTTTTTTTAATGCTTTTTAAATGTATTGGCAACTTGTTAATTGTCAATAGTGATTAACTTTAGTTGGATGAAAAGAAATGATGTTCCATTATTTTAACTACTTTTTTTTGCCATTGAAGGTTTTTCTTTGCAAAATGATTATGCTATTTTTGTAAAGTGTTTATATACGATGGTATATATGCACTTTCAGTTAAATATAGCTCTTTTAGAACAGACTAATTTTGTATTTTATGAAAAAATATGAGAATCAGATATGAGTAGGTTATTCTATGTAACGTATAGAGTGACAAATAATAGCTTCCTTAGTATTCTAATTGAAAGATCGTTTGCATCTAGAAAATCTGATTCCTATATTTATACATTTTTTTGTTTTTAACTTTAATTTGTTGAAAATGTTTTCTTTTAGTTGCATTTGAGTCTATCTTTGGGTTCTGGAGGTGAAGAATCAGACAAAAAAAAACAGGAAATGATTGCAATTCAACCCGTCAACTTGCTCTTGAAAAGCATAGGTGCTACTCTGACTGATGTGGATGACATTATATTTAAGTAAGAATTATGTTTAAGCACATTGGGAGATGTTTGTACCAAGGTTATATTTCTAGATATTAATCTTCTCCATTTGTGCTACAATGTTAGCTTAGGAAAATGATGACTCTTACGGCTTGTACTTTCCCTTTCTGTTTATACTCTTTAGGTATGTTTATTTTATACATAAAGATAAGGTAAAGAGTTCTTATATTTTCTTTGGTTATTCATATCTAAATAAATCACTAATGTAGAATAAAAATTGAATTTTTTATAGTGTTGACCATACTTTAAAACAGATTATATTTAGAAATATATAGCAAGAGGGAAAGTGAGATTTCAGGATAATCACATGGCAAAGTATAGATAATAAGAATTCATTGCTACATTTGATATGAGAATATTTATGTGCCAGACACATATAAATTCAATAAGTAGAATATTCAACAATGATATTGTAACAAATAATTGAAAAAAAATCTGATTAGCTCATCCCCACCTCATATGTACATTACCATATTTCAGGGGAGTTAAAGGATTAAATATAAAAATTCAAACTAAAAAGACTAAGAAAAAAATAGATGTTAATTCTTAGCAAATCTCTGAATAGAAGTCTTTCTAAGCTTAAAAGCAATGGGAAAAATACCAGTGCAAAATACAAAATAGATTTGACTACATAAAAATTAAACACCTTATAACAAAACCAATGAAAATGATTATAAAACAGGCAACTGGGAAAATGTAATGACCAGCATGACAGAGGGATGATTAGTAGTCTTAATGTTAAATGTTGTTAAGAAAAACCTAAGATTCCAATGGCATAATGTCTAGAGGACAATAAGACAATTTACAAAAGAGAAGAGATGGTGGCTGATAGATATTTGAAAAAAATATATTCAACTTTATCAAAGAATACATGCAAATTAAATCAAATTATCAAACATTTGAAAATAAGAGCGATCCTTGTACTAGAGGGTTGGGTCTGAAAATGGGTACTTTTTTTTACCATTGGTATCAGTGGAAAACAATATATATCAAGAGCCTTAAATATTTTTCTAGTCTTTCACTCAATAATTCTATTTTGGGAATTCAGTCCAAAAAATAATCTTGAAATGCAAACAAAGAGCTTTTTGCAAGATATATATGGCAATATTAATTATTATTCCATAAATTGGAAATGTCTAACAATGGAAGAATTGACATATCCACATGGTGTGGAATGCTATGTACTCATTCAAAATGGTTACATAGATTTTGAATAATATGGAGAAATGCATAGAAAAGAAAGAATTCAAATTGGGAAAAGAGAAGGAAAAACTTAAAAATCCACTGGGTGGTAGGATATGGATGATTTTTTTAAAAAACTTTTTTACTCTTCTGTATTTATAAAAGACTTGAATGAAAATGCATTATTTTATAGTAATTTTATTAACATAATATCAAAATATAAGCCATAAATTGTATGTGGCAGATATACAAAGTTAATTATGAATGAATTACCTGGCATTAATTTTAAGTACATTTAAATTTAAGTACCTTTTTAGAAAATACCATTTTAGTGCCTTTGTGTCTTTTTCTCCTTCTAGACTTGCTTATTATGAAATCCAGTATCAATTTTACAAGAGAGATCAGCTCATGTGGAGTGTTGTGAAACATTACAGTGAACAGGTAATTTCCTATCACAGTAGCTCATAAGGAATTTGCTTCATAAAATAACAAAAAAAATTTACATGAGATTATACAGTGTGCAGTGTTCACCTCAATTAGAAATCTCCTTACTTAGTAGTTTTCTTGAATGATTAACTTCTATTTCTATATCTCCTCACCTCCATACACCTTTTAAAAAAAATTCCTGCAGTGCCTTTTTCCCTTTGTTACTGTACATTTATCACTGTTGGAAAAACTAGTGATGTAGGGTTCATTGTACTTTATTTCTTCAGTGACAACAGTTTCTAATTGTAGTGGAATTGTTAGAGGAATCTAAGCTTCAGGTATTCTGTAGTTCCAATTGTATACATAGAGAGCCATAGAAGTTGTTGCAGGCCACTTGGATAGCATGACTATACTATGGAGCTACTGGGTGACATTCTTCTTCCCTTCCTCTTCTGGAAGATCCTTTCTCCTATGGTGTGTTATAGATGTTATGGTTATTATATGTTCACATGTTTTTTTGTTTTGGTCACTAATTTTTCCACATCTAATTTAATAGTAATAGGAATGATAAGGCAATAATAAAATTAAATAAGTTACTGAATTCTATATTAGTTCAGTATGCATAATCAGTTATGTAAGGTCAGTATAACTTCTGATTTTATAAATGAGAAAACTGGGTCATAAAACAACTAAGTGACTTGTTCACAGTCACATAACTGCTAAATGGCAGAGCTGTGCCTCAAACCTAGTTCCTTCCAATAGAAAGCCCCATGTAAAGTTCCAGCATATTGCCTGGCATATAGTAAAAGATCAGTTAATAGATGTGGTGGTAGTTATTTCACACTAGTTTCCTTTAACAAACCTAATTTAGTCACTGCCTTCTTTTTCCCTATTGCATCATGATATTATTTCTTAGGACAGTTGTAAAGGACTTAATTAATGTTTTTTTTTTCCCCTTTAGTTCTTAAAACAGATGTATGTTCTTGTATTGGGCTTAGATGTACTTGGAAACCCATTTGGATTAATTAGAGGTTTGTCTGAAGGAGTTGAAGCTTTATTCTATGAACCTTTCCAGGTATTGATTTTTTATTTATTTTAAGCATATGTATAGAAAAATGGATTTTGTATTTTATTTCAACAGACTAATAATTATTTGTATTTTAATTGTTTCTGGGAACTGAATAATGTTCAAATAACAAAAATATATAATTTTTACACTGAAAGGTTGTTTAAGATTAATTGAGCACTTCTAGTATTTGGGCAATAAAACATGCCTGTGTTTCCCAAAATTTAATGTGTTGTAAGAATATTTAGATTGTTAGGTAGATTAAGACTGTTTCAAGGTTATTTCACCTCTATGGAAAGGACTAATGGGGAAATTAAAAACTAACTGACTTTGTTTTATATTCAAGCTTTTACCTAACCTATTCACCTTCACTTCAAGGGTCTAAAAGCCCAAAATAGTGAGGGTTTTAGAAGGACAAACCACAGAGAATAATGGGAGAATAGAAAAACTAAAAATAATATGGTGAGCTTGGGTTCTCAGTCTTGCTACCAGTGCCATTTGCTTTATCAGTCTGATGGAACTCTGTGCTGGGAGGCCAACTTCAAATTGTGATTAAAGCCAGTGATTTGCTCCTATACATTTTTGTCATCTTATAGAGTTTGCTGAGATCATGTGTATTGAAATTGTCTTCAAACACATAGGTATTCCATCAGTATATTCAAGTAGAAGGTGAAAATTGTTTCATTACAATATTTGTGAACCTTTACAGATTCTTCATTTTCATGGAAACCTGAAATACTAGGTTAAAAGTCTTAAACTTATTTAAACGTTAAATAGCAAACTTTTTTTTTTTTTGTCAGGGTGCTGTTCAGGGCCCTGAAGAATTTGCTGAGGGGCTAGTGCTTGGAGTAAGAAGCCTCTTTGGACACACAGTGGGTATGTATCATATATTTGCGTGTATATAGATGTTTTTTTCATTGTGGTTATTATAAAAACACATTGTTCATGAAAAGCAAATGCTTATATTTAGTAAAAGAGGTATCACTGTTGTAATAATTCCCTGTAAAAGATGTGTTTGCTTGTTTTTAAATGGAAAATAATTTAACACTGGCCTACTTGTTTTTTAATATTTCCTGGGTGTGTTGAGTCAATGTACTTTATTTATTTGTTTATTTATTTATTTTTAGTTAATATAATTTTTTTATTCTTATGTTATTTTTATGTTAGTGGGGAGGGAGAGTCCTATGAAGAGAAAAGGAGAAAATAGTTGATTTTCCTTACTTCAGTGATAGTTCTGTCTGCCTTTCCCTCTACCCCCCATGGCTGTAGCCTTTTCTCCAGTTTTTCTAAGTAAATCCTTGAAGAAAAATTTTATTTTAAAGTTCTCTGGCATGATAATTTCATTCAATTTCCATAAAAGAAGAGAGGATCCTTCCCATCCCACTTCTGATAGCAAGATCTCTGAGAGGGAACACCAGAGGAAAGGTGGAGAGCTTCTGGGAACTCTCTCATTGTACTTTAAGTAGTTTTATTCCTATTCTTGAAAATTGGGGAATGGGAAGAATAAATTTCTAAAAATTTTTATATGAAAAGTTTAAGCACATGTTATTTTAAAGCAGTTGCATACTGTGTATTGTGGTATTGCCCTTTAAAAAAGACAGTGTGGTTTAATTCTCTTTATCTTTATAGGTGGTGCAGCAGGAGTTGTGTCTCGAATCACCGGTTCTGTTGGAAAAGGTTTGGCAGCAATTACGATGGACAAGGAATACCAGCAAAAAAGAAGAGAAGAGATGGGGCGACAACCTAAAGATTTTGGAGATAGCCTAGCCAGAGGAGGAAAGGGCTTCCTGCGAGTAAGTCTCCTGCTGAATCTTCAGGAAACTCTGAACATTTACATACATTTTAGAATATGTACTCTAGCTGGTTGTTTGAAACTTGGAATACTACATGAGTCTAGGTCTGTCAGAATAGCAGATAAATTGATAAATTGTGGACTTTCCTGTTTCCTTTTTGCTCTCCTTCCCCATTATTACCACTAGATCTATTTCCCAAATCCTTAGACTACATTTGGCACTTGGACTGGAGTAAAACTCTATAAATGATGAGAGGTTAGTACTAGTGAGGAAGGAGAGAAAGTAAGAATTGGAGAATTATGGTAAATGATGGTAAATAAAGGAATTCTTTAGGCCATCATCAATTGACCATTCTTATAGAAGGGATGTGTAGAAGTTTATAAATTAGGCACTAGCTTTCATTACTGTTCAATATTTTTAAAATTATATAGGTAATATATGAATATGGTTTAATTAAGAGATAATATATGAACAATGTTCTCCTTATAAGTCATTATAACATTACAGGTACAGATTGAGTAGTCTTCGATCACCTTCCACCTCTTCCCAGAAGTATCTAATTTTTAAATTTAATGCTTATCCTTCAGTTCTCTTCCTGTGCATTTATATAATATACAGGTAGGTATAGTAAATACCATTATTTGACAGTTATTTAGTATGCATAAATGTATTAATGTTTTAATTTTGGAAGCAAAAATGTCTGTGCCCAGTGATCTGTAATGTTGTGTGTTGGATCCTCCCAAGTGCTTTGTCAAGTTATTTACTATCTTTGTGGGGTCCCTTCATTTTTAGTTTTTTACACTTTCACTAAGTTACAAAGTAATCTCATTAAAATTTATAATTATATCTGAGTGATTAAATGCCTCAACTCACTAATTTTACTGATGTGGAAACTGAAGCAAGAGATTGACTTAACTGCCCAGAGTTATATAGTTAATTGGTAGAGCCAGATTTAGAATCTTTTCACCTGCTTTATTTTTCTTTCCAATATAAAATTTTACTCCTACAAGGTGATTTCATTTAAAATTTGCTGTGATATGACATTTTTCAAATCACAGTGCATACTTAAACATGTGCATTTCACGTTATCAAGTAAGTCCTCATTTTTTAATAGTTTGTTTCCAATATGTCTGTAGAGACCTCTAGTGGTTGGTTTAGAATTAAGCAACTTCCATTCAGTTGAGACTTTATGATTGATTTCTCTTTCAGGGAGTTGTTGGTGGAGTGACTGGAATAATAACAAAACCTGTGGAAGGTAAGGTTGAGACTATTTCCTTGCTATATAATGCCTGAAGGATTGATACATGGTAAATATAATAGATTTTATTGCTGCTAGGTTTTGGATTTGGAGAATTACTGACTGCATTTTATATTCGTGGTCTCAAATTGTTTAATGAATACATCTAGTAAGCAGAAGGGTTATGTAGTAGACTATGATTCATACTTTGAAAGGTATTTTCAGCAGGGCCATAGATATAAACTAGATTCTTTTGGGCCCTCACTAGCAATTGGCTTTTTTTTTTTTTTAATATCCCATTACAAAAGCACGCTGCTTATACAATTTAATCCCTGTCTAAATCTTAGCTGACTTCTTTGCAGAAATTTGCAAGCTGATTCTGAAATTTCTGTAGAAATTCAAGAGACCCAAAGAGCCAAAACAGTCTTGGAAAAGAAGAAAGGTGGAGAACTCATACTTCCCAATTTCAAAACTTATGGCAAGGCTACAGTAATCAGCACAGAGTGGTACTGGCCAGGAATAGACATAGAGATCAATAAAATAGGATTGAAAGTCCAGAAATAAACCCTCACATTTATGTTCACTTGTTTTTTGACAAGGATACCAAGACAATTCAAAGGAAAAAAGTAGTCTTTTCAGCAAATGGTTCTGGGACAACAGGATATTTGCTTGCAAAAGAATCATGTTGCACCCCTTCTCCACACCATACACAAAAGTTAACTCAAAATAGACTTAAGGGAAGCGGATGTGGCTCAAGTGGTTGGGCTTCCATCTACCATGTGGGAGGCCCTGGGTTCAGTTCCTGGGGCCTCCTGGTGAGGGCAAGCTGCCCCACGCCCACGGAGAGCTGATGGCCCATGCCCATGGAGAGCTGGTGCAGCAAGATGATGCAACAAAGGGGCATCAGCAGATACAGAGGAAATGCACAGCAAATGGAACAGAAAGTAGACAGAGAACACAAGTGGCAAGGATGGGGAGATAAATAAGTAAATAAAAATAAATCTTAAAAAAAAAATCGACTTAAAGTAATATAAGATCTAAATATAAAAGTGAAACTCTAATAAAACTTTTAGAAGAATATATAGGAGTAGATCTTCATGTCTTTGGATTAGGTGAAACCTTCCTAGATATGACACCAACAGCTCAAGCAAAAAGAGAAAAACTAGATATATTGGAATTCATCAAAATTTAAAACTTTGTCCTTCAAAGGATACCATCAAGAAAGTGAAAAGAATGGAATGGGAGAAAATATTTTCAAATCATTTATCTAGAATATATTTCTTACAATAATAATAAAAAGACAACACATTTAAAAATGGGCAATAGATCTGAAAAGACTTTTTTTTTTTTTAAAAAAAAGGCATACAAATGGCCAATGAGCACATGAAAAAATGCTTAACTTCTTCAGTCATCATGAAAATACAAATAAAAACCACAATGAGATACCACTTCACTAGGATGGCTAGAAATAAAAAGATAATAACACATGTTGAAGTAAAGTAGAGATTGAAACCCTCGATATATTCTGGCGAAAATGTAAAATGGTATAGGTGCTTTGGAAAACAGTTTGGCAGTTCTTCAGAAATTAAACATAGCATTGCTATATATGATCCAGCAATTCCACTCTAGGTCTATGATGAAAATATGTCCACACAAAAATTATACATGAATGTGCACAACAGTGTTATTCATAATTACCCCAAAGTGGAAACAATCCAAATTTCTATCAGTTGATGTAAAAATGAATGCATGTGTACACACACACACACATACAGGAATATTATTCTTCAATAAAAAGAAATGAAATACTATTATATGCTACTCCATGGATGAACCTTGAAAATACTATGCTGTGTGAAAAAAGCCTGTCACAGAAGACCACGTATTGTAGTATTCCATTAGTATGAAATGTCAAAAATAGATAAATCCATATAGGCAGAAAATAGATTAATAGTTGCCTAGGACTGTGAGGGAGGAGGGACCAGGGAGAAATTGGGAGTGATTACTAATAGGCATTTCTTGTTGGGATGATGCAAATTTTCTAAAAGTGACTGTAGTGATAGTTGTACAACTCTGTGAATATACTAAAAAACATTTATATGCTTTCAATGGGCAAATTACTGGTATGTGAATTATATTTCAGTAAAGTTATATTTTTGAAAAAAGGTACACTGCTTCAAGAACTCTCTGGTGGCATAAAAAGAGCATTTTCTGGTCAGTCCTTCAACCTTCCAGTTTCAGGTACTCACTAAGCTCCTAGATAAGTAGTTTTAAAACTTGAGCTTGTTTAAAGGATTACCTGGAGTGTTTATTAAAACATGGATTGCTGGGCCCCACCCCCAGAGTTCCTGATACAGTAGGACTGGGTGGGGCCTAAGAATTTGCATTTGTAACAGGGACCACACCTTAGGAACCACTATTTTATCACCTTAAGATTAATTTATTCAGAATGCCAATTCTGGATAAGCAAAACAGTTCAGTATGTGCCTTAGGCTTTGGTTGAGTTCAAATTTGCATATTTAAAAATATTTTTATGCATTCATTGTCTTTGGTTTTCTGAAGGTGCCAAAAAGGAAGGAGCTGCTGGATTCTTTAAAGGAATTGGAAAAGGGCTTGTGGGTGTCGTGGCTCGTCCAACTGGTGGAATCATCGATATGGCCAGCAGTACTTTCCAAGGAATTCAGAGGTAATTGAGTACATTCTATGTGCAAGGTATGTGTCCATGTGCAAACTGTTGCTGGGCATACATAAATAGGTTAAATACTTTGCCTGCTCTTAAGAATCTTAAAATCTAATGGAAAGTTATGACAGGTTCACAATGTTGAGTGTCACCAGAAAGGAATAAAATAAGACATTTTTTATTGATCCATTTCTAATTCATTCACCAAATGTTTATTGGTACCTACTACATTCCAAACACCTTGCTATGCACAAAGAATACAGAGAATAGATGACCATTCCCTATCTTTATTTTTGACAGTTTCTTTTCTTTTAAAAAAGATTGAGGGGGAGTTCCTTTGCAGTCAGATAGACTTGGTTTTAATAATTGTTGCATTACTTTGGGCAAGTTATTTAAAATTGCTCTGTCTTATCAAATATTGATATAATATGGAATAAGTACAGTGTTTGTCATATACATTTGTATTATTTTGAAAAGTTCTCACATATTTTCTCATATTTATTTTGCACCTTACACAGGGTAGCAGAATCAACTGAGGAGGTGTCCAGCCTCCGTCCCCCTCGCCTGATTCAAGAAGATGGCATCATTCGGCCATATGACAGACAGGAATCTGAGGGCTATGACTTATTTGAGGTAAAACTTATTCTTCATGGTCATGAGTGAAATTTATTTTAAAAGATTTCTAGGACCAAGATTTCATGAGTAGTTTTAAAAGATTCTGATTCATGAATGTCTTTGAGGATTATACTGGGAATGTGGTGTGTAGAGTAGAATTTCTTTTATTATTTTAGCATAATGTGGTAAATGGGAATAAATCGTCATTTTATCCTGCACAAGAGCAAAGTTTTTTTGTGCAAAAATGACAATGCTAAAAAAAAACACCTTAGTTTGTCACTGGTGCTGTGGTAGTTCATTTAGTTATTAACATTGTTAACTTTGGCTTCCTGCTTTGTATCTAATTATTGGATTTTCACTTGGAATTTCACTGCTTCCTTTTCTCTGAACTAGATTAGTTTATTTGGACTACTTTATAGCTATACCCTTATTCAGGTAAACAGAACCTAGAGGAGAGAAAAAAGATTATATACAATTATAATCTTTTTTAAACCTTAAAAATTTTTAAGGTTTCTTTTTTTGCCTTCATTTTAATTTAATTTTATTGCATTTAAAGTGTATGTATATAAATTGCTGTTCTTCCATGACTGGTTTTCCCCTCAAATAAATTTATTAATATTTTCTTGCTTTGACTTTAAAATAAAATGACTCTTTGTTGTTCTTAGCTTTGGGTTTTGAATTGTATGTAATTACATTTTATCTTCCTGCATGACCCTAACTTTATTTTCTTTCTTTTTCTGCCTACACAGCAAGAACTCGAAATACAGGAGTAAATGTTTCCTATACTGCTACTTGATTTCATCCTTAAAAATCAAAAAATGTGGTATTAATTGACTATCTCTGAATTATTTATATCAAGGGTCAATTTTAATGACATTTGCTTTACAACTATCACCTTCTTCTGAACTTTTTGTAGTAATGACTTGATTACAAATAAAAATGGTAGCATTCTTAATACTGTACAGGAATAAGAGATCAATATAAAAGATTGAAAGATGCAGAAAATCAGCTTTCTTCTCTGTTGGGTGAGAGACTTTATTGAGCTCAAAAAGCAGATACTTTTGAAAATTTTGAAAATTTTATCTTTTCTTATAGTATTCATGTGCATTTCAGGTAAAGTTAAAGAAAAGGACAATTATTATGTCCAATCTAGTGAATGTGTTCCTTATGTTTGTGAACTCTAATGATAGAATTGCATAGCTTTATGTTTCACATATCACCCTAAAGTCACTAAACTTAGAGAACTATTAAATGGGACATATGTTAAGTAATTGAATTATCATTTGCTTTGAGTCTGTCCTTAGACCTCAAATAAAAGTTGGCACATGAATTTTGAGGATATGTTCCTTCAATCTTTTTTTCTTTTTTAAAAATCTGCTAACACTCTTGCTAAAAAAATGGCAATCATTATATAATTATATACATCCCCAGCCTTTTGCTTTTCAAAAATGGAATCCTCTTGTTAGTTATGCTTATTCCTCAATTTGTATTTTTGATTAATGTAAATAGAAATTGAGCATGAAACTAGGCAAATTACTTATGTGACATTTAGTATTTAGATGTCTTTATTTTTAAAAATTAATCTTTTTGCTTTTAAGTCCTTTGAAGAGGATTCATTATCTAATGAGAACAAAAATGATTATATATTATCATTTTGAAGTTGATGCCTCCACAGTTGATTTTTAAAATGACAATTAATACTTTGATTTCTTTTTGTATGAGTGATGGAAATATTTCTTTGATTTAGCAAAGTCTTATCTATCAAATTTCATGCTTCCCCCAAAACTGAAACTAAAGTATAAAACTTAGATTTAATGTGTTGTACATTTGAAGAAAATGAAACTGTTAACATACAACTGTTCAGTTGCATGATATTTTTTAAACCCATAGCTATCAAAAGAGTAAATTGAATTTATTTAAAACAAGAATTCTAAAGAAGAAAGAATGACATCCAAAGATCAGACTAAAACT
Organism: Tolypeutes matacus; assembly: GCA_026826555.1. Classification (NCBI taxonomy): domain Eukaryota; kingdom Metazoa; phylum Chordata; class Mammalia; order Cingulata; family Chlamyphoridae; genus Tolypeutes; species Tolypeutes matacus. The sequence continues at coordinate 18,617,368 of JAKSZT010054396.1, forward strand.
GTAGCTGACAAACTTTCCTTGTGCGTAGATAACTGAGGGTTGACAAACATTTCACCACCAGTAAAGTTTTCTATGTGAATCAAGCACAATAACTAATTCAAGATATGCTAAATTGTCACTGATAATTATCCTTCCTTCTTAGGTAAAAGTAATGAATTTTAATTTTCCTAGATATATTGCAATTTTAATAAGACAACTTTTGGAAACTCCTATAACTTGTTAAGTATTTTTCTTTATTTATTGTTTACTTACTTTGTTTAGTTATTTTCCTTATAATTTTCCTTTTTACAGCTGCATTCAATAAGCACAAAACTGAAAAAACATTTTATTAATTTAGCTAAATATATAGTCATCTTGTCTGATGTATTAGTTTTTGTTAAGGTATCAGACAACCTTTTAAACTTAAATATATTAATATAATTACCGAAAGAGAATGATTGTGTGTTAATGAGAGGACTTGGTAATTTTTTCTATGGGTGGCAAGGTTAGGAATGGATAATTAAATTTAGGCTATTTCATTCCTTGCCAATCATGCTGTGATTAGTTAGTAGGTAACAAGTATCTATTGGATTATCTAGACTGTGCTGGATATGTAAAAGAAGTAAGATGTCTTTAAGGAACCAAGTGTAACAAAACATGTTAATTTTAAAAAGCACTGGAATATAATTGTGTCTTCCTTGTCCTTGTTGTAACATGAGCACATTCTAAATAATTTATTTGGGAATCTTTTGATTTCCCCCCCTTTTCTTTTTCTCCCTGGTATTGTTCTGTGTTCTTTAATTTAATACTCATTCTTTTTTAAAATTTATTCAAACTTTATTTCAAATTAAAAAAATCAGTCTTGATAGTTAATAAATCATGTACTATGTTTTCATACAATATACTCTTTTCTAAGTTTGTCCTCTATTCTCCTAGGATAATTACTGTTTACAATTTAATATATATATTGCTAGTTTTTAATTTAATATTCATTTATGGATCACATATTTATGGTCATACACTATTTAAAATGGTGTTTCCTGCTTTTTCTTTTCAATTTAAAAACATATATTTTCCTTATTCTTAGAAATCTTTTTTAATTCTTGCATTGCCATCTGTTGAGGTAACCTTACATGTGTATTTGACCATTTTCCATTGTTAACAGTAAGGTTTTTTTCTGTTATTTTACTAATGGCAATAATCCTGTGGTAAATATAATTATGCCTATTGCTTTTTCATATATTGTATTATTTCCTTAGAATTTATTTGAAAACAAATGGAATTTCTGAGCAAAAGGCTTTTGCTAAATATTGTCAAATTTCTAAAGTTGCATTTTGGGAAGGGGGAGTGAATATTTTAGAAACTGATCTGGTATCCTATTCTGCTGCCATCAATGACTGAATATTTTAATCTGAATCTCAGAGTGTAATGGATTTTTGTAGTGCTGAAAACAAGATTTTCTATAGTTGTGTTATGGTGATTTGTTATACTTTAAAAGCTCTCAATGATTTGAAGCTCAATAGCCTAAAGAAATTGTGTAGAAGATGGAAAGTAGGTGGTATTCATTTTACATTGTATCGCAAATCTGAATGTTTGAACATATTTAAAATTTAAAGCTGAAAATAAATCTACCAAATTATTATATTCATTTCCCATTTTTTCTTTGAAGATATTAAGGCATAAATGTTAAAAAATTTTATCTAATTTACACAAACGAGATGTGAAACAAGTAACTATTGCTATGAAAACTGCATGCCTCTCTGAGACTCATGCTGAAGATGAGACCCCAGTTCTTTCTTGGGGATTCATCTTCCTTGTTCATGGCTTTTGTAATTCTCAAGGAACTACTGGGGACCAAGCATATTTTTAAAAATGTGTATTTAGGCATTGAAAAAAATAACAGCATCAAGTGTGTTTTCTCTGCTTAGGATTATATCAATTATATTACCCTTTTAATATTACTGGTGGTGTATTCTTGGTTATAAAATCTTAAGATCTTATTTATTAGGTATGTTTATATTCTGTATTTTCATAAATATTATCTCCTCTGATCTTTAATCATGCATTATAGATGATGCCTAATAGTACTTAATTAGCATTAATTATAAAAATAAGTATTTTATTGGTAAATGTGTTGATTAGCGCAAGTTACAATAGTTTTGAGATAGGTGAAAAGGAAAATAAATGTATTTTAATGTGTTACTGTTTATACTTGAACTATTTTATGCTTGTATTTGTCTTTAGCAATAAATTGTGCCAGCTATTTTGAAATCTTAGAAATCTTCATATTAATGTTGTCATTACAGTTTCTTTTCTATCAGAAATATAATTTCATATATAAATGAACTTCTCAAGCATGTTTAATTTCTAGGACCAAATATTCAAAACCATTAAATATCAGATATTTGGAATTTTATTATGTGTATAATATGTTCATCTATATATCAGTGGTTCTTAACCTTTAGGTGAGATCAGCGACCTCTCAGAAATCTGATAAAAAACATGAACGCTTCTCTGAAAAAAGTTGTAGAACTGCATTTTAAAATTTTATATATATATATATATTTTTTTTTTTTTTTTAAAAAGATTTTATTTATTTATTCATTTATCCCCCCCTTGCTGCCTGTGCTCGCTGGGTCAGCCAACCACGCCATGCAGGCGGGCCCGCCCTCACCAGGAGGCCCCGGGAACCGATCCCGGGGCCTCCCATATGGTAAACAGGAGCCCTACTGATTGAGCCACAGCCGCTTCCCAAAATTTTATATTTTAATGTCCTACCATGGACCCCAAGTTAAGTGCCCCTGCAATGTTAATGTAGCAATTTCATATGAGCATGTGTTCATATTCTCATTAATGAAAGTATGTGATTATTCCTGGTAGATATTTTAAAATATGTCTAAGTTATTACAGAATGAAATATATTTTACCTGGAAGATCACTTGGTAAGCATTTAATATATATTTCTTTTAAGGCAACAGTGAAAGTTGATTTATAAACATGCTACAAATAATTTTCTAGCATCCTGTGCCAATATGTAGAATTGTGGTTTTGTTATAAAATTTTTCCTAAATAGCACTTTTATTATAACTAGCTAACATATAGTATGGTAAACATCATTTGGACACATGTACTTCCCAAATGTTGAATCTTGTTTCTTTTTCAGAATCATATCAAAAAGTTAGAAGGAGAGTCTTACCGATACCACTGTGCTATTCCTGGACGCAAGAAGACACTCCTTATGGTTACAAATAGGTATTAACTTCAGTGACATTTTTTTCAATTGCACCTTAGTTGTATAGATCAGAAGAATTTTCAAGGCTAAATGGCAGAGGATTCTGAGAGCTCTACTTTAAAGGCAAAATATTTATCTTCATAGAACCACAAAAGTACAAATCTGAATCGGTCCTTTGAGATTATCTATTCCAACCTCCTCATTTTAGAAATACTGCAACTATGGCTCAACATGGTTTAGAGGTTTATTCAAGTTGCACAACTATTGATAAGCAGAGTCTAGAATAGATTTCATAAGTGTAATAGTGATACCAATTTGTCAATACAAATCCAGTTATGGAGGACTGAATTTTTTTCTTATTATTCTTTATTTTGGGTGATTACCCCTTCAAAGGATGGTATCATTTCTATGTTGTCTCAGTTTTTCCCAAGCATTTTGGGAGTAGTAGATAATTTTTCTAAATAAAAGAATTTGGGCTAAACGACCAAGTTTATTTTTCTGGGCTTTACCCTGGATCACTTATCCCAAATAATAGTTTTATATTAATAATTTTTAGAACTTTCTAAGTGAAATATTTTGTAGGGTTAAGGCAGAATATTTACAGTAGGCAACATCTACATTAGATTCCTCACTACTGCATATAAAATTACTTAGGTGGGAGAAGAGAAAGGAAGGCTTAATGACAGGATTCAGACTATTAGACCTACCAGCTTTCTCTAAGAGAGGTTTAGCAAGTCATCTGATTTGGCCATTACTTAAGAAGTAAAAATACTCACAAAACAATCTAGAAAGTAGTTTTTACAGATTTGGCAAGTAATCACTTATTTTTTAAGCCTCTACTTTTATATTGTCTCCTTTAGATAAGACAGAAAGCAATGTTTGTTTATATTGTATATTGTACTTAGCTGACTGTGGGCACATGTTAATTCATTTTAGAATCATTTACTTTTTTATGTGAACCAACACTAGGCAATGCAAATCATTAAGTTTTTGTTTTATTTGGGTTTTGGGTTTGGGGTAATACTTATTACTTTAGTACTCATTTGAGTTAAGACATTGTATTAGTCAGCCAAAGGGGTGCTGATGCAAAATACCAGAAATCGGTTGGTCTTTATAAAGGGTATTTATTTGGGGTAGAAGTCCACAGTTACCAGACCACAAAGCATAAGTTTCTTCCCTCACCAACATCCATTGCCACGTGTTGGAGCAAGACAGCTGCCAACGTTTGCCAGGATTCAGGCTTCTTGGGTTCCTCTCTCCCTGGGGCTGCGTTTCTCTCCCGGCTTAGCTCCTCTGTTTCCTCCACAAGGTCAGCTGTAGACTATAAACTCTCTAGGCTCTACTTCTCTCCACAAGGCCAGCTGTGAACTCTCAGGCAAATGGCTTGTCTCTATCCTGGGACCTTCTCTCTTTCTCATGACCAAGCTCTCTTACTTCCTGGGGCTCCAGCACAAGACTCCAACATCAAAACTGCTTCAACACTGTTCATTGTCATGCCTATAAAATATTTTGGAGCCCCCACCCACCAAGGAGTGGGGCTCAACGCCCTATTGACGTTGCCCAGCCAACGCCCTAATCATAACTTAATCATGCCCAGATTAACAGACCAGTTTACAAGCATAATCCAATATATATTTTTGGAATTCATAATTACATCAAACTGCCAAACGGCTACAGGCATTCTGTGAGAATATTACTGTATCTGCATTATACATCTGGTTTTTCTTCAAGTAAATTGAAAATGCATAGTAATCTTAAATCTAGGCGCAATGCTTTTCAGGAGACAAATAGTAAAATAATATTCTTGAACAATACAGTGGCTTAGTCTTCTGATTAGCTTTAGTATGCTCTTTTTTTTAAAAAAAAAAACAATTTATTAAAGTATATCATTCATACATGAACATACATAAACAATAAGTCTTCAGTAAACTTTGTGAACTTTACAAAAAAAACGTGCATAACATCATACAGGGCTCCCACACATCACCTCACCACAAATATTTTGCATTGTTTTGAAACAGTTGTTAACAAATTATGAAAGAGCATCGCCAAAGCATTACTACTAACTATAGTCCGTATCTTACTCCCCTATACTTTTTTTTTTTTTAAGGATTAATTAACTTACTTATTTACTTTTATCCATTTTTACTTCTCCCTCCCTCATTTTTGCTGTTTTTGTGTCCATTCACTGGGCAACTCTCTGTGTCCATTTCCTTCCTTCTCTTCTCATTCTTCTCTTCCTGTCTTCACTGGGATTCGATCCTCAGAACCTCCGATGTGGGAGAGAGGTGTCCTACTGCCTGCACCACCTTAGTTCCTGGTTTTTTGGCGCGTCTCGTCTTGGCTCTCCCTTGTGTCATTCTCCTGTTATGTCATCATCTTGCTGCGTGGCTTGCAGGGCCTGATGGCGCACCCACACACGGGGCCGGGGGGGGCTCCCCCAAGCATGGGGCCTGATAGCACACCTGCTCGTGGGGCCTGGTGGCACACCCGCTCGCGGGGTCTGGTGGTATACCCATGCATAGGGTCTGGAGGGCTCACCCACTCGCGGGGCCTAGCGGCGTGCCCATGCGCGGGGCTTGACAGAGTACCTGCTCATGGGGCCTAGCAGCCCGCGTGCCTTCTATATTTTCCTTTTTTTCATTTTTACTGGGAGGTCCCGGGGATTGAACCTAGGTCCCTCCATATGGGAGATGGACACCCAACCATTTGAGCCACAACTGTCCCCTGCTATATCTCTTAAGGTTGACCAAAGATACTTAGAGTTACAGTCATTTCTCATACAGGATGGTCATATAATAAATAAGGCTTAGTTTATCACCAGAATTCTAAAAACCAGATGTAGGGAGAAAAACTAGGTCTAGGGACACATGCATGGTTTCTAATATAGCGAATGTTTGGCCCACCCTGATTATCACAAAATCAGGACAGCGAGAATATTTGCAGTAGTATGCTCTTACTGAAGGAATTTCTTTGATTGAGGAACTTGTCACTATGTTCATCTGTTTGACCTATTAATGATCTAATAAAAATAGCATTTCTTCCAAATTCAGTATTTTAAAAAATAACTTATTTTTTATTGCTGAAGTTATACTTACTCATTGTTGATAGTATATATTAGGGGTCAAGAAACTTTCTTTAAAGGGCCAGATAGTAAATATTTAGACTTTGCAGGCTCTACAGTCTCTTACAAATACTCAACTCTCTCCTTGCAGAGCAAAAACAACTATGGACAATATGTAAATGAATGGGCTTGGCTGTGTTTCAATAAAACTTTATTATAGAAAAGAACACGAGCTGGAATTGGCCTACTGACCATGGTTTGCCCATCCCTGATAGAGATAATAATTTAAAAGATGAAAATAACCAAATTAACCAAATATTCTGGTTTGCCCAGGTCAGAGCTGGTTTGCACCTTTTGTCTCATCATGATTATTAATACCTATTTTTTTCATTTTAAAAATATCCTGGTTTGAGTGATAAAATTTTATAACCCCTAAAAATAATCTTTACCAGAAATCCCATCATCCAGAGATAACCACCATTATCTGGCATAACATATTTTGCCATGTATGTGTTTTACAAAAACCATGTACAAAAATGTATTATGTACATTTTAGTAACCAAGGTTTTTTTTTTTTTTAAGATTTATTTATTTACTTTATTATTATTTATTTATTCCCCCTCTCCCCCAGATGGTTCTCTCTTCTGTCTGCTCATTGTTTGCTCACCTTCTCCAGGAGGCAACGGGAACCGAACCCAGGACCTCCCACATGAGAGGCGAGTGCCCAGTGACGTGAGCCACATCCGCTCCCCACGGGCTGCAGCATCTGCTTGTTGCGGGGGGGGGGGGGGTGGCGTCTGCTCGTCTTCTTTTAGGAGGTACCAGGACCTGAACCCAGGACCTCCCATGTGCTAGACAGGCGCCCAACTGGTTGAACCACATCCACTTCCCCAGTAACCTAGGTTTTTAACATAGCTTATGATCATCATCCCAAGCCATTAAGTATTCTTTACCAACATGATTTTAATACTCCCTTACTCTGACATTTAGCTTGTCCCTTCTCAATATTTTATTATTACAAGCAACATCTTTGCAGCTAAATCTTTCTTTATTCCTGTAATTATTTCCTTATAATAATTTCTTATAACTGGGGTTGTTGATCTAAAAGTTGTGATGATTTTTAAGGCCCTTTCTATATATTGCCTAGTTCTTTTTTAGAAGGTTTGTGTCAATTTTTACATACCTCAAATAGCATATGATAGTGTCCTTACTTTTGTGTTTTGTTAAGACTAGGTACTATTTTTTAAAAATGTTTGCTAACTTTTTAGGTAGAAAATAATTTCTTTTAGTTAGCATTTCTTTGTTTACTAATGAGTATGGGCATTTTAATATATTTATCATCCATTTACATTTTTTTTCAATTTTTTTATTAGAGAACTTATGGATTTACAGACTAATCATGCATAAAATACGGGAGTCCCATATACCACCCTATTATTAACAACTTACATTGATGTGGTACATTTGTTACCATTGATGAAGGCACATTTTATTTTTTTATTTTTATTTTTTAAATAATTTTTATTTTTTATTTTTTAAAAGACTTAGATTATGTAAATGTTACACAAATACTATAGGGATACCCATATGCCCCACTCCCCACACCTCCCACACCCTCCCACATAAACATCCTTAATTAGTGTGGTACATTCATTGCAATTGATAAATGCATCCTCGGGCTTTGCCACTAAGCATGGATCATAGTTCACGTTGTAGTCTATACTCTCTCCCACACAGTTCTGCATGTTATGTGATGATATAAAATGACCTATATCTATCGTTGCAGTGTCATTCTGGACAATTCCCAAATCCCGAAAAAACCCCTGTATTACAACTGTTTTTCCTTCTCCCTGCCCCCAGAGCCTCTAGCCATCACTGCCTCCACATCAATGTTGTAATTTCTTCCAATGCTAGAATCACAATATGTCTATAATAGAATACCAGTAAGTCCACTCTAGTCCATAGTTTATTCCTCAGGCGAGGATTCTGGGATGGTGATATCCACTCCACCTCTAACTGAGAGGAGGCTTCGATCCCAAATAGCCAATGGATGGGACTCTCTTGCTTGCAGTTGTCAGCTCTCTCGTTTCCTTGGTATGGTGGTTGTTAATCCTCACCTCCTTGTTAGCTGCCCTTGGTGAGTCCAATGAACTGGGGAGTAGGTGTTGAAGGCACATTTTATAATTGTACTATTAATTAAAGTCTATGGTTTAACTTAGGTTTTACTGTTTGTGTAGAGAAGTTCCATGGATTTAAAAAAAAAAACCAACTTCTATTATCATATCATACAGCCTAACATTTCCCCTTTCAACCACGTTCAGAAATGTATTTCAGTGCTGTTAATTATGTTCACAGCATTGTAATAAACCATCACCACCATCCATTACCTAAACAGTTCTATCATTCCAAATAGGAACCCTATACATTTTCAACCTTAACTTCCCATTCCCTACCCCATCCCCTGCTAACCTATATTCTGAATTCTGACTCTATGTGTTTGCTTATTCTAATTATTTCATATCAGTGAGATCATACAATATTTGTCCTTTGGTGTCTGGCTTATTTCACTCAGCATGATGTCTTCAAGGTTCATCTATGTTGTCGCATGTATCAGGACTTCATTAAATTTTACAGCTGAGTAATATTCCATTGTATATACCACATTTGGTTGTCATCAGTTAATAGACACTTGAAAAAGAAGAATGAAGTGTGAACTTAGGTTGCTTCCATCTTTTGGCAATTGTGAATAATGCCACTGTGAACATTGGTGTGCAAACATCTGTTTGAGTCCCTGCTTTCAATTCTTTTGGGTACATACCTAGTACTAGGTTTGCCAGGTCATATGGTAATTCTATACTTAACATTCTGAGGAATAGCCAAACTGTCTTCCAAAAGCAGCTGTACCATTTACATTGCCACCAGTAGTTTCTCCACATCCTCTCCAACTCTTGTAAGTTTACATTTATTTTTAATAGTAGCCATTCTAATGGGTATGAAATGGTATCTCATTGTGGTTTTGATTTGCATTTCCCTGATGGCTAATGATATTGAGCATCTTTTCATGTGTCTTTTGACCATTTGTATATCTTTGGAAAGATGTCTATTCAAGTCTTTTGCCCATATTTTAATTGGGTTGTCTTTTTGTTAAGTTGAAGAATTTCTTTATATAGTCTGGATATTAAACCTTTATCAGATATATGGTTTCCAAGTATTTTTTCCCATTGTATAGGTTTTCTTTTCATATTCATGATTTAAGTGCTTTGAGGCACAAAAGTTTTTCATTTTCATCAAGTCTCGTTTATATATTTTTGTTGTGCTTTGGGTAGAAAGTCTAAAAAAACATTGCCTAACACAAGGTCCTGAAGATGCTTCCCTACATTTTCTTCTAGGAGTTTGATATTTCTGGCTCTTACATTTAGATCTTTGATTTTTGTATAAGGTATGAGTTAGGGATCCTGCTTCTTTCTTTTGCATATGGAGATCAGTTTTCCCAGCAATATTTGTTGAAGGGGTTTACTTTCCCAATTGAGTGGTCTTTGCCCCCTTGTCAGTCAGTTGGCCATAAATATGAGGGTTGAATTCTAAGCTCTTTGTTATATTCCCTTGCTCTAGATGTCTATCCTTGTGCCAGTACCATGCTGTTTTGATTATTGTGGCTTTGCAATAAGATTTAAGATCAGGAAGTGTGAGTCTTCCAACTTCATTATTCTTTTTCAAGATGGCTTTAGCTGTTTGGGGCCCTTTACTCTTGCATATAAATTTGATGATTGGCTTTTCCATTTCTGCAAAGAACTTTGTTGGAATTTTTATTGGGATTGTGTTGAATCTATAAATTGCTTTGGGTAAGATTGGCATCTTAACAATATTTAGTCTTCCAATTTGTGAACATGGAATGTCCTTCTGTTGATTTAGGTCATCTTTGATTTCTTTTAGTGATGTTTTGTAGTTTTCTGCATACAAGTCCTTTACATGCTTGGTTAAATTTATTTCTAGATATTTGATTTTTTTAGTTGTCAGAGTAGATGGATTTTTTTTCTTGATTTCTCCTTCTAGTTGTTCATTGCATGTGTATGGAAACACTATGATTTGGGAGGTTTATCTTTTACCGCGCCATTTTGCTAAAATCATTTATTTTCTCTAGGAGGTTTGTTATGGGTTTTTCAGGGTCTTCCGTATATGGGATCATGTCATCTGCATATAAGGAAAGTTTTAGTTCTTCCTTTCCAATTTAGATGCCTTTTATTCTTATTTTTTGCCTAATTGCTCTGGCAAGAACTTCCAGTGCAATATTAAATGACAGTGGTAACAGTGAACATTGTTTTCTTGTTCCTGATCTTAGAGGGAAAGCTTTCAGTCTTTCACCATTAAGTAAGATGTTGGCTATGGGGTTTTCATATATGTCCTTTATCATGTTGAGAAAGTTTTTTTTCTATTCCTAGCGTTCTAAATGTTTTTTTTATCAAGAAGCGGTGCTAGATTTTGTCAAATGCCTTTTCTACATCAAGATGATCACGTAGTTTTTTTTTTTTCTTTCATTCTGTTAATGTGGAGTATTAAATTAATTGATTTTTCTTGTACTGAATACCCTTGCAATACCAGGGATAAATCCCACTTGATCATGATGTATCATTCTTTTAATGTGTTGTTAGATTTGGTTTGCTAGTATTTTGTTGAAGATTTTTTGCATCTATATTCATAAGAGATGTTGGTCAATATTTTTCTTATCTTGTGGTATCTTTATCTGGCTTTGGTATGAGGGTGAGGGTGATGTTGGCTTTGTAGGATGAATTAGGGAGTGTTCCCTCCTCTTCAATTTTTTGGAAAAGTTTGAGCAGAATTGGAGTTAAGTCTTCTTGGAATGTATGGTAACATTCCCTTGTGAAGCCATCTGGTCCTGGGCTTTTCTTTGTTTGGAGGTTTTTGATTACTCATTCAAGCTCTGTACTAGTAATTGGTTTGTTGAGATCTACTATTTCTTCTTGAGTCAGTGTAGGTAGTTTTTGTGTTTCTAAGAATTTGTCCATTTCATGTAGGTTATCTAATTTATTGGTGTACTATTCATGGTATCTTATAGTCCTTTTTTGAAAGGAACTTGGAGTTGATAGTAATGTCTCCCATTTCAGTTCTGACTTTCATTATGCCCTCTTTTTTCCTTCATCAGTCCTGCTAATGTTTTGTCAAACTTATTGATGTTTTCAAAGAACCAACTTTTGGGTTTGTTGATTTAATTGTGTTTTGTGTTTTTTTTTTTTTTTTGGTTGTTGTTGTTTGGTTCTCTATTTCATTTATTTCCTTTGTAATCTTTATTATTTCCTTCCTTCTGCTTGCATTGGATTTAGTTTCTTCTTTTTCTAGTTCTTCCAGTTTTGAGGTTAGGTCTCTGATTTGATGTCTGTCTTCTTTTTTAATCTAAGCATTTATTTATTTTATTTATTTTATTTTTTTTTTAAAGATTTTTATTTATTTATTCATTTATCCCCCCCTTGCTGCTTGTGCTCGCTGGGTCAGCTAACCACGCCGTGCGGGCGGGCTTGCCTTCACCAGGAGGCCCCAGGAACCGAACCCGGGGCCTCCTATCTGGTAAACGGGAGCCCTACTGATTGAGCCACAGCCGCTTCCCTAATCTAAGCATTTAGAACTCTAAATTTGCCTCTCAGCACTGCCTTTTTGCTGCATCCCATACGTTTGGTATGTTGTATTTTCATTTTCATTTGCCTCAAGATATTTTCTAATTTCCCTTGTAGTTTCCTCTTTAACCCATTGGTTGTTTAAAAGTTTGTTGTTTAATTAACACATATTTGTGAAATTTCCAGTTCTTTCTCTGTAAATTGATTTTCTATCTTCATTCCATTGTGTGGAGAAGATACATTGTATGATTTCAATATTTTTGAAATTATTGAGACTTGTTTTGTGACCTAAGATATGGTTTATCCTGGAGAATGATGTGTACTTGAGAAGATTGTATATTCTGTTGTTGTTGGATGAAGTGTTCTATATAAATCTATCAGGTTTAGTTGGTTTAGAGTATCACTTAAGTCCTGTATTTCCTTACTGATCTTCTGATTAGATGTTCTATCTAGTAATCAAAGTGGTATATTAAAGACTCCTACTATTACTGTAGAATTGTCCATTTCTCCCTTCAAATCTGTCAGTATTTGCTTTACATATTTGCTGTTTTAGGTACATATATATTTATAATTTTTACATCCTCATGATTGAATTGAACCCTTTTTCAGTATATGACTGTCTTTGTCCCTCTTAACTGTTTTTGATTTAAAATATATTTTACTTGATATTAGTGTAACTATACCAGCTCTCTTTTAGTTACTACTTGTATGGTATAGATTTTTAAAATATTCTTTCACTTTCAACCTACTTCTGTCTTTCAGGTTAAGGTGAGTCTGTTGCAGACAGCATATCGTTTTGGTTCATGCATTTTAATCCATTCTGCCACTCTCTGCCTTTTGACTGAAGAGTTTAATCCATTTACATTTAAAGTCAGTAATGAATAATATAGGACTTTCTTCTGCCATTTTGCTGTATAGCCTTTGTAAGTTTTATTCCTTTGTCTTTTTTTGTGTGTGTGCTATATCATATTGATTGCCTTCTCTTTTCTTCTGGGTATATTTTCATATATTTTTCCTTGTGGTTACCATGGGGTTAAAATTTAACATCCTAAATATATAACAATCATACTTAGTTTGATACCGACTTGATTTCAATAGCATATACCTATGCTTTTACTATACCTCTCCATTCTTCCACATTTTTTGTACTTGTTACCACTTACATCTTTGTACTTTTTATGCATTTGCGTTTTAGCACCTGTAGTAAATAAGTGGAATTATATACCAAACAATACACTACAATTATACTGGCATGTATAATTACCCAAATGGTAGTTACCTTTACTGCAGATCTTTATTTCTTTATGGTGCTTTGAACCACTGTCTAGTATCCTTTCCTTTCAGTCTGAAGAACTCCCCTTAGCATTGCTTGTAGGGCAGGTCTAATGGTGATGAACTCCCTCAGCTATTATTTATCTGGGAATGTCTTAATCTCTCACTCATTTTTTAAAGAAAGTCTTGCTGGATATAAAATTTTTGGTAGCAGTTGTTTCCTTTCAGTACTCTAAGTATCTCAACCCACTGCCTTCTTGCCTCCATGGTTTTTGATGAGAAATTGGTACTCAATCTCATTGGGGCTCCCTTATATGTAATGCGTCGCTTTTTTTCTTGCAGTTTTCAGAACTCTCCTCTTGTCCTTTGTGTTTGATAGTGTGATCAATATGTGACTGTGTGATAGGGTGTATTTTCCTTCATGTTTATTCTGTTTAGTGTTCTCTAGGCTTGGTTTTTTTTTTTTTTTAGGAAGTACCAGGGATTGAACACAGGATCTTGTATGTTCAAAGCAGGCACTCAACCACTGAATTACACCCGCTCTACTCTCTGGACTTCTTGATTATGCATATTCACATCTTTGCTACAATTGGGAAGTTTTCTGTCATTATTTTTCTTTGCATATTCCTTCTGCCCCTTTCTCTGTTTTTTCCTCCTTCTGGGACTCCCATAATGAGTATATTGGTATGCTTGATGGTGTCCGAAAGGCATCTTAGGCTATATTCACTTTTTATAATTATGTTTTCTCTCTGCTCTCAGCCTGTCTCATTTCAGTTGTCTTGTCTTCAAGTTCATTGATTCTTTTTTCTGTCAGCTCCATTCTGCTTTTGAATCTTTCCTGGGAATTTTTCATTCCAGTTATTGTGGTCTTCAACTCCAATAGTTCTATTTGGTTCCTTTTTAAAATTGCTATCTCTTTACTAAGAGTCTCATAGTGCTCATTAATTGTTTTCCTGATATGCTTTAGTTCTTTCTCTGTATTTTCCTTCTTCTCCTTGAGCATTTTTAAGGAATTTTTTTTTTTTTTTTTTTTTTAAGTCTTTGTTCATTATGTCTGCATTTTGGTCTTCTTCATTGGTGTTTTCTGGATTTTTATCCTCTTCCTTTGTTTTGTTTTACAAAACAAATCTGGGATTTATTCCCTGAGATGTCTGTTTCTTGATTTTGTAACCAGCTTGTGATAAAGTAGATTTTCTTGAGCTTCAACCCTTCTATCAGGAAGGTCTTTCTAGGGTGAATGCAGAGTGCAGGGTTTTCCCTGTCTTTACTGGGCCTGTGTCTTGTCCTTGTCTTTTGGTTATTAGTTGTTTTGGAGTCCCTTTGTTTACATGAATTTGAATGTCCCCCTTATTTCCCAGGAGACAGACTTTCCATTTATATTTTTATTCTGTGAATTTTTTGTTCATATCCTTTGCTCATTTTTCATTGGTATGTTAGTCTTTTTCTTACTGAATTTGACATTTATTTATAAAGTAAAGTTATTAGTCCTTTTAACCCAGTTTATTATAGGTATTTTAATGATTATTTATTGGGTTTTCTAATGTATAGGAATTTTAATTTTTCCTGTATTGAAATTCCCCCAAAATGTGATTCCAATAATTTTTTTTCTTCCTTTACCAGTTTTTAAAAACAAAACACAAGTCCCATAACCAAAAGTTACTGGGTAATAGCTCTCCGTAATACTTTAATAGTCTTCATTAGGAAACTTCATTGAAGAGGCATTTTTTTAAAGCCACAATTATATGACAGATACAGGGACACAGAGGTGAAAGTTACAGTTCCTTCCCATCTAAAGGGAAAGACCTACAAATTATTATTGACATCACAAGTGTGATAGGTGCTAAGATGAAATGATATACAGGCACTGAGAACATAGGAAGAACTCTTGGTACAGTAAGGAGCTAGGGGAGGTGCCAGAGAGGCTTTCCTGTAGAGGGGATACTTGAGCTGAGTCTTGTAGAGACTATAAGGTAAGTAAGAGGCAAGCAGAGGCATGGAACATTGTGTCATCTTAGACAGTAAGAATTGTTTGGAATGGCTAGATAGTAGGATGTTAGTGGAGAAGTGTTGTGAGATGCAGCTAATCATAGGAATGTTCATGCCATCTGAAGGGTTTAGGTTTTATCATTAATGTGATGCGGCATCACTGAAAACCTTTTAAAGGTATAATCTTTTTTATTGTTCATTACCATAGCATCTTACACAGAGGTATATGCACATAGTACACACACAAGAAATCTGTTTTCTCCACTGAGGGCTTTTAATCAAAGAGTAATACAGTGAGATTTATACTTTAGAAAGATATCTGTCAGTAGGTATGCTAGGTTGGAGGAGAGTCAGGCAAGAGGCAGGGAGATCAGTTACTGACTGTACTAGTTTTCTATTGCTGTATAAAAAATCACCACAAGCCTTAGCAGCTTAAAGTAACACGAATTTATTATCTCACAGTTTTTACAAGTCTTGATTTTTGGCAAAATGTGGCTTGGTTCCCTGCTCAGGATTTCACAAATCTGAACTCAAGAATTTGGCTAGGGCTGCAATCTTTTCAGGAGGCTCTGGGGAAGAGTCTGCTTCCAAGCTCATTAATGTTGCTAGCAGAGTTCACTGCCTTGTGGTTGTTGGCCTGAGGTCCTTGTTTTCTTGTTCTTTATCACCAGAGCTGTTGTCAGCTCCTAGATGCTGCCCATATTTTTTGCCATGAGGCTACCTTCATCTTCAAACTAGCATGGTGCACTGAATCCTTCCCCACCTTCGAATCTCTGACTTCTCAGTTTCTGACCTGAAACCCAGATTTTAAAGACTCCTGCGATTAGGTCAGGCCCATCCAGAAAACCTCTTTTTCTTAAAGTCCTTTGTATCTTGTAACAAAACCTAATCCTGGGAGTGAAATTCATCATATTCACAGTCCTGGGGATTATACAGGCTATACACCAAGAGGTGATACCATCTTAGAATTCTCCCTACCCCGGAGGCTGTGGCAATTATCTTGGTAGGAAGTAGTGAGGGCCTAAACTAAAAGAAAGAGGGTGGGAATAATAGAGTAGACTTAAGATACAGGGCTTAATGACTGATTGGATGTGGAAAAAAAAGGAATGCAAGATGACTGGTGTTTGGCTTGAGTACGAAGAGAGTAGGTAGTACTGTTCACTGTGGTTTAAGGGAAAAGATGATTTTTTTGTTTATGTTATCAAGTTTGATATAGCTTTGCAATATCAAAGTGGAAAGGCCTCAGTAGTTAGGGAAATATATAAAAAAAGATAGGGAGTGGATGTAGCTCAAGTGGTTGAGCGCCTGCTTCCCACGTACGAGGTCCTGGGTTCTATCTCTGGTACCTTCTAAAGACAAACAAATGAAAAAACCAACTCTCATTAGAGAGTGGCTGTAGCTCAGTGGTTGAGCGCCTGCTTCCCATGTACAAGGTCCTGCGTTCAATCCCCAGTACCTCCTTTAAAAAAAAAAGATAGATAATTGGAGTTTGGATAACAACCTGGAATTGAGATCATGGAGACCACTCTGAAAGAATATCTAGAAGGTGACTGATATTTGAGCTCTGGTAAACATGGAACAGTAGGAGGAGAATGACGGTGATTTAAGGGGGTAGGAGAATAATAGTGGTATGGGGAAAAGAAGAGAAGAAAGTTTTAAGATAATCCAAATGGTGAGTTTCACTTGACAGTGATTTGTAATGGTCATCTTTAATGCTTAGCTCTATCATCTGATTCTCAGTTGGGGCAGGAGGTGGGGAGGTAGAGTGGTATTCACTTTCTAGAGGCTATTTGGAAATGTGTGTGGGGGTGGTAGTGTTAGGTTGTCACAGTGATTGAGGGGTGAGTTCTGGCATTTAGTAGGCTGAGCTAGAGATGTCCAACTTCCTATAGTATACAACACAATAACAGTGCTGCTGAGAAATATAGTGCCAGGGGTTTATTTCAGTTCCCACAGTCCAGAGGTCACCAAGTTCATTGTGCTCTGCCTTCTAAGCATCTGGGAGATAGCCCTTTCTTCTCCATTCTCACAGTCACTGCCATAATTGCTGCTCTCATTATCTCCTGATTGGATCATTACAACTTCCTATCTATATTGTCTGCTGCCAGTCTACCTTATCTCCCCTCCAGTTGCCATTAAAGCTCAAAAATGTGAAACGTTCCTGTGTCATTTTCCATTGCCTGTCATTTTTCTTAAAATGAAAAAGAAAAAAATAAAGAAAGCTTTTCAGGGTCTGGTCCTAAGTTAATTTTCTCACCTCTGTTTCCAGATACAGCTCTCTACATTCCTTAAACAAATCTTCCCTTTTTTGTACCCCTGTACTTTTCAGTGCACTTCCCTTTTTCTGAACTTCCATTCCCTTTTTCTACCTAGAGAACTCCTTCGAGAATCAGCAGCTCTTATGTCACCTACTTTACTAACACATCAGTCCCATTTCCCAGTGCTCCTAAAAAAACCTTCTGCACACTCTGTTATCCCACTTATCTAATTGTGTTGTAACATTTATTTACATGTTTGTTTCCCCTTCCAGATGAGTACCTCTCAGGTAGAAATCCTATCTTCTTTGTTTCCCCAGCAGCAGATATTTGTTGATTTGTTGTCATTCTACTTTCCTAGTTTTGTTTTCTGGACTAGAAATATTAAAATCAGGCATGGTTGTATTAGTAATTAATGTGAATCACACATTGAAAGTAATTAACATGGATGCCGTTTAAGGATTCTGTGATTTTTTTTTTTTTTTTTTTTGCTATTGAGTAAAATGGGATACTCTCACTGATGTGATATAGTATATTAGTGGTAAAAGTGTTCAAATCTGATATTTATTAACAGGTCTAAAATGAATCTTCACTGACATTTTTGGTTTGTGACATATTCTGCATATTCTTTCTTGCCTGGAAGGCATAAATGCCTGACAGTAAAGAGCAATTAATAATTTTCCAAGTAAAACATTTTGAGGGGCTTTTGCCTTTATTGCTTCCCAGATGAGATACAGCTTGTTCCATGTATGTTTCAAAGATGATTCCCTATCAGTTTTTCGGTCAGGTTAAAAAAAAAAAGTTACACTTTTCTGAATTCTGCAAGATTAGCAAAAGGGGAATTTTTAAAAGTCTGTTTTGTTAGTAGATGCTATATTTGCTCTTTGTCAGTTATCTAGAATTTTTTAAAAGTTAATTATACTTTCTTTTGTTAGTGCCAACTTTTACTGTTTACTGAGCAAATGCTACTTGTGCTGTCTAGCACAGAGAAATATTAGAATAATTAATTGTCTTTTTTACTATCTGCATGTTTTTGTTTCCTTTTGCCTGATAGGCGAGTATTGTATATAAAGGAAATTGAAATCCTAGGCCATATGTCCATTGATTGGCAGTGTCCATTTGAAGATTTTGTACTTCCTCCTGTTGTCAGTGAAAATCTGCTAGAAATTTCAGTTAAGGTAAGAAAACATGAAATACAACTTTAGAACTAAGAATTCATTAAATTAATGGAAACCAAATGTATTCTGACTCTGTTTTATAGTTAATATCCCACAATTTTTGAAAGGTCTTCATTATAGTTATTATCATCATCATCATCATCTTATTACATTTTCTGAAATGTAAGAAAAATGTATCAATTTATTTGTGTAACTGTACTTTATTTTTGGACAGTCCTTAATGGCATGGAGTAAATGTCAGTCAGCAAAGTTCATATCTGCTGAAAGAATTAGGATGCTTTTTGGTAGACTTAATCATTAGTAAATAGAAGTGTTTTTTGTTTTTTTGGTTTTTCCTTGAACTTTCATATGGATATTCATTTTGCTTTAATCTTAGATATTTCTGGAAAGATTCCCTTTTTTAGGCTTTTTAGAGAATTATAATATGTGCTTGCTCTGGTGAAAAATAAACATTATGTCTAAAACAGTTATATTTTGTAATACTTGGCATTTATAGAATGTTAATACAATTTAAGTACCTAAAAATACTTTAATATTTCTTTCCTATCATTTTCTAAGGAAGAACTTTTTATATATGAAGTAATTAGTAAAAATGAAACCCCATCTTTTGATTAGTTCAGAAACTTACTTTACTTTGAAATATGATTTTTATTTAAATTATATATGATATAATTTTTGTATGTTGTTAAAAACACTACAATTTGTCATTCTGTAATCTCTACAGAATATTTCTTTTCCTTAAACAATAATAATATTAATTCAGTTACTGAAACTATATGAAAAATGTTTACCACAAAATTTAATAGGCAAATACTATTATCCTTAAATTTGTATTTACTTTTCTTTTCATGGAAGTTTACAAATAAAAGAAACTACCATGTCACCCTACCGTTTTGTATTTCAACATTACCTTGTTGTAGAGTGTCAAATTTAAGAAGTACTTTGTATGAAACATGGTTTTCAAACTAGGAAAGACTATGTCACTATGCGTATATTTTACAGGTTCCTCAGTTATCAGTTTTATTCCACAATAGTGGTGAGAATTGACTTGATGTATTTTACATTGTATAAGAATTTTATCTATCAGCCAAGGATATGAAGGAAAGATTTTTTGATTTGTCAGATGTGATGAGTTAAGTGATGTTTCTGTAGCCTATTTATCATAGCCTGCAGAAAGTCATTATTTTATAAGATAGATGTGTATTCATCCAATTTTATAGATTCTAACAATTCACATATGAAACCACTGTCCATGTTCCAAAATGATTTATTTCTTGTCATGCCTGAATATGTGCATTTGGTTAGTTTACTGGTTATAAAATAGAGTTGACATTTAAGCATCCAATTAAAGGTTATGATGTTTTTCTTTCCCAGAATAATTGCTTTTCTGTCATTGTTTCTTTTGAAACAGGATCAGGTCCTGTTCCACAGAAAAGACAGTGACAATCAAGGCTATCTTCGGAAAATTTATCTGCAGGATACCACCACAGCAGAAGTAAACAATTTATTTTAAAGACTCCCCCCCCCCCCCTTTTTAAGCCAAAAGATAAAGTCTATTGTGGTTAACAATACCCATTATTTCTCCCTAAATCTCTTCCAATTAAAACTTTGGATATGTAAGCTTCATATATCTCTCCCTCTCTTCCCTCCCAGCCTCCCTCCCTCCCTTCCTTCCTTCCTCTCTCTCTTTCTTTCTCTCATTCATTCATTCATTTATTAATTTTTACAGAGAGCATTTAATGCCATTGAGGATGCACGATCAACAAGACACCAGCAAAAATTGGTGAAGCAGTCGTCACTGAAGCTTCCCAGGCCACAGATACCCTCCTAGAGATTCCAGTGGGCTAATGGGCTGCTACTAACAGAAAATCCAATCATCAGCCTTGTCTGTAAATCATTCTTCTTTATCTTGCTAAAGAGAATTTTCAAGTGATATTTTAGGTTTAGAATTTTTTCTAGGATAGTTGGTATTGGCTTTTATATTTTTCCCCCTTTAGTTTCAACTCTATATTTATAAACATGTGTACCTGAGCTATATCCACTTCTATACTGGCACTGAATGAGTCAGATCCTCAAAGAAATATTACTTCAAACTGAGAGTGAAATTATCTTCAGTATTAAAACAGGGGACTTATTCTCTCTCTCTCTCTCTCTTTTATTAGAGAAATTATAGATTTACAGAAGAAGGCTTATTTTAATTAAAGTCCCCACTGAAGAATTAAAAAGTTTAGAATAACTAGTATTCTTGTAGAGGTTTTAGCCATGGACAAATGTAAGACTGCTGACATTTTATTGAAGTGTAATTTTTTCAGTAATTGAACCCAGATAACACATTTGGCAAACCAGATAATTGACCGAAGAAAAGCTACTAAAGGGAGAGATGACATGTTTCCTGCTTTCTTTTCGTGAAAACAGTTTTTCTTCTGATAAGAACATGTTTTCATTGGTACTTATTTTTCTTTCTTGCACTATAATATAAAGACCTGTTGGTAATCAAACCTTAAAATATTCTATACTTTGCTTTTTGTAAGGTAGCATTCACAACACTTGGGAAATTATTTACATGCTCTTTCAAGAACTTATATGGCACAATTATAATTTGCTGATACATTAAAATATTTTACTTTTAAGTTTTTCAAGACTTGTAAATTTGAAAAATTCAATACTTTAAGGCCATAGTAAATTAACATTTAATCTTAGTGCATACCTAGAAATTTATTAAATGCTTATATTAATACTTAAATACTTATTAGGAAAAATGAAAATCTCTAGTTGCTTTATATGTAATTAAAGTAAGGTCTATATAGAAACCTGTGGAATATAGTGATTTGTTCTTTGAAAGAATAGGCCCATGAGAATCAGTTCAGTACAGCATTTTTCTGTCCTTGCTACCTCTCACTTATGTGATCAGATATATTGCCTATTAAAGCTTTTTTAAAAATATTCAAAAGTACTTAATTTTCTTGGATGAATCTTTAGATTTAAAATGTTCATCATGTTTAGTCTGTCATTTATTATCAAATCATGAATTAATGAGATGAATATGTGGACACATTGGTTTGCTCTCTTTTTATTGAGGTGTAGAAGTGGTTTCTCTATCATTTTCATGTTTTTAAAAACCTGGTCATAAAATTTTAAAAAATTTCCTAGTGCTATTTATATTTAATGTATGATCTAAAAAGAAAATGCAGTAATTAATGCCCTAAATGATCTCTGATTCAGTGGTAGTGGTCCTTGCCTTTTCAACATCTTTTTTTTCTGTGAAGAAAAGTATCAAATACAAAACTTCCAGCTTTAAGTTGAATTTCTGTCAGTGGTTTATCGCAGTTTGTTGGAAGGAACATTATAAATAAAACTTTATAGTAAAGTATGCTAGTATTTTGTGTCTAAAATTGATTTAAGAATATCTGATTATATTTTTCATACAAATCACAGCTGTTGACATCCTAAATATTTATTAATTATATTGCACTGATTTATTCTAAAAATGCACATACAAAACATCAAAACAAGAAAAATTAATTTGTAGAAACTCTTAGTTGGGTTAGAAATAAACTCTAAAATATTTATGACATTTTTATATGATCTAATCCCAATTTTTTCTTTGGTAAAGTGTAATAATATTTCCGTTGTGCTTTTTAAAATGCTTTGATAGTCAATTACTTGCATATGAATTACGGGAGAAAAATAAAAATATTTGATGCATTGTTTAAAGGTGTGAAGACTATGGGTTTGTGCTAAATATTCAAGTTACATTTGCTTTTATTTGTTATGTTTTTCTCCTTTCCTCTTCCAATCTTATAATAGTGAGAAGTTAAATTAATAATTATGGAGGGCTTTAAAAGGTGCTCGGTAGGAGCAGCTTTTTCCTCGAGTACTGATGCCTTTTACCACATTGGAGATTTGTGGTATAGACCTCCAATATAGGGAGAATACAGGGAGTATAACTGACCAAAGACCCAGCTACTGTACCTTCAAGTCCCTTGTTGCATTTGAATTGAGGCCATGCGTTCCTTGGGTTTCTTTTAGCCTCTGACTATGGCAGGGATACCACACTCCGATTCCAGGGAGACACATAACTCCTGACAGCTGACTTTGGCTCAAGAACTCTAGAATGGGCCTTGCAGAACTTTCCATAGACTTCATGGAAGTCTGGGATGCTTCCACCCATTTCTCTCTCACTCTTACTCTCTACTTCACTGGGTAATCAGACTTGCTTCACAATCTAAAGGCTCTTCCAGCTTGTCCAGCTCCTTCCTTCCCTGTTTTCCTTCATACTGGCATTTCCCCTGATAAAAATCCTTGCACAGTTCATTCTATTTTGTAATCTGCTTCTCAGAGGACCTGGACTAACACTGGACCCAAGCCTCAAACTCATAAGGGAGAAGGGGCATTAATCTCCTCCCTGGGCAGGGAAGGACAACAGACCTACCACCCCAGTGGTTCTTAACCTTAGCTAGTTAACAGAATTACCTGATTCAAAGTTTAGTGTAAATACAGTACTGGATTACCCAGTAGGCAAAACAGGCTCACAGTGAGGACTGTAGCAAAGGAGGGACATCAAAACGAAAAAAGAACAAAAAAATTTCAAGAAGAGTGCACTAAAGTTTCATGAGAAAAATCAGATCTAGGATGGACTTCTTTACATGTCTTTTATGATTTATGTTTTTATTTTGAATTAAGTATAAAGGAGGGCACTATCATCTTTTTGGTGCTTTGGGCCTCTAACTGTGTTTATCTGGTGCTGCCTGGATATCTGTATTTTTTTTTTTTTTTTAACAAAGCTCCACATGTATTTCTAATGTACAACCAGGGTTTAAAATTAACACTCCAGACATACAATAATTAAACTATTAAAGAGGTCTTCAGAGACCAATGCCAGTTAAAATAGAGTTGCAATTACTGCCAGAGCTAGAAGAATCATCTTTTTACTGGGGAGAAAACCAAAGATCCTTAAAGGATAGGAGATTACTCATATCAGAATAACCTGTCAGAAATTCTTGAGGGACAAGCCCTCTTGGTTGAGAATCACTGCCAGAATGACCACTAATCCTGACAAAAGTGAGTTCTATGCCATGTGTGGGTTGGCTCTGAAAAGAAATTGAGACTCCTTGGAGCAGAGGAAGCACATTTCTCTTGCTGTGCTTAGAATGGAAGAATTGAGGCTTTTTATTCTTGAATTCATGCTTCAAAGTATCTTTAGTTACAAGATTATAGTATTCAAATACTCAATATAGTGGATCTCATTGAACTGAAAAAGTCTTCAGGAAGATTTGTTTTGTTGTTTTACATACTGTAGGTCCACAGCCCCTTATCTACAATTCAAAAATTTAAAAAGCTGAAGCAAGGACATTTGGCAGCAAAATCTGAATTGACATGAGGCTATTTATTGCCTTTATTCTGTTTGGTGTGAGTTTGCCTGTAGCAAATTAATATATTTAACTATGGGGTGCTACTCCAGACTTTATTGGAGGTATATAAACTATGTGGTATTGAACCATATTAGCTTTCTAAAATTTGCAAAGTTCTGTGTTCTGAAATGCCTCTGGTTCTAAGGGCTTCAGATAAGAGAATGTGAATCTGTATGTCCTCAAAATTCTCAGTTTATTAAATTTGCTTTCTGAGTTTTAGAAGAATCATAAACTATAGGAAAAAATATGAGGAACAATAAGATTTTCTTCCCTCTTCAGAACATGCCAATGTTGTATTTTACAGTTATGCTGGCAAACTGTTGTTTTGATGAAGTGTTCAAAGTAATTGTCAACATATAGGAGATTGAAATTTTGCCATGTAATTATGCATCATAAAGATGTATGACAACTCTGGAGAAAAAATAGAAGGCCATAACCATGATTTCTATCCCCCTTGTATGTTAAGTAAATGTCATGTACTAGGTGAAAAGATTTTAAAATTTGACCTCTAGTTGGAAAATAATTAGAATAGTAAAGAAATTAGCTAACATAGTCCTCTAGGTCGATAGTATCCACTAAGATGATAGTGGAGACTTTACAAAGAGGATTCAGTTCTTTAGCCTTAATTATTTTAAACTTGAAAAAAAGAGATTGCTTGTAATGTTTTAAAAGTTTCCCAGACTTGGTTTAAATCCCATGATAAATAATTTTCATAAAAATAAATTACATATCTTGGTTATTGGGTTTTGTTTATTTTTGTTTTGCTTTTGTAGAAAACATTTACCTTCTAATATCAATTTTTCTCTCAGATAAACTGCTCTGTCTTGCCATCTTCTTTCAAATCTTCTTTCTTTATTCATCACTTTCTTTTATCTTTTCTTTTTATAGGACCTTTAAATATTACTAAATTCTCTTTATTTTGTAGCTGTTGTTCTAGTGGGCAAACCACATCCTAAGGGCCAGATCTTCTATTCTGATAAAGAAAGGTTTATTGGAATTCAGCTACACCCTTTCATTTATGTTGGCTATGGCTGGTTTCAGGGTACAACAGTGAAGTAGAGTGGTTGCAGCAGAGACAGTATGGCCCACCAAACCTAAAATATATCTGGCTCTTTACAGAAAAGTTCACCAAGCCTTCTATTATACCATGTAATTGATTGTATATATATATAGATAGGACAAAAACAGATGCCAGATGACTTGCCTAAGATCCCATGGTGAGAGAGGAGTTGAAATTAGAATCTAACATCTACCAACCTTCATCTGTAACTCCACTTTGTCCCCTTCTTTCTCCTAGAAACAAAGATACTTGCATCCACTGGATAGTACTGAATAAACACGACAATGTTTGCTTCTTGGATGTCTTTTAGAACCTATGTCTTTATCCTAAAATCATCTGTTTATTTCCTCCCCAGCTTTGTCTTAGTTCTTTCAGTGATACTTACGAGTATTTTTCATAGTAATGCTCAAAATCTAAACCAGTCTGAATTTTTTTTTCTGGAGAATTCTTAAATATGGTCTAATATTACCATGGCAGTTTACTAGCAAACATAACTTTTGTTATAAAAATTAGGAAGCAAAAATTTGGATACAGGACATAAAGCTCGTCTTGATTTCTAATGTGCAGCCAGACCTAAGAATCAAATGCATGGCATTCACATTAGAGAGTTCTACTAATGGCAGAAGCAGGAAAAAACTTTCCCAAGATGGCAGAAGCAGAAAAAACATTCCCAAGATAACATAATTTATCACAATTGGCTAAGGGATGTTTGAAGAAGGAAATGATATTTTTGAGTATGATATACTATAGAGTAGAAATGTAACAAATGAGCAAGTGTCCAGTGATTGCAATTTGACTGGAAGCTGTGAAGTTTTAGTTTCACCAGAGGATGCTGCTGCAAATCAGTAAAGCAAGCACTTATTGATGGTTTAAATTAAGAAGCCACATTTGAACATGGTACATTTTCCCTTCTCTGTGTAGTACTGGTAGAGATTCTTAACCTACTTCAATACTTCTGATCGAATCTTCCCTACTTCATTCAATTCAAGGTAATTCATGCCCTCAAAAGTAGTAAAAAAGGTATGAATTAGAGGATTAACATTAGAATTCTTAACTTTTGCCCTCAACCCCCGTAAACTAATATAAGGGAGTCATACTTCTGGGAGATACTGAAATAGTTGGTAAGGTCTATGTGACATTTGAAAATATCTAATTATTGACAGCAAATAAATTGCAGGAAACAACTATTACCCATGTAAAAGATACCTATGGTTAAAGTATAGAGACCTAGAACACACTTCTTTAGAGTTGACCCAAATGAACAGAGTGGAAATCTTGCATTACTATTATTATAATCCAGATGGTGAATGGATACCATTGATAACACTGTTTTGAAAGGGCCATAAAGACTAATTACCCATGACTCAGACTGGTGAATAAGAATATATTGCCCATTGTACCTTAATGACGTGATCAATTAGTGTTGAATTGTAATGCCGCTCTTTTAGAAGCACCTATAGTGTTTATTTTATGTCAAGTGGATTAATTTTAGTGTTATCAATAATTTTTTGGAGAAAATAGTTTATTTGGGGGCCATTACTTTAGTTATATTGGATTCATAGAATTAGAACAGTTCATGTTTGGAAGGTCAATTTATTCAGTGTAAATCTTTTCCTGTGGCTTCCATCCATTGTGCTCAGTCCCAAATCCTTGGGGCCATCAGAATAAAAATGATTTTATTTTTCTATATGGAAATCTAAAAATTTTTTGATGGGAACACGTGGATTTTAGATGGCAACACAGGTAACCAGGGAATGAAAATTAGTGCTTTAAAAAAAAGTATTGAGAATTTTTTGCACATTAAAATTTCTCTTTAGTTCTAAAGGGGACCTAAAATTTAAAATATAATTGTGTTTTTAATTTTATCAAAACTCATCACAACCAATTTAGGCTGCCCTCATCACCCAAAGCTTTTTGTACTGTCTTTATCTTGTTTTGGTATTCGGGTAATGCGCTCACAGAACAACTTAGGAAGTATTTCCTCTGCTTCTAACCCACAGGAATGCATTAATTTAAGAACATAATTTTCTGGGTCCACAAAAGCCTCAAACTCCCACAGACAACAAATAAGTGAATTATCCAGTTTGTCAAGCATGTAAGTAAACGAAGTGAGAAAAACCAAACAGTAAGGCAAGGGTACTGGGAAGAGCTGTGTTGGGATTTTATATAGGGTGATCAGGCTAGCCCTCAATAGGAAATGAAATTTGAGCAGTGGCTTGAAGAAGAAGGTGGTTGTCTTGGCTAGGTGTGTTCCAGGCAGAGGGAATAGCTGGTGTGAGGGCCTTAAAGGTAGAAGTGCCCTTGATGGGTTCAAGGAAACACCTGGATGAGGCCTGAGTGGCTGGAGTGGAGGAAACAAGGAGCAGGGGGAATGCAGGAATGTGGGAATGCTGTCAGAGAGGTAACAGGCCTGAGTTTACTGAATCTTGGGGGCCTCTGAAGGTTTATGTTAGGAGGTTCCTTTTCCTGCCTCCTCTTCCTTGCAGACTCAGGCAATGACCTGAAAAATGTTAGTGCTGAGGCAGGTCAAGGCTCTCCTCCTCACGTTCTCATTTTCAGAGGCCCAAATCTTGGAATCCCCAGCCCCACCACAGAGTGATTATGTTTCTCTTTTCAATCTGGCCGTGTCCTTTGAAGGCGCTGCTTGAGGCCCACCTCCTCTGCAAAGTCCTTATTGGTCCACTTGCACCCACAAACCTCTCTCCTGAGCAACACAGAGTTTGACCCTTAATTGTTTGGATTGTTTCAATGATTCAAAAATTTTAAGTAAATTAATTAGTGAGTTTAATTTGAGAATTTATAATACACTTGGGTTAAAAAATCAATAAAAATGAAATCTCCTTCTCACTGCAGATCCCCAAGTACCATGTTCTCCTTCCTAAAAGTCCCCACTGTTACCAGTTTCTGCTAAAACCTTCAATGGTAGCTGATGTATATACAATCATATATGTAAATATAACTGATTGAAATTCTCCTTCTCCAGACATACTGTGACTCTTTAAGGATGGGGATAAAGTGAACTGAGTCTCAGGGAAGGAAGGGACTGAAAATACTGAAAAGCAGTCAGACTTAACATAGCTTCATATAATGCAGACATTTTTTCCTTTTACAATAGAAATGTTACAAAGCATAGTAAAAATATACAGAGCCAGAATATATGAAGGGGATTTCTAAAGAAATTCAATTCTATTACTTTCAGGTACAAATAGTTCAGTAACTTAAACTAGGTTATGAAAATATGATCTGGCCAGGGCTCTGGGGGACATGTTTTAATGAATTAGATAAAGGTGATTCATATCTCATATACCAAATGATAGTCAATTGCTGCTTCTAAGGTAATTGAGAATGCTTAAAAAGTAATTTAAGTGATATTTTACTCTATTAATTAGCTCTACATAACTTTTATTTCATTGATGGAGCAAAGGCCTGGCTTGAATTACTTTGGCACTCCAAGTTAATGAGATTTTCTGGGTTAGAAAATGTTTCTGGACCTAGTAGGGACTAACTGGTCTCTGGTTCAGAGAGCTTTTGACCTTTCACGGACACACATTTAGCATTTACATATGGCAGTCCAGCCCTATGTACTCTCTCTTGTTTAGTGACTAATTAAACCTTGAGATTGAAAATCTCCTTGTTCTGAGGCACAGCTCACATATTTGAAATATGTCTGGGGCTGATCAGATTAATTATTTAATTAAGCAGAGCTCTGGGCAGTTAACTTGTTGCTTCTAGAAACATTTGCTTTTGACTCAACATCTTCATCAAAACAAAGATAAACAGGGAAAAAATAGTCTCCTAGAGAAAGATAATCAACTTCCACTCATTGGTTCCCTGAGAAAGCTCACTGCATCTTTTAACCTTCTTGTGACAGAAATATATGAAATACCTTTGCACAAAGAATACTATATGGTTAGTTCCAGAATGGCTCTTGTTTTCATGGGGCTGATAATTTAAGTTCAGCAGCTAAGATGCAAAAAGATCCAACATAACACAAGGTCCTATTGGAGTGTGATTAAAGGAGTGGTTCAGACAAATCTCTCCACTGCCTGTATTGGATCCTGCCTTTTGATTCGCCCCCAAATACCCTTTATTGTCCCCCTTTCCCAATTCCCAGTTGCTGAGAAAGGCAGACTCTGAGCTCACCTCCTTGGCATCATGTAAGGCTTAGTACAAGACCCATTGCGGTGCTTGCTATATTTGCCTGGACCACCCTGCTCTGAGAGTGTGACAGTTGGTTAGCCATCATGGACAGAAAGGACATATTATTTGTCTCGAAGATGCTTTTTTTTTTTTTTTTGGTGATGTGGGCACTCCCTTAGGCCCCAGCTGCACCAGCATAAGAGAGGAGCACCAGTTTTCAAATCAAAAGGCCAAGGTATGGGTTTCAGTGTCATCCTCAATTCTCTGAGTCTGTCTCCTTGATGGGAACCGGGTAGGTTGGTCTGAAAGCCCTTCTAGCCTGTAGGTGGATTGAGTTGCTTGAACCATGTATAAAAAGCCTGGTTTCAATGGGCTTGGAGTTGTTTTAAACAATATTGGGTATGTTTTTCCGTGGTGAAATTTAGAATCCTTTCTAGGGATCAAACCTGCAAAGCTGTTAGTACCGGTCAATTAAAGAAAAATTTAGTTGGGAGGGGATGTAGCTACAAGTGGTTGAGTAGCTGCTTCCCAAGTACAAGGTCCCAGGTTGGATTCCTGGTATCTTCTTGTAGCAGTAGCAGTTTGATATTATGAATTCCAAAAAATAGATATTGGATTATATTTGTAAACTGGTCTGTTTCTCTGGGTGTATTTGGTTGTATTAGATTCTAAGGTTTCACTTTTACTTGATTAAATTAAGATTGGAGTTTTTAATTGGCCATGTCAGTAGAAAATGACACAGCAGAGGAAAGAGTTGAGTTTTGATGCTGGAGCCCCTGGGAAGTAAATACACAGAGAAGCAGATATTTAGGAAAGAGAAGGCTCCATTAGACACATCAGAGGCCCCAGGAAAAGAATGAGCCTGATAGTCTACAGCTGACCTTGTGAAGATAGCAGAGCAGCTGAGCCTGGAAAAAAATGAAGGAGCTGGGACCATGGAGCCTTAGAAGGAAGAGGAAGGCCAAATCCTTGCAGAGACCGGCAGCCATCTTGATCCAACATGTGGCAAAAGACTTTGGTGAGGGAAGTAACTCATGCATTATGACCTTGTGACTTCTACCCCCAATAAATACCCTTTATAAATGCCAACAGCTTCTATCCCAAATAAATACCCTTTATAAATGCCAACAAATTTCTGGTATTTTACATCAGCACCCCTTTGGCTAATATACTCCTAAAAACAAACAAGCAAACTCTCATTTAGAGCAGATATAGGTCAGGGTATGATTCCCATGTATTGCTTCCCATGTATGATGGTCCTGAGTTCAATCCCTGGTACCTCTTAAAAAAAAAAAAAAATCATGTGCCAAACACTACCCTAGGGTGAGGACGCTAAAGTCACCAGTCTCTGCTTATCTGGGCCAGTTGGCCTAGGGAGGCACCAAGGAAGGGAAGAAACAATGAAATCTAACTAAACTTTATAATTTTCATTGCTCTTGAAATTTTGAGGATAAGGTTTCCCTACTTAATTCTCTTGCAATAGAGTAAACTTACATATTAATATATGCATAATTATTATTAATCTGAACATACTTGCATAGCACACTTTGGAATTAAATTATGAAGCAATCTTGTTAATGCAAAAAGAAAAATGGATGGGTGTGCTGATGGATTTCATTACCTTTTATAAATGCTGAACTGGCTTCTTGAATTAAAATAATCATATGTGTCTCTTGAAAAGCTATTTACACTGACAGTTTATAAATGCTAACTAAATTCCTTCCAGACCAAGCAGCTAGGCCTTTTGACTGGAGGCATTTAATTTTAGGAAAGGTGAAGTTTAAGATTAATTAATCATTTGAAGGTTTTTTTTTTTTTTTTTTTTAAATAACATTAAAAATAGCAAGTGTTCCAAAGAAGAGCCAAAGTCTTCTGTGGCAGGGAGTTTCTATTTGTGTTTTCAAACCTATTATTCAAAACTTTGCTTTTGGTAAATTTGTAATTTTATGTCTTTCTGGTAGTACTTACCACTGTTTTATGTACTGTTTGATTTTGGTCTTCAAGATTCCAAATGTATTTGTGTCATTAGGAGTGAAGACACAAAATGTGTTTAGAACCACATTTTTCAAAAGGCATCTTTGTATGAAAACCTTTTTTTGAATCCTTATAACATATCCTTTTCCTTTCAAACATTTCCCTTAATTTGACCTTTCTGATTTAAACTCTAGTTGTCTTTTTTTTTTTTTTTTAATTTGCTCAGCATACTCCCATTTATGGTACTTTCAAAATGGATCATTCTTGCCAGTGCTCATGACATTTATCCAGGTGGCAGTAAAGCAAAGTGGAAAGATCATAGACTTTTTAGTCAAACAGATGGGTTTCAGTCCCTGCCCAGTCACTTAGTGGCCATGTTTAGTTTCCTTAGCCATCAAATGGGGATAGTACCTACTTCGTGGAGGTGATGTAAGGATTAAATGAGATTATTTGTATAAAATGTCTGGCATGGTGCTCAATACTAAGAAACTAAATAAAAGATAGCTAATAATCCAATCCTAATGGTCTTTGATTTTACAATTTTGATCCAATATTCCTGTTAAATATCCATATTCAAATACTATTATTATGTTTAATAGGTTGTATCAGTATCCAAAATCACAGCAAAAAATCATTGCAAAAAGTATATTTTACACAATAATTAACCTTTAATAGTAGTTAAATAATTCCATTTTAATAATGATTTTCAATGTATATGAAAATGTAAGCCCTCTCTCCATCTCTGTGCATAACCACAAAATGGAACAATGTGCATCTGCTTGAGGCATTACTGGAATCTAGTTTATATGAATGGGTGTGCACTGTAGAGTGGATTTTATACTTTAAAGAGACTAATAAAAAAGACCAAATGCTCTGCAAATGAAGTGGATCATTTTAAAAAAGAACAGCCACTATTTGTCTTGGTTTTCAGACCTCCTGTTTGAAAGGCTGTGCCTGGATTTAATGCCCAGACTTGAAAGATCTCTGAACCAGGAGAACCATGTGTGAAACACATCAAGGGAGTAAGGCTGCCCAAATACCAAACTTCATTGTTTTTCTTGGAGGTGGAGCGAGCTGCTGTTCAGAAAAATTTCCAAGGTTTCTGTGATTTGTTATGAATTGAAAGTCGTTCCCTGGACTGGGCCATAGGAGGCACCGAGGCCCGCCAGTCAACGTGGAAGCAGATATGTGCTGGAAATTCTGTAGCTCACTTGGCTTGCCTGGTTAAGTTTCATTTTGCATCTCTGCCAGACTGTCTTTTCCAAGTAGTCCACTGGGGGGCGCCCAGGTACCACCCGTGCCAGGGCTCCAAGTGTGTGTGTGTGTGGGGGTTCTTATTTGATTCTGCCCTGATGGGCTCCTGGTATGATCCAAAGGGCCTGTCCCACCAGTTCACAGACTCCAGAGGCTTCTGGGTCCAGCCTTGGCTTTGAGGCCTCCTCATGAGGTGATTCTCCAACTCCTTGGAGAAGCTGGAGACTGTGAGAGCCTTACCCTACAGGGCTGGGATTTCAGCAACTTCATTGAGGGTTTTTCATTTTCCTTCTTTGTCTCTTCGTTTCAAAAGGGTGCTACGGGGATGAATTATGATCAATACTGGTGCTCTGGAGACTATATCACTTGAACCCCAATTGTTAGATCCTACCAAGTAGAATTGTCCTTATGTGAGCAATGGAGTGGAATATTTGAAGCCAGAACTCCAGAAAATCCAGAACAGATTGTTTCCCTGATCAGGGCAAGCTCTCTGTCACAGAGCCCCTAGGCCTCCCTGTTCCCTGCCAGAGTCACATCCCCCTGCATGTGCAATTTATCTGGGAGGTGTGGGGGTGTGGCTCATTACTTACAATTCTAATTAGCAGGTCACTGGTTCATGTGCTGTAGATGGCCTCCCTCTCCCCATGCTCCATGACCCCCAAGCTGAGCAGGAGGATGTGATGAGATCTGCCTGGACCCCCACCCCCCAAGTCCCCTTCTTGTACTGCCTGCCCCACTCTCTGTTTCCTCCTGGCTCTGCATTTAAGGACATAGTTTTGAGCAGCCTGCACCTACATGAATACTTCTGCTCTTTAAACCATTTGATGAAAATAAGTAGGAGCTGCATTTTCCTCTCACTTTATGCCTTCACATGTACTTTTGCACACATGATGCCATTTGATACTCTTACAACCCTAAGGTACAGGTAGGAATTATGAATCATATCACTTCCACTTCAAAGATGAGAAAAATAAGGCTCAGAAACAATCAGTGCTGAAACTAGGACTTGAACTCACATCATCTGAGTTAACGGATTTTTTTTCAGGTCTTTGCAGAAGTAGGAATTTGGGTTTAACTTCAGAAAAAACCTGATTACTGAACTTCAAACACATGGGTGTGCGTTATCAGTAGATGGTGGCGTTCCCTCCACATTTCAAAAATTGACAGCAGTGCATATTATCTGGAAGGGTTGAAAAGAGTCCCTTCTTGAGGCAGAAGGATGAACTGGACAAACCCTCAGAGGTGGCTTCTATCTAACCCTACTTTTCTGTAGAACAAAGCACCCAGAAATAGATGAATTGGTACCCTCTAACAAAAGAAACTTCGTGTATAATTGTATGAAAGCAGGCAATTTCCAGTCTAATTAATAACTACCATGGAGACTTCTGGGAGGTGCTCATTTCTATTACGGATCTCCCCCCTCCCCTTCTTCCCCTCCCCCCCCCCAAATGTATGAGGCTTGAGACTTCATCATCTCTCTTTCTGAAGCATGGCTTCTGTCCCTCATGAAGACTGCAGTTTTTCTACTGGCCACAGGGTGGAGGAGTGACTTAAGCTTTTTTACTCTCTCTTTGAATCAGTACGGGCTACTCAGATCTAGTTAAAGTGAGTAAAATAGCACAACCAAAAGTTTGCTCAGAGTGAAATGGGCTTAGAATTTATGAACACACTTAAAAGGAGAGCAGAAAGTTTTCTGTTCCCCGAATGTCAGTGTTGGAAGGTAGGGAGACTGCTGGATTCTAAAGAAAGAGGTGATTTTCAAGGAAGGCTGAGTGGACAAAATCAAATTTATTGGGTGGCTCCATTAACTGGCACATGCTGAAGGCGCCCTGTCCTCCAGAGCCTCACCTTTGGCAAACCCAAAACTGTTACCTACACCACTGCTCCCCATCTGAACTTTCTTTCCTGGAGCTCGGCTTTTATAGATGGTTTGCTCCCATTTTGTATTCATTTTTTACTAAAGGGATGCTTTAAGTGTTGGTATACATTTTGGGGAAAATGATGCGCAGTCAAATGGGGCAGCTGAACCTCAGATTTGGACATATGTTACTGATACGTGTGAATGTATGTAGGGGAATGGTGAAAGAGAATTTAAATTGGGACTAATTTGGACCCTCTGGGATGTGCATAAACACGACAGGGCCATAGATGGCTCCATCGCTGGGAGAAGCCTTTACTGCATGCCTACTGGGAGCATCACACTGTAGTAGTGAGACATGGAAGGACAGTGAGGACTGGCACCAGGACAGATGCTGCTCATGCCCACATCGAAGACCAAGGTGGGTCAGGACAAAGCCCTTGATGCTGCCATATGAAGACAGTAGAAGTTTAGTGGCACTAGCCTTATTCATCTCAGCAAGATTGGTGAATTTCAACCATATCTTCAGCGATGGAAGAGCCTCTAGTTTTTTTGTTTCTTTTTTTTTAGGAGGAATTAATGTTCATTTTCTCAAGTTTAAGGTCATAGACTGGTGTGTGTGTGTGTGTGTGTGTGTACGCGCGCTTGCATGTGTTTGTATATGACACACACACACCCCATGAAAGGAGGCATGTGTTGCTGCTAATGTTTCAGAATGGAGGCTGTATTTAGCTTCTTTCCTCCTTCAACATTTGCCTTTGAGTCAATATTTGTGTCACTCATTTATTAATTAAATATTTTATAGACATTTATAGAGCACCTACTGTGTGCTAGGGAGCTAAAGATGAAACAGTCATGCTTATTTTTAGAACAAGATAAACCCCAGAGAATGCATCCTTTATTTGATAGGAAAAAGTAGTTTTTGTATAGTGTGGCTGAGGATGTGGGCTTAGAACTAGCCTGTCCGGAGTTTAAATCCTGGCCCAGGCCCCTCCTGTCTGTGTCCTTAGTTCAGTTTCCTCATCACAATTTGTGGATAATAGTAGTACCCATATCAAAGAATTGTTGTGAGGCCTAAATGCACTAATATAAAGTGCTCCCTGCAGCACACATAGTAAGAACTTAATAAATAGTCTTTACTATCATTCCTTTCTCTTTGCTGACTAAAGCTTCTGGCAATCCCTTTTTTTTTAAAAAAAAAAAACATGTGTCACGTGCTTATAGGTCAGCTACTGTGGGGAATAAAGATGATCTGGACATAGCTGTTTCTGCTCAAGAAGCCAGTTAGAGCTCTGGGGACATGTCCTCAGTGCCACCAGGGCAGGGGGTAGGTGGTGACAGAGCTCAGAGATGAACCCACAGCTGTGGCCAAATGGGTTTGGGATGAGCATGAGGGAGGTCACCTCTTCCCCTCCATGGTGGGCCAGGTCTGACTTGCTGCTCGGGTTGGCAGGCTGGGAGCTACTGTCCTCCTGAGGCTTATGTCTTCTCAGAAAGTGCAACCCGTTAAGGAGAGCATGACCTACAGAAGATGGCAAAGGGCCTCTCCCTCTTCTGTGCAGAGGATTCAGGATGTGGGGGGATCGCCTTAGAGCCAGGTCTAAGATTCTGTTTGTAGGAGAACAACAGGTCATGGAACTGTGTGCTACCTTTCACCTCCAGGTAATCAAAACACCCTGCCCCACAACGTACGTTTCACGTTTTAGCTGGGGCTTCCGAGAGCTGTGCCTTAACCCAAATTCCCCCAATCTTATTGAAGAGGGTGAGGTTGAAGGGAAGGAGCCACGTATTTAGTTCCCCAAGCTGGAGTTCCCTGTGGAATGAGTGAAAGTCCCGAGCTTCCGGCAGAAGGTGGGACAGCTCCGGCGGGAGGCTTAGAAAGACTGTGAGCTGAGACCCCCCCCGGGGACCCGGTGGGTCCCGGGTGCTAATGGGCAGGCATGCACTCTGTGTGTAGTGCCTGGCAGGTGCCGCGCCGGCACAAAGGGGGCGCCCTGTGATATCTGCGGGAGTCAGAGGGCGAGTGAGGGCCTGCCCCCCTCGACCCCGGAGGGCCAAAGTGATATCGGAGGGCAAGCGGGACCAGGGGTCAGAGACTTGAGTTCAAGGTCTCTCTTTGCTAGCTGGTTAACCTTGAGAAGTTTATTTTGCTTCTTGGGGGGCCCAGTTTTCAAATCTATAAAACGGAGAGAAGCGATGGTTCCTTTTCCCCTCATAGGGCTGAGATGAAGGACTGTGAACTGCACGGCTCGGCTCATGAAGTGACTCCAGCTGGTGCGTGTGCGGCGCTGCAGCCCTTGAGGAGGGGCCACCGCTGGGCCGGCTGCTCCGTGGTGCCTTCAGGTGGCCCCGGGGGCCCCTTACCACTAGGAGAGGCCCTCTCGGCTGTGTCCGCAGCTATCTGCCCTCCTCACGTGAATTAGACAGTCAGGTGCCAATTCCCGGCCATTTTGGAATCATCAGGCTTTGTCCGCAGCAAACTTCTCCCTTCTTCACTCTCCCACCTGTGCCCTGCTCTCCAGAGGGCCCAGGTGGAACCTCACCTTTCCTGACACCCTTCCCTTCACTCAAACTCACAGAGTTCTCTGTGTCCATGAGGTGTTAAGACCTCTTTCCCACCTACGCCCAAACCAAAGCACATTTTCTACAGTGCCTTAAACATGAGGTTTGAATAAAGAGAAGTATTTGGATACTATGGCAGGGCCAAGGGGCCAGAAACTCCTCTTATTCCTGGCACTATTCAGGACACTTCTCCCTGCCTTGGCTTTGCTGCCTGTGCTCACCGGCCCTTGGCGATCTCCTTACCACGAGCTGATGGTGGGAGGCTAGCTATGGAAGCCATTGAGCTCACAGCAAGGATACAGCCAGAGCCCCCTTTCCCGGGATTTCCCCTCAGCACACATTGCTGCCTGCAGGCTCATCTGACGCTGATAGAGCACCATTTGCTTCCCTGTCCTGGCTAGGTTTAGGGGGCATTTTAGCTTCCTGGTTGCTAAAAACAAATACCATACAATGTGTTGGCTTAACAACAAGAATTTATTGGCTCACAGTTGCAGAGGATAGAAGGCTGGCTTCCTCCTAGGGTTGGTATCTTCTGGCTGGAGTTCCTTGGCTTTTCCTCTGTCACATAGCAATGCACATGGTAGCATCTTCTCCTTTCTCTTTGGGTTCTGTTGACTAGCAGCTTCTGGCTACTCCCTGTGTCGTCTCTCTCTGTGGCCTTCTCTATAAGGCCTCCAGTAATAGGATTAAAACCCATCCTGATTAAGTTGGGCCACACCTTAAATGAAGTAACCTCATCAAAAGGCTCTATTTACAATGGGTTCACACTCACAGGAATGGATTAAATTAAGGACATGCTTTTCTAGGGGTCATAACTCCAAGCCACCAGTGGGTACAGTGGAGATTTAGATACAGTCTCTGTCCTCAGGACTGGCTTTAGATCTAGGCCCCATTCTTGCTTCAATAAAGTGGGTGTCTCTGGGTCCTTCAGCTGAGAGATACCAGTCATCCTTGGTGCTCCTCAAATCTGCTGGTGCCTATCATTCCTCCACCCAACAAGCATTGGTGGAGTACCTCTTATGCTTCAGGTACTAGGCTGACCCATGTAAGTAATGACATATACTGAATGGTGATAATTATATAATTTTAATCCTTCTGTTCTGTGGCACGTAGAGTGTGCTGCTGCTGCTTCGGAAGGTCTGATTTGCCTTCTGTGGGGTGAGCCCCGTTTGCTCATTTGATGCTATAATACAGCCTTTCTCTACCAGCATTCCTCTTTGGAACCATAGAGCCCAGAAGATGATCTGAGTAACAATTTTCTCAATTCTGCTAAGGATGGTACATAATTAGGACCCTTCCAGATGCAGAAGAGGGAAGTTAATTCCCTGCAAACAGCGGATGCATTGGCCTTCAGGGATTAATACTAATGGTTTAGGGTTTTTGTTTTGCTGCTGCTTTGTGACATGTTTTTCCATTTTCCAACTTCTTCCCATTGCTGTCTCTACCTTTCTGCCTCTTCTGAACCCTTTATTTTTAAATTTCCCTTCTTGGATTATTTCTTCTATCCTTTATCCTCCTAAGCATAGAGAAAGAAACTGAAAACATGAAGCAGGGAGTGGGTAATTTCATTGGTGATGGGTGCAGATTCTGCTTGACTTGACAATCCCCAGATGGAGGGGGTGGAAGTGAGATGAAGCACAAATTGCCGCCTCTAGTCCAACAAGAAATTATCAGGCTAAACATAAAGAAGAAAGTGATGTTCAGCAAATATTTGCACTTGCGTCCCTCCCTACAATGGCAGGCTTTGCTAATAGAACACGTTTCTCTGTTGTATTTTACATAAATGCAGCTTCTCAATCCTTCCTTTAAAGTTTTTAAATTTAGCTTTTTGGATAACTAATACATGTGCGTGACCCAAACCTGGAAAAGATACAAAAGGATATGCTATAAAGAGTGTCTTCCTCTGTCCCACGTTCCCATGCCACCTTGCTTCCCTCCCCAAGGCAACCACTACCACCAGTTTCTTTTCAGTTTCTCTTAGCACAATTCTCAAGACAACCATGATCAACTGATCACTGGCAGGTGAGATGATATAAATTTGCCATCATGGATGGTGAGGAAACCAGGTCACCAGGGGTGCTGAGCAAAATGAATACCTCTGACCAGTGGTGGTGGAGTTTATGGACTGACTGCAGAGGAAAGAGCCTGTGGTCATTTTCAGCAACATCAGGTGCTCTCTCTGCCTTCTCATGGCCCTCATGCCCCTTCTGCAGTAGCATGGACCCCATTAAATGTGGGGCTCAGTAGTGGTCCATGCTCGTGTAGCCTGGGGAATGTCTTTCCCCCTGGGGCAGAGTGCTGTAAGGACAAGGATTTCCTTCCCAAAATGCCCAGCCGAGCTCTGGCTTTGGTGCTGAATGGGGGCTTGTAGGCTGAAGTCAATGATTTGTTATTGTTATTCTGTAATATTCATCAAGTGCCTGTAATGTGTTGGATGACATTGAGAAGAATTAGTGGCTGGCGAAAGTAAGATGAGGTCAGAACTGGCTTGGTGCCCCTGGGTCCAGAGGAGGCCAAGTTCTGGTTCCTCTCGCTTGTCTGCAGGCGTGATCTGACAAGCCAGGGGTGAACAGGCCCATCAACTGAGGCTCTTATGAATGAGAGTGCCAGAGAGGGAAGGAGCCCAAGAAGGTGACACAGCAAATCAGCGCAAACTACATCCTTGAGCTAAAACTATGATGTCAGCAAAGCTGAGCTTCAGTCCTTCTCTCCCTTTATCCCTGGTTGAGATGCTCCATCCCTAAGACATACAGGCTCCTAATTCTTCCTATCTGTTCAAGACTACCTGCCAGGAAAGGATCAGATACTCATTCATACTAAAGAGCAAGTGACTGATAGCTAACCTTATTGTTTAGCATGTGTCAGGCTCTGTGCTACATATTTTTACCTTCATTCTTTCATTTAATACTACCAACAACCCTTTGTGGTAAATGCTGTTATTATCTACAAAATTTTAAAATGAGGGAACACAGGGTTCAAAGTCATCCAGTTAACGGGTAAGAGGAGTCAAGATGCTTAACCATAACATTATAGCATTATATTGTCAACACACCTGTGGCTATAGCCCTGCAACACACAGAAACACCCTTAGGCCAATGGTTTCCTCCCTGGTTGAACACTGGCATCACCTGGGGAGCTTTTAAATGATGCCAATACCTGGGCTTCTCTACAGAGATTCTGATTTAATTGGGCGGGGGTGGGCCCCCCCCACCCAGGTGTGTTTAAAAGGCTCCCCAGATGCTTCTAATGGGCACCTAGGGTTGAGAACCTCTGCTAACAAGGGAGGCCAGGGAGAGAGGCAGCAAACACAGGGGAGGAGGTGAGTGATGCCTTTGGGAAGATTGCCTCCAAGGTTCAAAGGCATGGCTGCTACCACTGTGTTTACTAAAGAAAGTTGACCTTTGTCCCTGGGAGATGGTACAAATGAATTAATTAAGCTTCTAGGTGGAGGTTAGAGATGGATTGACATGGGTGGAGCCCAGGGACCACTTTGCCAAGGCTCATAGTGGGCACTCATAGGGATCTGTTTCAGGGAGAGAACCAGAAAATTGGGACTATTCCAGTGGCCCCAGGGCCTGACCCTGGTCTTTCTCCCCACCAAGCAGTCACTGGGCTGGACTGGAGGGGCCTCTTGCGAGATCTGAGGAGCAATGGGA
The DNA here is from genome assembly GCA_026826555.1 of Tolypeutes matacus. NCBI lineage: Eukaryota > Metazoa > Chordata > Mammalia > Cingulata > Chlamyphoridae > Tolypeutes > Tolypeutes matacus. Next base: position 18,657,876 of record JAKSZT010054396.1, read on the forward strand.
TCAGGGCCCAGGGAGTGAAGCCAGGAGAAGAACTCTGAGGGGGTGGTGGTGGGAGAGGGGCGAGAACATGGCATAGAAGAGACAAGGTAAAGAGCATTTGAACCTTTGGAATTAGGCCACCAGCTTGTGAATTTTCCACAGTTTAGAGATAATTAACTCCAGGTCTTGGAAGGCCAGTTTAATCCCTCCATCCTTTTCTCTCCCAGAACATGTTGGCTGTTGCCTCCATTAGATGAAATCAAATCAGGGCAGTTGTCTTCTCATTTGCATTCTAAGAACCGAGCAATTTGAGAGTGTGTCTTGTTCACCTTTGTACTCTTCCCACCCCCAGCACAGATAGGGTGACCAACCATCCCGGTTTGTCCAGGGCAGAGGAGGAACGTGGGGCATGGGACTTTCCATACTAAAATGGGAAGGAAAGGTCCTGGGCATACTGGGATGTGCTGGTCACATTAGTGCCCAGCGAATCCCCAGAAGCAAGGACCTAAATGGTGGGCAGTGGGCCGCGGCAGGCACCAAAGTCTCCATGGATAGTGTTGGCATGACCTGTCTCCCTAGAGGGGCACTGTCTCCCTAGAGGGTGTCTCTGGCATGGGACAAAGACCCTGCCACAGTCTTCTACCTCACCAATTGTTGCCCGTTTCCTCTAAGTGGGAAATGAACAACACACCCAGAGTGGACATAAACTGTAATATGTTGGGGGAGGGAGAAGGGAAAGCAAAGTTTTAAAGCATTCAGGGCTCAGTGGGAAATTCATCTCTGCTTCCAATTAAGGCATGGTGTCTGAAGAGACTAGTGTTCGGTAAATGAAAGCTGGGTACGTGAATGGTACTGAAGAATGAGATTGTCATCCTGGGCACAGCACATAATAATGGGCAAAATAATGGTGATTCTTTTTTGAATGCTGGTCTTGTGCTGGGGCCTGTGATTTTTTTTTTTTTTTTTTTTAAGATTTACTTGAAAAATACAAACACAAAAAAGGAATAATTTCCTATAATCCTACTGACTATTTTGAGGCGGTGGGGAGGATTACATAAAGTAAGATAGGAGCATTCCCCTGCCTTTCACCTGGGTCATCCAGGCCCACTTTCCAAAGGGAATATGGGTGTCAGTTTATCCTTGGAGTATGTCCTTCCCGACTTTCTTCTTTGTTATGAAGATGCCTTTATGTCTATACACACATCTTTATAAATGGAATCAATTGCGGTCTGCAGTTACTCTTTTTTCCCCTTAAACATAGCATCCCACTTTCCAGATCATTGGATATTGATCTACTTTGTTTTTTTAACTTCGGCATTGCATTCCAGTGTGTGAATATAATGAAATTTGCTACCATTCCTTTATTTGTAATTTAGCTTGTTTTCGGGTATTATTATTTTTATTATTATTTTGCTATAACAATGCCTCTTTAAACATGTTTACAACTTTATCTTTATATATGGTATAAATCTTTCTATTGAATACATACTTAGAAGTGGGGTGTCTGGATCAGAAAGAATTCTTCCACACTTTAACCTTCATAAGTGCTGCAAAATTTACATCCAAAAGGCTAGTGCCAATTTAGATTTCCAACCTCATTTCTCCACATCCATGCCATTACTAGATTTTATCAATTTTTTAAAAGTGTTGCCAGTCTTGTGAGTAAAAAGTGGTATCTTGTTGTTTTAATAACTGCATTTCACTGACCATCTTTTTGGCATGAATTTGAACATATTTTCATTTGATTATTGGCCATTTTATTTCCTTTTCTGCTCATATTCTCTACCTAGTTTTTCTATAAAGTGCTTGTATTTTTCTTATAAATTTATTACAGCACTTTTTTGTATGAGTGATAGAAACACTTCGAGTATTATACCCTATCTATCATTCTTTTTAACTTTCTTCAAATGTGTGTTAGCTCCTTTCCTTTGTGGATTTCAGTTTACTTTCTCTTCTTTAGAAAGGCCTTCTCCACAATGTTATAGAAGTATTCTAAATTTTATTCCAATAATTTTATGCTTTTATTTTTTTGTATTAACATTTTTTATCCATCAGAAGTCAGGGATCTAACTTTGTTTTCCTTCAGAGGGTTATTCCATTTTTCCAACACTTGAAATGATACCTGTATCTTTTATTAAATGCCCAGATATACTCAGATACATTTCTGTACCCTCTTGTGCTTTCCCATCGGTCTATTTATTATAGTGCCATCACTTCTTTGATTAGAGCAGCTTTTTGATACATTTTTATATTGATAATGGGTGTTTAGAGTTACAATTTTTCTTGTTCAAAAATTCCTTGACCAATCCTTCTGCAAGATTTTATGTGTTGTATCACCCATGCTAAACTCTTCACCCATATTTTACATTTAAATTAATGGTGCAGGGGGTCAGGAAGAATCCTCGGAGATTTAATAACAGTGATCGAGTGACAAAATGAAAAAAATTCAGCACAAGGAGGAACATTTATCTCACAAGTGTTGCCAAATGGAAGCCTGGCCAGATTCTTTCATGGGGGTGGAATTAACACACAAAAGCCCTCCATCCTTTGCCTACCTTTTCTATTCATCTTTGAGTCTGAAAAGACTACTTTTTGAAAATGTGGCTTAGCTGTTCCAACTCTCACACTGCCTGCTACCCCTCTAAGTTTCCCCAGCTACTCTACTGTTGCCAAATCGAAGTGAGTCAGAGCTGTTCAAAGATGGAATGGAAAACCTTGAGTGAGAGAAAGTGAGGTTCCTACTCAATGAAGGTGTTCAAACCTCTTGATGGGTTTTTTTTTTTTAGAACAAATGGGTCCCATAGTTTGATGACCTGTAAGCCCCCTTCTTACGCAGATTCTCTGACTCGAGGACTCAGTAATGGGATATATTAATGGGAACGTATACCACACAATGCGTTTGCCAGCAACAGAGCCAGAAATCATAGAAGGGAAATAATAGTAGAGGAAGTTTTTAATGGAATGCAAATTGTAACCTGGAGGATAAGATCCAGTGGAGAGAGCAACAGGAGTCCTATTTTGGGGAGTAATACTTTTTAATACTTTTTAAAGGCGTAATACTAAATTGGCATGGAGACAACATCCAGGAGTGAAGGAGACTTCAGCCATCTGGGCATCAGCAGGGAAGTCTTAGGCAACTAAAAACAGATAAATTCTTGTCTTGCTTTGTTGACAATTTCATCTCTAAAAGGAAATAAAGCAAAGAGGAAAATTGGTAATTGGGACTAGCAAGAATATACTTGTGAATAAGAGAAGACAAGAACCCCAGAAGACAGCGGCCCCAGTCTTGGAATCTATCTAGGAAAGAAGCAGTTGAGAACAGAATGAGGCATCTCATCCATACCTGAGAAAAGCAGAGTTCAAAAGGGTCGGAGAGAAGGAGGGATAATTCTCAACCTGTCCCCAAGCTTTAAAAGATGGTCACAAGGACACTGGGCTCTGCTATGCCAGTCTGTCTATGCAATTTTCAGTGCCCCCCAAAAGAAGAGATGGCAGTGGCTCTTAAAGGAAGGAGCACGGCAACGAAAGAGAGGGGAGAAGGACAATGTGGCCAAGGACAAACCCAAGCGTGCTATGATCCTGTACGGTGAGTCCCAGGAAGGCTAAAACTGAGAACCTGCTTAAAAGTGAGCTGGAGACCATGCTGGAGCCCTTAACATCAGTCTGCAGTGTATGGATGAGGTGCCAGGTATAGGAAGGTACAAATCAATTGTCTTCTCTATAAAGAAAAAACATTTCTAACCTGGCCTGGTTAAACACAAGTGTTTGAGACCTGAGGCTGCAGATGAGAGGAGAGCACCCAGCACCTTTAAAGTGGCAAGCCTCTAGGCTGAGATTATCTCAGGGCTCCAGAAACACCTGGAGACACATCACTGAACCCTTGGCGGGAATTTTAGAGACATCATGGAGAGCTGGAGGGAGGCAGAGGACTCTAGTCTGGTTATTCAGCTTTTCACAAAGGGAAAATACTTGATATAAATCTGTGACCAATTTCTAAGATAAATTACAAGCCAGTGGTCTGTGCATTTGGAAATAAAGGATTGTAAAGTGAGAGCCAGCCTGAGGTAACATATTCACTCCTCACCACAATCTTGGGACTACAGTGTTGCCTTCCCTCACCTCGTTTTATCCCTACTTAGAGGTGAGCAGAGTCAGAGGGTAAAGGATTTGCCCAGGTCATACAGTGGAAATAATAGGATGAGGGACACTGGTAGAATTGTGCTCTTTCTCTTACCCTACGGCAGGGGTTGACATACTGTGGCCCGTGGGCCAAATCTGGCCTGCCAGCTGTTTTGTATGTTTTGTGAGTTAAGAATGGTTTTCACATTTTTAAATGGTTGGGGAAAAAAACACACAAAAAGACTATTTTGTGACACATGAAAATGATATGAAATTCAGATTTCGATGACCATAAATAAAGTTTTATTGTAACACAGTCATACCCATTTGTTTATATATTATCTGTGACTGCTTTTGCATGACAACAGCAATGTTGAGTAGTTGTCACCGAGACTATCTGACCCACAAAGCTTAAAATATTTAGTATATGATTGTTAACGGAAAAAGTTTGCAGACCTATGTGCTCCAGCCTCTTGGCCAGTTCTTCTAGGACTTCAATGCTAACAGTTACCATCCTACCAGAGAAAGTTTATGGAAACATGTCAGAACCCAGGAACGAAAAATATGAGAAACAGATTGATATTGGCATAGCTTGAGTGAGATAATATCAGGGAGCATGGAAAGAGCAGGACAAGGTGGGGTGATGAAAGATGGTGGGATTTCATTTAATCCCATTTAGTTTTTAGAATGTGGACCTGGATTTCAGTAGGGCATTTAGCAAAGCCTCTCATGATATCTTTGTGGATGTAGATTTGATAATAATTAGATGTATGTATCGTGGGCTGATCAACTGTGCCCACGGGATTTGATTAATGAATTGCTGCCAACCTGAGTTCTCTAGTAATATGCCACAGGACTCTGTCTTTGGGCCCATCCTAACATTTAGATGAACTATTTGGATAAAGACACAAAGAGCATGTTTATCCAGTCCAGAGTGAAATAAGGCAAGGAGCATTAGCAGTTCAAGTCAGAAGACCTGGGAGTTTCACATTAACAAGGAGGAGATTAAAAGCCAAGAGTGTGAAGTGATGAAAAAGCAAATGCAGTCTTAGGACTAAGAAGAAAAGTGTATTGCTCAGATCAAGAGAAATTACAGGCCTTGCATTGCACTGGATAGCTGTGCTGGGGCACCATTACCCCAGACTCCTCATCTTGAGACCTTCGCAAGTGAGATGACTGTGGGGATGCTTGGCAGGGTAGTTATAGATCTGGGGACAATGTCACAGGAGGAATAGAAGGCACCAGGAATATTTGGTTTGGGGGAAAGAATTTAAATAGGGCACTGTCTCTGCTGATTTTCCCAGTAGCATACCCTGAGTCAAGGATGGGTACAAGTATTTTATTTGGGAAGCACAGAACACACTGGAAGGGGAGTGGGGAAAGCAGCCATTGAAGGGTGCTTTCCAATCAGCCCCTACTATGGGTAACGGGAAACTCTGGGAAATGGTGTGGAGTATCCCAGCCAAGGGGCAAGGGAACTGTGGAGTTTGTATAGCAACTCCCATCTGTCATTGATGGAATGCTGTGCCCAGGGGTCTTTAAAGCCAAGGTTTCAGAGGAAGCCCTCCAACCCATAGATGTAGATCCTGACAATGGTAAGGCTAGTTGAGCAGGAGACCAACCCATGTGCAAAGGGCATCAAAACTGTCCTCAAATATTTGAAGAACTTTTTTAAAAAGAGGACTTGTAGTTTACAGAAAAATCATGCACAAAATACAGAGTTTCCATATTACCCCCTATGAATAACACCTTATATTAGTGTGGTACATTTGCTACAGTTGATGAAAGAACATTTTTATAATTGTACTGTTAACTACAGTCCATGGTTTACTTTAGGGTTTACTTTGTGTGTGTTTTATTTTTTTTTAATTTGATTCTAGTAATCTATATACAACCCCAAATTTCCACATTCAAATATATAATTCAGTGCTAATTTACGTTCACAATGTTGTACTACCATCACCACCATTTATTACCAAACTTTTTTATCACCCTAAATAGAAACTCTGTACAATTTTAACTTCCCATTCTCTACCTCCACCCCAAACCCTGGTAACCTGTATTCTAATTTCTGTCTCTATGAATTTGCTTATTCTAATTATTTCATATCAGTGAGATCATACAATATTTGTCCTTTTGTGTCTGTCTTATTTCATTCAACATGTCTTCAAGATTCATCCCTATTGTCATATGAATCAGAATATCAGAAATTTATTACTTTTTAATGCTGAATAATATTCCATTGTGTGTATAAACTACATTTTGTTTATCCATTCATCGGTTGATGGACACTTGGGTTGCTACCATCTTTTGGCAATTGTGAATAACACCGCTATGAACATCAGTGTGCAGATATCTGTTTGAGCCCCTCCTTTCAATTCTTTCAGGTATATACCTAGAAGTGGGATTGCCGGGTCCTGTGATAATTCTATACTTAACTTTCTGAGGAACCTATTTCTCCATCTTCTTCAACACTTGTAATTTCCTTCCTTCCTTTCTTCCTCCCTCCCTCCCTCCCTTCCTTCCTATAGTAGCTGTTCTATTTTTTGCTGATGGGTGAAGAGTTGGAGATTGGGGACACTGCTGGTCATTCACCAGTCTGTGAAATTATACCAGGCACACTGTCCTCCATTCTACCCAAGCTGAGACTGGCTCTGGATAAGTGATATGGGGATTGCAAGCTAATTCCAGCCCAGTTCTCTGATCTCCCTGATTCCCAGTACCATGAGCAAAATTGAAGGGCACTTAAAATAAAGCCTGAGTTCAAAAACAGCTCCTTAGGCAAAAATGTTAACGCAAGAGGCAGTGGGGATCCTGCCTCATCTGCCAGTCCAGGGGACCCCTCAGCTTTGCTTCAGAGACATCAGGGCGCCGGTCTCTTTCCAAGCCTTCCCTCCCAGGCCCTCCATGCCAGAGCTCAGCAGCGCATGACAAAGGCAGCTCATTATTTTGCTGCAGTTGACTTGAAATCTGAAATCAATTGGGCATCAAATATGCAGTCCTCAGTTTGATCCTGGTTTTCAAAGGTGCAATAACGTTCAGAAATGACACTGCATTTCCTAATTATGAAATTGTGTCGTTGCCGCTCTGTCTAGGATGACTTGGCTGCAGGGTTTTCTTTCTCTTCATACCCCGCCCCCACCTTTTTGTTTTTGAGGTTTTAGCATACAGTATGATTATTTTAAAATTGCTTTCTTTGGAAGAATATCTTTCATCGGTGAACTACAATTGTGCTTATTACCGAAATTTGGAGGCAGTTTGAGAGGAAGGATAAATTAGCACAGGTTCTGGAGCCCTTAGGAAACATACCCTCCCTCTTCCCCATCACTGCTTTCTCACTGCAGCTGATAAAACCTTGCACTGCTGGGGCCTCCTTCCTGCCTACCTTGCACACATGGTACCGGTCATGATCGTTAAATATTCGGAGGTTGGAAGGGACTTCTGGGACACTTACTTCTGGTCTCCACCAGAACTGTGGAGCTGCTGAGTGAAAGGAGAAGGGGCAGGAAGTTAACCAAAGGGTTCCCTGAAAATCACGGTCCCTTCGACTCTTCTGAACATTGCAACCAGAGAGAAGAAAAGCCTTCTAGATCCTGGTGCCTTGGGAAGAAGGAAGCCTCTTTGCTCAGGAACACGGATGCTTTTGTGGGTTGGGGCAGGGCACTGTGGAGTGAGCTCCCAACATTTAGAAAGTGGTCAGGAATGAATCACTGCTGTGTGCAGTGGCATGGTGAATCTCAAAATATTTTGTTGAGCAAAAGAAGCCAAACACAAAAGCCAAAAGAGGACATGCTGTTTGATTTCATATATATTAAAGTTGTAAAACATGAAAAACTCATTTCTGGTGATATCAGAACAGGGGTTGCTTCTGGAGAGAAAGAGATTGACTGGAATTGGGCATGAGGGAACATTCTGGGGTGATGGAAATGTTTTCTATCATGATTAGGGTGTCATCGCATGGGTATACATTTTTCAAAATTCCTTGAAATTTATACTTAAACAAAAGTATGGTGCTGACTTAATACTACCTTAAATGAGTGTAGATAGAAACTCAGCCAATTATAACCTCTCTCAAAGGCCTCCTGGTTATTTGGCTCTTGCAGGAAAGCAGGGCACCACCTCAAGGGTTTACTTTTCGATTAAGAAATAGTCACAGCAGCTTCCCAGTCCTGAGAATGGCTTAGGGGTCTGCCCTGTCATCCCAGCCACACACTAAATGCCTAAATGCTGCCTTTCTCTGGGGAAGCAGCCTAATGTTTTCTGGGTAATGCATTCAACCTAGAGCCCACACCTTTCACCATCTCAGCAAGGAAGAGACTGGCAGAAATAGCACAAAGTCAAATGCTAGAGGACAAACTGATAACACAAATGTGGCTCTCAAGGGTGGGTGGGAAGGGAACTACCTCATCCGTATGAGATGATACTTCCCAAGGAATTTTTTTTTTTTTTTTTTTTTTTGGTCACGAAGACCTCTTCACATTGGCGAATTATGAATATGCAGAAAAGATGGCGTGAGACCACTTTGTCTCTGAACTGAGGCCAGTTTAATTCCTAGGACTCTAGTCACTGGTACTTTTCCTGCATTTTCAGCAGCACCTGAAATAGATTTCACTTCATATGAAATGCAAAGCACTGCAGAGTAAAAAGCTCATCCTGGTCTCTGATCCAGGCGAGTGTTCTCAAGCCTGGTGTTCATATTTTTTTCCTCTCTTTCTTCAAAACACTGCCTTGCTAAGCCCACAGATGGAGTTCATAGGATAAGTAGATGCATAATATATTACCAAAAATATTCCACCAGGCATCTTCTCTTACAGGTCAGGAGGACTTGCAAATGGAGTCTTCTAGGTCACTGCATTTCCATCTGAAAGAAATTCTCTCATAATTAAGATTATGTCAGCATTTCCATTACAGAACCTGGTGTTAAAATCCACCAAGAAATGGAGTTTGTTTTTAAAGCCCTTGGTCTTGGAGTTATTTTCTATTTTCCCCTTGGAAACTAGGGAAAGAGAAAAGCACAGTGAGTCAGGAGGGCGGAGCTATGTCCTGTGTGCAGCGCTCAGTAGGACTGGCACTGGTCACAGGGTCAGGTGGGGGAGGTCTGTCTGGGCACCCAAGTTCTCCTGGGTGGGAGGCAAGTGCAGCACAAAGAGCCCCTGATTCTAGTCCAAGGCATTGTTCCCCAAACTGCCCTCTGTTGATTCCCTGTATCAGAATCACCTGGGCAATACCTCTAATGAATGCAGATTCTTGCCCTCTGTTTTAGTTTGCCAAAGGGCTGCTGATGCAAAGTGCCAGATATGTGTTGGCTTTATAAAGGGTATTTATTTGGGGTAAAAGCTTACAGTTCCAAGGATGTGAAAAGTTCAACTCAAGGCACCATAAGAGATGCTTTCTCATCCAAGCCAGCGGCCATGTGTTGAAGCAAGATGGCGGGCAATCTCTGCTCAGTCTCTCTTTCCCTTCTGGGCTGTTCTGCCTCCCGGAGCTCAGCTGAGTGCAACCAGGCATAGGGCTTGTCTCTTTCTGAGCCTCTTCTCTCAGGCTCGGCTACTCTGCTTGCTTCCTGATTTCAGGTGTAAGCTCTCAGGCAAATGGCTCACCTCTCCCAGGGGTCTCAGCTCCTTGCCTCTCCTTTCTGTCACATGGCAGCATCAAATATGGCAGAACTCTCTTTTCCGGTGTGTCTCCATTTTTATCGGACCCAGCAAGAGGGTGGAGACTCAACCTGGTCACACCTCACTGAGGTAATCCAATTGAAAGAAAGATCTCACACCCACAGGACTGGACTAGCCCACAAACATAATCTTTCTCATTTCGGGACTCATAAAATATTTGCAAACTGCCACAAGCTCCTGAAACACCAGTTACCTATTCTGCCTGCTTCATCAGAATATCAGGGGTGGGGCCTGAGAGTTTGTGGTTTGTAAGTAGTTTTCCAGGTGATTCCTGTGCCCAGGAAAGGTGAAGTCTCCCTGGTCTAGGTTTTGCTGTTTTGTTGCTGGTGACCTTGGAATCTTTATGTCTTGTGTCCTCATTTATAAAATAACAATGGCTAATGTTAGTGAGTGTTCACCATGTGCCAAGCATGTTCTAAGATAGCTCCATGAATTAATTCATCTTGTCTTCATAGCAGCCCTCAGGGTTGGTGCTACCATTATCTCCACGTGTAGGAGAGCATTAGGAGACACAGGTTAAATAAGTTGCCCAAGATCACACAACTAGAGAGTGGTAGAGCTGGGCTTTGAACCCAGGTAGTCTGGCTTCACCCTGCTGTGCTGCCTCTTGGAGGATGGTTTTAACTCTTACCGTCCGGGGTTGTGAGGAGCAAATGAAGTAAAGGATGGAAAACTGCTTCGTGGCTTGTGTGATTATTTTCACGGTATTTTCACCCCGGGTTCTCTGAACCTGGATCATATCCCCCTCCAGGTCCCTGGTTAGGGCTACCCTGACTCTTCCCAGTCTCCTTCTCCATCCTCCCTTATCATCTACCCTCTCCCTTTCCAGTTCCCACTCAAATCTTTGGTTTGCGAAAAGCTAATCTCACCAGCTAATTTACACTCAAGTGTTAATAAATGATGATAGCCTAATGGTTTTCTCAGATAGCAGGCTTTCATTTTAACTGAAGTTTTAACTCAGGGGTTCCTAATCTGCTTACACTTAGGGATCCTTCTCATTATCTTTCCCCTTACCAGCCCATATTTTAGGAGCTGTTCCTGAAAGAAGCAAACTTCATTAATTAATTAGGAATTGATTCCATATACATATACCTATATTTTCTAAAATGGAAGATAATGACTGGATGCTCATATTTTCTGTGCAGAATGAACTAGGTGCTCTGGGGGCCTATAAAAATCATAAAATATAATCCCTGATCTCAAAGAATTTATAATCTAGGAGGAGAAAGAAAAAGGAGGTAATCAAGCCTTTCTCATCTGATAATGACCCATCATTAATTCTGTGGCCTACTCTTGCTATAATCTGATTCCCTCCACCTTTAGTCATATAAACTTTGGGAAAGGGTGGGCTGTTTTTATTGTACCCATTTCTTTATTGCCCATCCAGTCCATTATCACCTGACTTTCACTTGTCGTGCTCCACTGAAGTCCCCCTCTTAAGGCCATTGATGACCACCTTATTGTCAAATCGGTGAATAGCAGTTGGTCCTTAGCTTACTGAACTCTCAGCCACATCTTGAAATGCTCCCTTTCCTTGGTTCCCCTGTAACTCCCTGTGGAAACTCTCTTTTTCTTTTGTAGGCCCATATTTTTCTGCCTATTTCCCCAATTCTGGTTATTCCTGTAGGTTTCATCCTTGGCCTGCTCCCTTTGCCCACTACACTCTTCCTAGGTGACCTCACTCATTTTTGGGGTTTCAACAGCTTTATATTCCAATGATTCCCACATACCTGACTCCAGCTCAAATCTAACCTCCAAGCTGCAGTATCATATACAACTCCTCATGCTTACCACATCTCAGCAGAACTAACCACTAGCCACTCCAAACATGCTCTTTGTCCTGTCTCCTCCATTTCCATTGATGACATAACCGTCTAGCTAGTCCATAAAGCTAGAACACCGGGAGTCATCCTTTGCTCTCCTTTTCACTCATCTCCCATAATCAGTAAACTATTAAGTGTTGCTAATATTACCCCTAGAACATCTCACAAATATGTCACCTTCTCTCTATATCAACAATCACCTTGCCTTTAGTCCTGTCCACTCAAGCCCATCCACCACACAGCTGTCATTCTTTCCCTACTGAAGGCCTATCACACACCAAGCATGGTGATAGGTACTAGGGAGACAGCAGTGAAAAAGACAGACCAAAACCCTATTCTCATTCATCAGAGGGCTCCATATACATAATAAATCTTATATTAGCCCTCCCTGGCTTACAACCTTCAAATGTGTTTCAACCCTTATCCCAGTTATCCTTAAACTGTTTTGGGTCATGGATCCCTTTCAGAATCTGCTAAAACCTGAATGCATGCACCAAACTCTCCTTACATCTTTGGGGAAGAGAAAACTGGGCGCTGAGGTTCACAGACTTCAACTTAAGAACCCTTGCTCTGCATGATAAGTTTTAAGCCTTTTTGAACAAGGCACAAGTTCCTTCATGGCTTGACTTCGACCCTCTCTTCTCACATATCACAGCAATATAGAACTTCTTGAACTTTCTCACATGCATCATCCAGTCATCCAGTGACCATTTATGAAGAACCTAATTCTTCAGATCCTAGGTGAGTCACCAGAGTTTCAGAGGTGAAAAACAATGTAGCTGTCCACATGGATTTTCCCTTCTCACTCCATGCTTTTCTCTTGCTCATGCCATGCCCTCTCTAGGTGTTCCTTTTGCCTTTCCCTATTAACTGGGCAATGCCTCTTTAAGACTCAAATCAGGTATCCATCTCCCTGGAAATCTTTCCAAAATGTAATCTCCTTCATATTGGCTTTATATTGGAACCTTTCTTTGGTTCCCACGATTCCCTGCAAATATATATCTCCTGGCACTTAATGCATTATACAATATCTGTTTATGTGGCTGTTTCTTGCATTAAAGGACAGAAACAGCTTTGTTCTTGATGAGTTCATCCTCAATTCCTGACATCAGTTTGGTAGGAAATATATATTTATTGAATGAATGAGTGAATGAATGAATTGATGGGAGGGAAGGATCATGAGGTTGGAAAGGCTGGCTCAAGCCCCACCACGGGATGGCGCTGAATGCTGGTCTATATATTTTGTTCTTTATGGAGTGTCTGATGGAAAAGGTCTTTTAAGTGCTGAGCAGGACGGTGATGTGGTAAAAGTGATTCTTTGTGACAGCTTATCTGGCTGTGGTTTCCAAGGTGGGCTGTAGGGGGATAGGCTTCGGCCCCCTGCAGGATCTAAGCACCAGCCTAAAATGCAGGAAGAGAGGTGTGGGATGAGGGGAGGAGGCCGGGTGGAAATGCTGGACCTAGGGGTTAGGCACTAGCTTTGCCGTTTTTTTGTTTGTTTGTTTTCTTTTTTAGCTGCATGGTGTTTATTAGGCGCTTTTCTCTCCTGGCTCTAGTTTCCTCACCTGTTAAATTAGGAAGTTTCATTGGGTGTGCTCTGGGATCCTGTTTTATGTTGCTGCAACTTCCCTGCATGATACTGCCTCTCTGCTGCAAGTTCCAAACTGCAGCTTCTTTTGAAGTCGGAGATTTAGTGGGTTGGTGCTAGAAAAGGCCCCTGGCGACCACCGTAGCCATCTTGTGCCTGCCTTGCTTAATTAAGGTGCCAGGATAGGTAACTGGAACTTCAACTGCATCAGAGGGTATTTCCGGGGTCATAGGGATCTCAGGTGTCACCGAGGCTTTGACTGCTGGATAATTAGGCCCCAAGTGTCCCATATGTCAATTTGGCTCTAGCTCTCTCATTTTCTCTCCTTGGTTATAGAAAGTGTTGCTGGCTGTGATCTCACAGGCCAGCGATTGGCCCCGTATCAGAGCTGAGCAGGGATCCGCTCAGAAGGAGCCCTGGACAGGTAGGTGAGTCCATGTGCATCTACTCCTGCCTCTAACTGGCTGAGCTACACCAGCTGCTGCTTTAAAATCAGACCCATAATCCAGGAAAGAGTAGAGGATGGTGAGGAAATGGTGTCTTGCACAAGCCTCCTGTGGGCCCTTCTTACATAGGGCATCCCCACGCTGTACCCACTCATGGTCCTCCACCATCCCAACCACCCCGGTAGGTGGCTTTGCATACTTCACTTTAGAAATGAGGGAGTCGGGACCCAGAGAGGTTAAGTAACATGCCCAAGGCCCCACATCTGTGCCAGGATTCATACCAGGGCTCTTTAAGTCCAGTCCATACACGTTCTAACCCCCAGACGTATAGAGAATCGGCACCTTAAGAATATAAATCGATCACACTGGGATTATTTTTAATATTGCAGGCAAAGCAAGGAAACTTGGAATCAGATCTGAGTCCTCGCTTTGCCATTTACTGTCTGACCTTGGGCAAGTTACTTCACACTTGAAAGTTCATTTTCCCTATTATAAAGAGGGGTAATTCCAATAACTTTGAAGACTTGTTGTGGAAGAATTAGGAGAACACAAATGCTAATCCTTGTTACTCTGGTCTCTGGGGATGATTTTTTGAGGGTGGTAGCCATGGACAGAGAGCTGAGCAGATCTCCTCTTGACAGCTGGAACTGTGTGTTCATCTCGGGGCTTGTCATCCATGCTGGCCTCCAGCTGTGCTTCAAAGCAGGCCTTGGCTGCCATGGGGGTCCGAGACCCAGGGGCACATGGGCTCCAGGTTTCCTTGGAAGTGACAAACCCTCTGGGGAGCAGGGATGGGAGGGGGACCTCCAGGGTACCCTTTGGACTCTGCCTTCTGGGGCAGCTCTAGTGTTGCCAGGAACCTCAGGGCCTCAGGGGTCCTCTTGAATGTCCTGGGCCCGAAGTGTCAGGTGATGCAAATGGGGGTAGGGGGAGGGCTGGTGGAAGCCACATGCTGGGAGAGCCTTCCTGGGATTGAAGCCCAGTCTACCCCCTGCTGGCTGGGAGACCTTGTGTAATTTACTTATCCTCTCGGTACTCCAGTCTCTGCACCAGTGACTCTTTCTCTGCTTACTCCATGGGTTATATATGGATAAAGGAAAAAAGGGGAAGGGGAGGGTGAAGGGACCACATAGTTAAAAAAAAATTGGGGCTGCTGGTTTAATGTGTGATTTTTTTTCTGACTTGTGACTTTATTGATATGAAAAGTCTTACAAAGGTGCAGAATGAAATTGTACTTTGATATAATTTAATGGATAATCATTTACCAAAGATATCAAAGCCTAACAATACATCTTTGGAATTTTGCTTAAAAATGTAGGGTATTTCGTCACAGTAGATAAAAAAAACCTTTTTATTCCTTTTTTCTCATGTCAATTGTTAGAAGACCTTGGTAGAGAGCATAGAAAAAGCAGCCAGGAAAAACTAAACCTTCCCTGTCCCTCAAAACTATTTTTAACACATCCACTGAAAGTATTGTTACCTGTTGACTCTTGTTCCCCAACAAGGACACACACTCTTCTTCCCCTGCATGCCTTTTTCTTTCCATTTTCAATATTAATTCTCTCCATGATGCCCTTTTCCAGAAACCAAAATATGTATTTAGTTGATTATAAATAATGGCATGGTACATGGTCCTGGACCAATTAAAGTTTGATGTTTCCCTATTATTTATTGTGCTATCAGCACAGCTTCTCAGTTGAATCCTGGTCTTAAATCAGGGATCCCATCACAGAACCTAATGTGAAAGAAAACCAGATGCACTAGAAGCCTCCTTTATTTTTCCTCCCTGGCTTGTCAAGCAGTCAGAAAATGGAGACCCAACATTAAAAGATATGTGCTGAATAACTCTGGTTGCTAATGATACTGTGATGTGGTGAAACACCAGCTCTTGCTGATGCTACTCTGAGCAATTCCATATGCTAGAGGAGTCAGGCCTGAACTCCTTTGTTTAATAAGATGTTTAGCATTTAGAACAGACAGCCAGAGCCTCCCCAAGGCATTTCAAATTTTGTTCGGGTCCTATGGGAAATGCAAAAGGGTCAATAAATTAGGAGAATTGTTCAGCTTCGAGGATGACTTAGTTGGTTAAAATCCTCTGAGGGTGTTACTTAAAATGCCTAGAATTGGGCAGGGAATGAGGTGGGTTGAGGAGGATGGGACTGGTTCCCTAACCAGCTGCATCTGGGTCACATGGGTGTTATAGCATTCAACACACACATCTATTGAGTGCCTACTATATGCCAGGCACTGGGCTGCCTCTTAGAGATGATATAGGGGTCAAAAAACCTTGGTGCCTGCCTCCAGGAAGCCTATGCTCTCAAAAGACATGGAAAAACAAAGAATTGCAATATCTTGGTAAAGCTTGTACAAAGATCCCTGACAGAGTAACTGGAAGGCCTGTTAGGCTCTGGTTTTTGGGTGTTCTTTCTGAAGAATGGATAGAGTTCATGAACACTCTCCTCCAATCTCTGCCTACCAGAAAGCAGTGGCAACCCTGAGTTTCCAGGAGGGTGATTTCTATGCATCTTCTGCTTACTTCCTCACAATAGTTAACTAAAGGGCCAGAAAACAATTTCAGTGAAAGAAAAAGGGTACCATGTGAGATCCTGGATAAAGTCTTATGATGCAAAGATTGATAACTTGCACTTCTCCCTCATCCCACAACTGGTAGGGAAGTAACATGGTACAATGGAAAAACTCTGAACCCTTTCTGGCTGCTACTTGCTGGGCATGGGACCAGTGATGTGTTGGTAACTGGCACTGCGATGGGAGAAGAAAAAGCCCTGATGTATATTGTCTGCCAATTTCCATGGTATAAATACTCTCATTATAGCTCATTTAAAGCTATCAATGTTTCAACACCAGCTTGTGAAATTCCTGAAAATTTAATAGGCTCTGCTGAGCCACAGGAATTGGCTTCAGCACACCACTACATGGGACCCTCTTTAATCCTCATTTCCCCGGAGGTCCCATTGTCTACCTTCGCGTCTTCAGGCTGTGGTCAATGTGGACGTGAAGGAGGCGATGCCACTGCCTTTCACAGCATCTGGCACACAGGAAGTCCTCAGTAAACTTTTCTTTTCTTTTAATGCCTCTTGTCTCCACCCTGAGAACAGCAAAGTGAGATACATATCACCAACCACTAAACCCACCCTCCCTCCTTCCCTCCCTCTCTCCCTTCCTTGCTTCAATATTTATTGAACTCCTAATGTGTGTCTACTATCCTGCTAGGCTCTAAGATTTTAAAATAAACAAAAACACAAACTTAGTCTGAGAGCATCTGACAGAGCAGTATGGGAGATGGAGCCACAGATCAGAGCCATGGAATGGAGCTGGGAGATAGGTGCTGCGAAGTAGCTGTATAGAATTCATCATGGGAGCAAATAGATGAGAGATCAGAGAAGACTGCTTGGAGGAGGGGGCATATATTAAGTTCTGAAGCATGAGGTAGATGAATAAGGGGAGAGAACCACTCTATAGACAAGTGACCTTTCATTCATTACAGCTCCCCTAAGGATCCTTTTTAGATAACTTTTTCCTAATCCCTGGACCACCCCATGAAATTTAAAAATATTCTATATATCTATTTATGTACTGCATATATATACATTAGAAGAGTAAGATTTTTTTCACATCCCAAGAATCAAGGAGGCATCATCACCCCCTGTTGGGAATGCATGCTCTAGGCCCTAAACTGCACGGTGCAGGGACGATGCCTCTTCTTCCTAACTGTATAATAAACTGTTAATAATTATTTTCAAAATGAATGAATATATAAATTTCATTGCCAGTGGAAGAATTAGCTCAAGAAGTAGGGCAGAAAAATGAAATAATGTGAGATGAATGAGGAAATGCAGGCTTTTGCTCCCATTTACAAATTAGGAAACTGAGGCCCAGAAAGCAGTGATAGTATTGGAGAAGTAGTTGGGTCCAGTTGGCAGGCACTGAAATGCCAGGCTGAGATGTCAAATTCCAGAAGATGTACAAGATTGTCAACACCCTAGCTCACAACGAGGAAAGATTACCCTGTCTCTCTTAGGACTCTTCACTGGCTGCCCTTAGCAATGAGCCAAGATGGGTTCTATGGACGCCAAGGCAGAGATGAACAACCACTGGCTAACTTATTATGCTCCAAAGTTTTAATGAAAGAGCTACAATTACCAAGCTCTCTGCCTTTGGCACTTGAGAATCCATCTCAATTTCCCCTTTCTTTCTGAAGTGACAGTGATTAAGGATTCATTCTGCACATAAAACCAGTGATCAATGGCTCCTGGCAGTTCCCATTGTTTCTCTCTCCCCCATCAGTAGACAATGTATCTTGGGGAGCTGCCAGGGCCTGAGAAAAATGAGTTTGCCAGACACAGTTCTATTTTGATTTAGATCACAAATAGCACAGCTCAGTTTTTCACATTGATAAAACAGAGATGGGTTCCACTTCCTAAATTCTGTAATCTGAGAATAAGTCCATCTCTGTTGAGAGAGAGAAAGAGAAACATATCGTTTTGTGTTGGTCATTACTGTGTACTTGGATCTTTGTGGCCAAGCCCCATACGAGGAACTTCAGTCTGGCTGATCAGGCCCCTTTCCTGGAACCTCAGAGATTGGAGAGGTCTGGGTTGGGTCTCTGTCCTGTTACCAAGCCTGGGGCCATTGTTCAAGGTTGGAAAGTGGAACCATCACCCAATGGTGCAACACCCAGATGTGTAAGATGAGAGAGGGCAGGAAATCCAGAAAGAGCAAGTAGGTGAAAAGAGAGGCAAACCTCCAGATCCCCAGGATCTTTTATGGAAAGTTTAGGGAAGGCCCTAAAGAGCTAAAGTTTCTAGGCTCTTTGGTGCCTCAGAAGGGACATCAACCAGGAGGACGGATGGGTACTTTAGGAGAGGAGGTTCAACCCCTCAGCTCCTCCCTTCTCCATATCCTCCTCCAAAATATCCCTCTCTCCATTCCCTATCTCCAAAAGGGAATACATGCTCAGTTTGCACCTGAGGAGCACAGTTTAGAAGCAGAAGCCAGACACAGGAACAAACAGTGTTTCTGTGAAAGAAGCATCAATAGAAACCACTTCTGTGGGCTCTGGGGCTGGGAGGCAGCCACAAGGGGCCCAGAAGTCTTCACTGATGCTCAGATGGCATCTGCGCAGATAGTAAGGGGGAAAAGTAGGGATTTTTCCAAGCAGGCAAGAAGGGGAGAGGTAGTCAAGTCAGAGATCACCATGTGGGTGAGGGCACAGGTCCTCTAAAGCAGGTTGGGAGTGTGAGAAGATGGGTAGGGGATGGGAACAAAGGGTAAGCCAGGTGTTCAGGGACTGTGGCACCAGGAGTTATCCCCAGGTAAGATGTGAATTCAGATAAAATGGTGTCTGCATATGATCCCAGCCATTAAAATATCCATCTGGAAGGAAATAAGCCAAAATGTTATCTAACCTGTGTGGCAGGATCATGAGTGACTTCCTTTGTCCTATATTATATTTTTCTGTATATTCCAACTTTCAAAGAGCATGTGTGTTTTAGTTTGCTAGGCTGCTGAAATACAGATACTGTGAAGTGGGTTGGCTTTACAATGAGGATTTATTA
Organism: Tolypeutes matacus; assembly: GCA_026826555.1. Lineage (NCBI taxonomy): Eukaryota > Metazoa > Chordata > Mammalia > Cingulata > Chlamyphoridae > Tolypeutes > Tolypeutes matacus. Next base: position 18,677,082 of record JAKSZT010054396.1, read on the forward strand.
GTTTACAAGCTTACAGTTTTGTGGCTGAGAGAAATGGCCAAATCAATGCATCATCAGGTGATGCTTTCTTCCCAAAGACTGGCTGCCTGTGATCCTGGACTCCTACGCACATGGCAAGGCACGTGGCGGCATCTGCTTGTCTCTCCTTTTCTCCCAGTTTTCATTGCCTCCGGCCTCTGGCTGCAGTTGCTTTCTCTCTGTCTTTCCATATTCATACCATTTATAAAGGACTCCAGTAAGAATAGTAAGACCCAGCCCGGGCCACGCCTTAACTGAAGTTACCTTATCAAAACATCCTACTTATACCCACAGGAATGGATTAGCTTAAAGAACATACTTTTCTGGGGTCCATACAGCTTCAAACCATCACAGTATGTTACTTCTAAAATTTTTCTGGTTTGTTTTTAAGCAGTTTTTTTAGAGATATAATTCACATATCACACAATTCATTCATTTAAAATGCACAATTCATGGTTTACAGTATATTCACAGAGTTGCGCATAAGCACAATCTAATTTTGGAACATTTTTTTTTACCCCCAAAAGAAACTCCATTCCCATTAGCAGTTACTCCCTATTTTCCCTCATCTTCCCAAGACTTATTTTCTATTTCAATAGATTTTCTTATTCTGGGCATTTCATATGAATGAAATCATATAATATGTGGTCTTTTGTGACTGGCTTCTTTTGCATGATGCTTTTGAGGTTCATCCATCTTGCAGCATGTAACTATTTCAATTCTTTTTATGGCTGAATAATATTCTGTTATGTGGATGTAACATATTTTGTTTATTCATTCATCAGTTATGGAAATTTGGGCTATTTCTACTCTATAGCTATTATGAATAATGCTGCTATGAGCATTCATATAGAAGTTTTTATATGAACATATGTTTTCAGTTCTCTTGGGTATATACTTAGGAGTGGATTTACTGGGTCATATGATTACTCTATGTTAAGTTTTTGAGGAACTACCACATTGTCTTCCAAAACAGCTACATAATTTTATTTTACCACTGGCAATGTATCAGGTTCCAATTTCCTCATATCTTCTACAATACCTTCATATTATCTGACTTTTTTATTATAGCCATCCTCGTGTGTATGAAGTGATATCTAGTGGTTTTGATTTGCATTTCCCTAATGGCTAATGATGCAGAGCAACTTTTTATGGGCTATTGGCCATTTGTATATCTTCTTTGGAGAAATATTCAAATCCATTGCCCATGATTTAATTGCTTTTTTTTTTTTTTTTTGTCTCTTCTTTAAAAAAATTTATTAGAGCAGTTACAGGTTTACAGAAAAATCATGCAGAAAGTAAAGAGTTTCCATTCTACCCCCTTCCACCCCATACAGATTTTTCCTATTATTAACAATTTTCATTAGTGTGGACCATAGCTACAATTGATGAAACAATATTATTATAATTATACTATTAACTGTAGTCAATAGTTTACATTAGGGTTTACGCTTTGTGTTTTTTTCATAGTTCTATGTTTTGTTTTGTTTTTAAAATTTTTCTTCTGGTAACACATACACAACCTAAAATTTCCCATTTTAACCACTTTCAAATAGTACAATTCAGTGATTCTAATTACATTCACAATGTTGTGCTAATTTTACCACCATCTGTTATCAAAACTTTCCCATAACCCCAAACAGAAACTCTGTACCAATTAAGCATTAACTCCCTCTTCCCCACCTACATCCTGCTCCCTGTATGTGAATTCTAGTTTCTGACTCTATTATTTTGCATATTCTAATTATTTCATATAAGTGAGTGTGGTGGCTTGGAGTTATGTTCTCCAGAAAAATATGTTCTTAATCTTAATCCATTCCTGTGAGTGTGAACACTTACAAATAGGACCTTTTGATGAGGTTCCTAAACTTAGGTGTGGCCCAACAGAATCAGAATGGGCATTTCTCCTATTACTGGAGATCTTATAGAGGAGGCCGTAGAGAGAGAAGCCATGAGAAGCCAGAAGTTGGAAATCAACGAACCCAGAAGAGAAAGGAGAACTCACCATCACATGTGTTGTTATGTGATGGAAAGAGCAAGGAACCTCAAAGATTCTGGCCAGCCAGAAGTTATGGACCCTTGGGGAAAGGCAAGCCTTCTAGCCTCTGAAATTATGAGCCAATAAATTCCTGTTAAGTCAACCTGCTGTATGATATTCATTTTAGCAGCCATGAAACTAAAACAATGAGATCATAAAATATTTGTCCTTTTTATGTCTGGCTTATTTTACTCAACATGATGTCTTCAAGATTCATCCACGTTGCCAGATGTCTCAACACTTCATTCAATTCTAACAGCTGAATAATAGTTCATTGTATACATGTACCACATTTTGTTTATCCATTCATTGGTTGATAGATACTTGGGTTGCGCCTATCTTTTAGCAATTGTGAGTAATGCTGCTGTGAACATCAATATACAAGTATCTGTTTGAGCCCCTACTTTCGGTTTCTTTGGGTATATACCTAGAAGTAGGATTGCCGGGTCATATGGAAATTTTTACATAACTTTCTGAGGAACTGCCACACTGTTTTCCATAGAAGTTGCACCATTTTGCATCCCCACTAACAATGTAAGAGTGTTCCTATTTCTCCATGCCCCCTTCAACACTTATTTTTCATTTTTTAATAGTAGCCTTTCTAGTGGTTATAAAATGTTATCTCTTGTGATTTTAATTTCATTTCCCTAATGGCTAATGATGCGGAACATCTTTTCATGGACTTATTGAACATTTCTATATCTTCTTTGGAGAAATATTTATTCAAGTCTTTGCCCATTGTTAATTGTATTGTTTAGCTTTTTGTTGAGTTGCAAGAGTTCTTTATATATTCTGGATATTAAGATATTAAACCCTTATCAGATATATGGCTTCCAAATATTTTTTCCCTTTCTGTAGGTTTTCTTTTCATTTTCTTGTTAAAGTATTTTGCACAAAATTTTAAAATATTGATGAAATCCCATTTATCTAGTTTTTCTTTTATTGTTCATGCTTTGGTGAAAAGTCCAAGAAACCATTGCCTAACATAAGGTCCTGAAGATGTTACCTTATATTTTTTTCTAGGAGTTTATAGATTTGTTTCTTACATTAATGTCAGTGATCCATTCTGATTTAATTTTTTGCATGGTGTGAGGTTGGGGTCTATGTTCATTCTTTGGTATATGGACATACAGCTTTCCCAACACCATTTGTTGAAGAGACTATTCTTTCCCCATCTAGTGGACTTAGCACCCTTGTCAAAAATCAATTGGCAGTAGATATGAGGTTTTATTTCTGAACTCTCAATTTTATTCCACTAGTCTATATGACTGTCCTTGTGCCAGTCCCACACAGTTTTTTTTTTCCTGTAGCTTTGAAATAAATTTTAACATTGAGAGGTGTGAGCCTCCAACTTTGTTCTTTTTCAAGATGGGTATGGCTATTCGAAGCCCCTTAATTTTCCATATAATTTTGATGATCGGCTTTTCCATTTTTGCAAAGAAGGCTGTTAGAATTTTATAGGGCTTGCACTGACTCTGTAAATTGTTTTGGGCAGAATTCCATCTTAACAATATTTAGTCCTCCAGTCTATGAACACAAAATGTCCTTCCATTTATTTAGGTCTTCTTTCATTTCTTTTAGCGTGTTTTGTAAGTTTTCTACATATAAGTCCTTTACATCCTTCGTTAAATTTATTTCAAGATATTTGATCCTTTTAACTGCTAATGTAAATGGAAATTTTTCTTGACTTCCTCTTCAGATTGTTCACTAATGTATAGAAATACCACTGATTCTTGTGTGTTGTTCTTGTACCCCACCACTTTGATGAATTTGTTTACTAGTACTAGTAGCTTTGTTGTGGATTTTCCAGGATTTTCCATGTATAGGATCATGCCTTCTGCAAAAAGAGAGAGTATTATTTCTTCCTTACTAATGCGAATGCCTTTTATTTCTTTTTTTCTTGCTTAGTAGCTCTGGCTACAATTTCCAGTGCAATGCTGAGTAACTGTGGTGACAATGGGCATCCTTGTCTTGTTCCTAATCTTAGTGGGAAAGCTTTCATTCTTTGACCATTATGTATGATATTAGCTGTGGATTTATCATATAGGCCCTTTCTCATATTAAGAATGTTTCCTTCTATTCCTTGTTTTCTGAATGTTTTTATCAAGAAGAGGTGCTGAATTTTGTCAAATGTCTTTTCTGCATCAGCAGAATTACCCCCTTTGTTCTATTAATATAGTTTATTACATTAGTTGATTTTCTATGTTGAACCACTCCTGCATACCTGGGATAAATCACCCTTGATCATGGTGTATAATTCTTTTAATGTGCTTTTGGATTTGGTTTGCTTATATTTTGTTGAGGAATTTTTGCATCTGTATTCATGCAGTGTATTAGTCTATAATTTTCTTTTCTTGTGTTATGATATCTTTATCTGACTTTGGTATTAGTGATGTTGGCGTCATAGAATGAGTTAGGAAGTGTTTCCTCCTCTTCAATTTTTTGTAAGTATTTGAGCAGGTTTTGTATTAATTCTTCTAATAATGTTTGGTAAAATTCTCCAGTGAAGCCATCTGGTCCTGGGCCTTCCTTTGTTGGCAGGTTTTTGATTACTGATTCAAGGTCTTTACTTGTTATTGGTCTGTCGATATGTTCTATTTCTTCTTGACTCAGGAAGTTTTTTGTGTGTTTCTATGAATTTTTCCATTTCCTCTAGATAATCTAATTTGTTGGCATACAGTTGTTCATAGTATCCTCTTATAATCCCTTTTATTTCCTTGGGATAGTTTGTGATGTCCTCCTTTCATTTCTGATTTTAGTTATTTGTGCCCTATCCCTTTTTTTCCTTTGTCAATCTAGCTAAAGGCTTGTCAATTTTTTGATCTTTTCAAGCAACCAACTTTTGGTTTTGCTGATTCTCTGTTTTTATTTTTGATTCTCTATTTCATTTATCTCTGCTCTAATCTTTGTTTTTTCCTTCTGTTCACTTTGTGTTTAGTTTGGTTGTCTTTTTCTAGTTTCTCCAGGTATGAAGTTAGGTTTCTGATTTGACATCTATCTTCTTTTTTAAAGTAAGTGCTTAGAACTATAAATTTCCCTCTGAGCACTGCCTTTGCTGCATCCATAAGTTTTGTTATGTTGTGCTTTCATTTAATTTCCCTCAAGGTATTTTCTCATTTCCCTTGTTACTTCTTCTTTGACCAATTTGTTGTTTAAGAATGTGTTGTTTAATTTCCACATATGTGTGAATATTCCAGTTCTCCCTCTATTTTGATTACTAGCTTTAGTCCATTGTTTCAGAAGATATATGGCATGAGTTCAATATTTTTAAATTTATTATTACTTGTTTTGGGACCCAACATTTGGTCTATCCTGTAGTGCCTGCATGTGCACTAGAGAATGTGTATTCTGTTGCTGTTGGGTGAAGTCTTCTATGTGTGTCTGTTAGGTCTAGTTGCTTGACATTATAATTCCAGTCTTCTATTTCCTTATTGATCTTCTGTCAGATGTTATATCCATTATTGAAAGTGATGTATTGAAGTCTCCAACTATTAATGTAGAATCATTATTTTTCCCTTAAAATCTGTCAGTATTTGCTCTCTATATTTTGAGACTCTGCTGTTGGGTGCATATTTATTATAATTGTTATGTCTTCTTGTTGAATTGACCACTTTATCAATATATAGTGTCCTTATTTGCCCCTTGTAACAGTTTTTTACTTAAGGTCTATATATTTTTTTATATTAGTCTAGCTGTCCCAGCTCTCTTTTGGTTACTATTTTCATGAAATAATTTTTCTATCCTTTCGCTTTCAACTTACTTGTGTCTTGGAATTTAAGGCCTCTTGTAAACAGCATATCATTGGGTCATGTTTTCTTATCCATTCTGCCAATCTGCTTTTGACTGGTGGGTTTAATCCATTTAAATTTAAAGTAACTATTGATAATACAAGTCTTTCTTCCATCATTCTGATGTTTGATTTTTTTTTTTTATGTTTGATTTTTGAAATTCTTATACCATTTTTGTCCCTTAATTCTTCTATTACTGCCTACTTTCATATTTATTTGATTTTTTTTTTTTTTTTTGGTGAACTATTTTGTGTTCTTTCTTATATCCTTTCATGCACATTTTTCAGATATTTTCTGTGTGATTACCATGGGACTTAAATTTAACATCCAAAATCTATAACAATTTTGCTTTATTTGATACCAACTTCAATTAGCATACACAAGTACTGTTCCTATACCCCTCCGCTCCCCTCTCTTTTTGTGATGCTTATCACAAATTCTGTCTCTATATATTGTGTTAAAGCCATAGACTTATCATTATTTTTATGCATTTGCATTTTAGAACTTTAAAGGATGAAAAAGTCAAGTTGTATACCCAAAATACAGCAAAATTGTACTAGCTTTTATAGTTATCCATATGATTACTGTGATGGTTTGAAGCTGGATGTATACCAGAAAATCATGTTTTAGAGTTAATTCATTCCTGTGGGTGTGGACCTACTGTAAAGGGGGGGGGGGCTTTTGATTAGGTTACTTCAATTAAATGCCTTTTGATTAGGTTTCTTCAGTAAGGCACGGCCCAGGGTGGGTCTTATTCCTCTTACTTGAGTCCTTTATAAAAGAATAAAATTCAGATGGAGAGAGAGGGGTGGGGAGGGAGGGAGAGAGAGGGAGCAAAAGGGAGCGCATCACAGAACCAAGAAGCTGAAAGCAAAGAAACCTAGAAGAGAAGGGAGAGACCAGCAGACACTTCCATGTGCCTTGCCATATGACAGAGAAGTCCAGGATCTCAGGCAGCCAGTCTTTGGGAAGAAAGCATTGCCTCATGATGCCTTGATGTGGACATTTTCATGGCCTGATAACTGTAAGCTGGTAAGCTAATAAATCCACATTGTAAAAGCCAATCCATTTCTGGTATATTGCTTTTGGCAGCCTAGAAAACTAAAACAATTACCTTTGGAGTTTGTTGGACTTATATAATAAATATATTCATATCTTTCATTCATTTTTGGAAGTTTTTAGCCTTCCTACCACCAAGATCGGCCTGAGGTGAAAATGTGGGTTCCTTCCCTTTTCTGAGCTTTTGCCTTGTTCTGGGCATGTGCTTTGACCCAAGGAATTCTCCAATTTACAGGGACCTGAAAGCCCCCTCTACTGCCTATGAAATAGACTTCCCCTGCCTTCTTGGTCTGCACCTAGCCCTGGGGTGTTTGATTTTTCATTTTTTCTTGTACTGCTTCAGCTGTCTGCAAGTTTTGGAATGGTGAGCCAGAGATGAGTGTTAGTTTACTCCTTCATTCTGCCACCTGATAGATTGGCACTGACATATACAGTATGTGCTCCCACTGGAAAAGGGGTAGGGACTCACAATGAGAGTGCAGTCTGGCTTCACACCATGCCAGAAGAGGGTGGGGGGTGGGCCAGCAAGGGTGCCACGAGCCTCTCTTACCTTTTTAAGTTGTGATTTCTTGATTCGGTGCTTGCTCAGTTCTTGTAATCCTTTAACTGTTTCCTGGAGCTCTAAGGAAGATAGTGCTGCCAGTTTTTGGTAGTTGTTGAGAGATTCTTTGGGGGAATGGAACCCTGGAGCATTTCATGCCACCATCTTGAATGAGCAGATGTTAAATGCTAAAGTTGTCTTTTTACTGTTGAGTTGTAGTAGTTCCTTATTCTGAAGCATACAACCTTATTAAATATATGATTTGCAAATATTTTCTCCCATTCTGGGGCTTGCATTTTAACTTTCTTATTAGAGTCCTTTGCATGAAATTCTAAAATTTTTATGAAATCCAATTTATTCTTTTGTTGTTGTTGCTTGTGCTTTAGGTGCCATATGTAATAAACCATTGCCTAACCTGAGGTCATGAAGATTTACACCTATGTTTTATTCTAAAAGTTTTATAAATTTTAACTCTTACTTTAGGTTTTTGATCCATTTTGAGTTAACTTTTACATATGGTATGAAGTAGGGGCCCAACTTTTATTTTTTTGCAGGTAGGTGTCCAGTTTTCCCAGCACCACTTGTTGGAAAGACCATTCTTTTCCCATTAAATGGTCTTGGCACCCTTGTCAAAAATCAATTGCCCATCAGTTGCCCATAAATGTATGTGTTCATTTCTGGACTCTTAATTACTTTTCATTGACACATATATCATATGCCAGTCCCACAGAATCTTGATTACTGCCATTTTGTAGTAAGTTTTGAAATAATGAATTATGAGTCCTTCAACTTTGTTCTTTTTCAAGACTGTTTTTGCTGTTTTGGGTCCCTTTAATTTCCATATGAATTTTGGGATCAGCATGTTGCTTTCTGCCAAAAAAAAAAAAGGCTATGGGATTGCATTAAATCTTTAGATCAATATGGGGCTTTACTTTTAGAGAAGAAATTGAGCTCAGAGTAAGGCAGCATGGTGTAGAGGGAAGAAAGGATGGAGTGGCCAAGTTCTGTGGACCTTATTTCAGGTCTAGTCTCCCAGTACTGACTGGCTTTGTGGTCTTGGGCCAATCAGTCTTCTCTCTCTTTGATCCTCAGGTTCCTTAGTTTCCTTATCTGTAAAATGGAACTAAGGATACACACTCTTAAGGTGCTCTGATGATTAAATGAGTCTTCCTGTACAGGGTATAAGGGCAGTGACAGGCATATAACTGTCCATTTCCTGGGGGCAGGGAACCTCGCTCAACTAATAGGAGACCAAGAAGAAAAATAGACAAATGTAAAGACTGTAAAGGACTTCAGCGATTAAACTAATGCATATTGAATTTTCATTGTTTGTGAACTCATTCGTTCCTTTGATTCTAGAAACCCTTTCTTTCCATATCTTTAGATGATAAAATCCTACCCACACCTTAGGCTGCCTCCACCACACACCCTTGCTCACCCAGGAAGTGATCTCTTTTCTGAGTGCGCCTAGTACTTTTTCCTCTATACCAGCATCTAATTCTGTTCACCTGTTTTCCCTATAAAGGCAGGATTCTTCTGTGCCCCTTGTGGCAGTCAGTGTGGAAGGGTCAGATGAAGCTCAGCTCTGTTCATGTTCATAAAATGTAGGTTTTTTTTCCCCCATGTGGAGCCTGAATTTCTTTCATACCCCCTCTTTTCCTACCACATATCCCACCTCACGTTCATCCAGGCTCTGCTAATAAGTAAACTATTAAGGATACAGGTGAATTGACTCTCGAAGGCCATCGAAGAACCACAGAGGTCTCTTCCTCGGGGGGGGGGGGGGTGCTCAATTCACCACATTGAGCTGGCACAGCTGGGGCGGCAGGCAGTGCCCTCTCCAGCATGGAGGAGTCTTATCCTTGTTTCTAATATTGCCAACTTGGCTAATGAAAAATAGTATACTCTATTGATTTGTATTTCTTTAGTTGCTGCTGAAGTTGTGTGTGTGTGTGTGTGTTTTAATATGTCCAATAGCCATTTGTACTTCTTTTATGGATTGCCTTTTCCACCTGAAGTATTTTAACATTTGTACTTGAACTGATAAGGGATAGACAAGTGATTAGCAGGAGATGCAGTCCAACAACTTGTTTAGGGCTGATTGGTCAAAATTTTGGAACTGCCTTCCTGTGGGGTGTGTATGTGTGCTTGGGGGTGGGTATAGGGTGTGTGGGGTATGTGTATTCTGTGTGTGCATGTATGTGTGTTTGTGTGTAGGAAGTATGAGTGGTGCCAGTGGGTGTTGGGGTTTGTGTATAGGGAGTGTGTGGTATATATGGGCTGTCAGATGTGTGAGTGGGGTGTGAGTGTGAGGTATACATGGTGTGAGTTGTGTGTGTGTGTGTGTGGCTTTATGGATGGGCACAGCCTGAGACCTGCAGACTCACCACCGACTTCATTCTGTGGTGCTGAAAGTCACGATAGATCTCTGTTTCCTATGTACTCCCCTGTAGGAATGAATGCAAATTTCAGCATCACGTGTTCTATGTAGGACCATTGCTGAGATCTGTTTCTCTTAATTCTTTCATTTAGGCATCCTTGTTGACTTCAGAGCTGTTGGCACCTCTGTCAAAACGTCTCTTATGTATGCACAAGCTTCTGATCACTTCCTTTGGAAAAATAGAATTGAACATTACATGCCCCTGTTGGGGTGAGATATTGCTTTTTTGTATCTGTTGCCAGTTGTCAGTTAATTACCTAAATGTTTGATGACTGCTAGAAGTGGGGCTGGGGCTAGAGGCTGAAAGAGAGGGGAATTCATGTGCTCACTCATCTTGTGGAGAGTTTCTGATGCTTGGAATGTGATTCTGGGGCAGAATGGTTACAAAAAAGTTCTTAATTTTTAAATTCAGACTAGTTCTTGGAGTTGAGTTCCAGGGTGAGCACCTTGAATTTGCTCAGAACCTGAGATAAAGGCTTTGTGGAAGGCTTTCCAGAGCAGGAGCCATTGAGACTGGCTCTGAGTGCACCATAATGAGGGTGCTCTAGGCAGAGGGGACAGCTGGGCAAGGGCAGTGACAGAAGGGAGCCTGACACTTTTGGAAGTGTCAGGGGATTGGGAAGATCAGAGCTAGGAGTATAGATGATGGAGGTGAAAGAATAGGATAAAGTAGTGGGCCTCCGGTGCTCAGTGCAGGTGTTTGGGCATTATTTTATAGGTGATGGGGAGCATGAGATGGTTTTATAGCAGGCATGACATAACCAAATACGTATTGCCGAAGGGTCCTCTGGTTAAGGAATGTGGGTTACATGTGAGGAGTGAGACAGGAAGGAAAAAGGCCAGGTAGGGGCCTGTATCATCCCCCAAAGATGCAACGAGTTCCAGACCAATTTGGTGACAATGAGGAATGTAGAAGTGTGGCAACATCAGAGTTTTCAGGAGAGAGGACCAGCTGCATGTGCTAACTGTTGAGCTGTGAGGATAAGTAACAGGGAAGTGCAGTGGTTGACTTGGGCTTCTGGTTTCAGAGCTTGGGAGGATGGGGTGGTCAGGAGCTGAGAGAGATACGAGTTCAGGATTGAACATGTTGAAATTGAGGAGTCTGTGGTTCATCCAAAAAGGATGGAGTTTGGGAGAAAGATATGGACTAAAAGCAAAGTTTGACTGTAAAGCGTTTGATGGTGGCTGGGTACAGAGGTGCAGGTGAAGTTGCCTAGAGAGTGTGTGGCCTGCTAAGAAAGGTGGCTGAGGATCAAGTCCTGGGCAACACCAGCATTCATGCAGGGGATGGGAAGAATGCATAAGGGACACAGAGGTAAGAGGAAATTCACTTCAGGGCAGTTTCCTGGAAGCCTGAGTATGGCAGCACTTCCTAGGAGGAAGGCACTGGTGATAGAGTCAAATGCCACAAAGATATCTGGCAAGGTGGACACAATTTGGCAATGTAGCATTCAGGTAAGGGCTTTGGCTTGGTGATGTCACTCAGCCTGAGCCTGGAGAGATGATATCAGTAGCCACATCATAGGGTTGTTGCAAGGATTAGACGAGATTTACGGGTAAAGTAAATCTCACACATCGGCATACATCCAGGTGGTAATTATTTGGTATTATAGTTACGGTAGATAAAAATGGTAATACGATCTAATTACAAAATTATGGAAAGAATTACATGAGAAAATGCCTGAATTCCATGTCTCATGTCATCCAGTCTCACTTGGATGGGTGTGAGAGCTCCTGCCAGGGAGAAGGCAGTGAGGTGGGACCAGGGCTGCAGGGATGTGGGCTTGTGAGAGGCCTGCAGTCTGGACCAAGTCTGACAGCATTAAACTGAAGTTCAGGGAAGATGGGACCCATGGTAATGGGGTCTGATCTGAGAGACTAACGTGATAAGGTGATAGTATTAGGAGGAGTCTAGGTTATTTTTTTTCAGAGAGGGCCTGAAAAATAAATCCAGACAAAGCTTGGTTAAGAGGGTCAGGAGACTGAGCCTTTGAGCTGGGGCCTTGAGTCATGGCTCCAGGCCCACTTCCCCATCTGGGACCACTTGGACAGCATGGTCTCAAGTGTGAGTGCTTGCTTTTTTGGGTGCTGCACCCCAGTGTTCTTGTGGCAGTCAGATGCTAGCTCCATTTTGAGGTGCACAGGCGAAGCTAGATACTCTTTGCAGACCCTTCTTGCTCATGGGCAGGGCTCTGCTTGTCCCCAGGTCTTTCTCTTATTGGCTGAGGAGCTGGACTTAGAGAATTGAGCCTGCAGGTGATAGGGAAGATTCTGGGCAGATGAGGACTTTCATATAAGGACTGATGGATGCTGTGAAAATGCCCAGACTGGGACTTTAGGTCAAGGCAGCAGTGCAAGTTCACACTTTAAGTGACTCCTTGATTTCAAACACATTGCAGTGGTTGATTAAATATTTCCAAAAGAATTTAGATGTAGCCACGTTCAACAAGATAAACATCTCTCTGGGTCAGAAACAGAACAGCAGCATGTGGTAGTAGGTGATGATTGAAGTCATAGAACTGCTGAACTCTGGAACCTGGGAACAGCAGAGGGGTGCCTGAAATGTGGCTGTTATGGGATGACAGGGACCAGAAGCTCTGCACTTATTACTGGGGCCTGGACCCAAGCCCATTGGGTGAAACTGGGGGCTGCAGCAGGGGCTCTCCCGCAGCCTTTTAAAAGAGGGTGGAAGAAACTTCCATTCCTTCTTGGGGTGGCGGCATGTGGCAGAGTAGATTACCTGGTTGGAGGGAGGAAGCAGAGGAAGCCACACCCCTAGGACCTCAACTAACCACCAGCGTGGTGACTGGGTCTGTGATAGCTCCAAGATCTCCCTGGAACAAAAAACCTGAGTTACCAGTATAAGACTTGACTCTGGGCTGGGGTCATAAGGGAGGGAACTGCACAACTCTAAAATGGGGTGGTGGGGAGGGGAGGGTGTTGAGAAGAGACAGAGGTACAAGAGGGAAAAAGAAACTGTCCCTTCCAGATGAACTTGCTAACAAAAGTTCCAAAGCATGTGAAGAAAACTAATGCTAAGAAAGGCAGCCAACAAGTTAAAAAATCAGTAGAACTCACTGCGATTGAAATGCAAAAAATAAAAGCAATTTGAAAATGACTTTAAAATGAGTACATTTAAGATTCTCAAAGATATAAAGGAAGAAATAACACGTAAAAGGAGTAAGAAATTATGAAACAAAAACAGGCAGGTAGAAATCAAGGACAGGTGTATATGAAATGAACTTATTAAACACTGGAGATGAAAAATATAGTAATTAGAAGAAAAATGTACTAAGGAGAAAAGATAATCTCTGGCCAAAAAACATCAGTGAATTGGGAGATAACACTTGGGATTTCACCCCAAATGTTGCACAGAGATAAAGATAAAAAATATGAAAGAGAAGTTGAGACATGGAGGATAGACTTAAGAACAGCAATATATGTCTAGCAGGACTTCCAGAAACAGAGAATTAAGGGAATGTGACTTAAGCAGTATTCAAAAGGATAAAGGCATTAAGATTCTGAAGTTGAAAAATGACATGAATTCTCAGATTAGAAATACACCCTAACTGCTGAGCAGGAATATGCCGAGCACAGCACCTGGCAAGTGGTAGCTTCTCAGTAAATACTAGTTCCTTTTCCTTCCCTCTTCCTACTTCCTGTTCTGGGCTTTGTAGATAAATGATACATTCCCAGATACAAAGAGTTTAGAGTTTGGTAGGGAAGATAGATACATATGTAACCAAGTACATGCAACAAAATTACAGGGCCTGTGATAGAAGTCTGTATAGAATCTAGAAGGTATGAAAAACAAGGAAAGGCATGGGTGGAGAGGAGGGGGGAGAGGAAGGATTAATAATAGATGATGATGCTTAAAAGGGTTGTGAAGGGAAACAAGATGAGAGGAACACTATGGACAAAGATGTCCTATGCATATGCCTTTGCATATGGAAGCTGCAGGCAGTTCACTGTGGTTGGAGTGTAGGGTTCCAGGGGTGTGTGCATCTTTCCTTCAGCACGCATATGTTATAAACTCCTCAAAGGTAGGCTCTGTAAGGGCTGATATGTTTCCAGGGCATATCCTTCAGGGTTCCATGAACAACTGACCTTTAAAAAGTGCCTTGCTGACTGATCTCCACAGACCCAGAGTTATCTTGGTGGATGCATTTGATTGCCAAACTTCTGGAGAACAGAGACTCAATGCAGCTGTGGATGCTCTGTCGTTCCTGTTCAGGCGCTCCTTTAACCCAAATCCCTTAAAGGAAGTGCTCTCCAGGAGCCCTCGGAAGGGGGTAATAGCATGGAGAGAGGCTCATCTCCCCTCCCCAAGTCCTTGGCTGATTCATTGGGGCGAGAGTTTCTTAACTTCTCTGTTCTTTCATCTGTCACTGAGGAATGACAACACCTGCCACTTAGTGTTTTGTTATCAGGGACATTGGCAACACTCTTTGATATGTGGAGATGAAAGATGCTGGATTAATTCAAAGCTTTATTTGTTATTTTATTATTATTAATAGTTAAATTGCAGAATATACTTTTGACAGTCTTGTCAGAAGCTCTCCAATATGTCCTATTCCCTGGAAGAGTAAACATTGCCTTCAGAGGCTCAACTATGATTTTTTTTCCTTTCTTGGCAGTGAAAAATGTCTTCAAATCATAGTGTTCAGGATGATGATATTTTTTGATGTACTTCATCCGCTTTCAAGCTCTTACTCTTCTCCCTACTCCTGTGTAAAATGAAAGGCCAGAAAAATATTCAGATGTCAGCCTTGCCTTGGGTCTCCAGAACCACCTTGGGGACAGTATGAAGAGGCTGACATCTGAGGCACTGTGAGGAGGGTGGTGATTCAGAGTCTTGGCTGTGTGTTAGGACTGTGTAGGGTCCTGGCCCAAATGTTCTGATTGTTGCTGTCTCCTGAGACACCTCTGAACACAGATTTGTCATCTGTGTTCCCAGAGAGCCCAGATTTTTGTGTAACCATATCTTTTCTTTCAGTAGAAGAGTATTGCTGGGAAGCTAAGTTTAAGCTTCAGGACTCATCGGTTGTACCCAAGGACCTGGGAGAGATCCTACCAGTGGGCTCATAAGTCTTTGTAAAATCTGCAAAAGTAAGATATTTTGACCACAACCGATTAAGACCACAGTGTCTTACCAGTCCAGTGTCCCCTCCTTTCTGTTTTGCTTCATATTGTGGGCACTGAGTGACCATGAACATTTTTGGGATTCTGCCAAAGGCAAGTTGATAGGGAATATGCCAGTTTAATTACAATTTGAAATGATGATTTGGAACATACCAGAACCACAAGTAAGAAGTAACAGATTCCGATTTGGACCTATGAAGAGAATCTTCTTTTGTCATCCTTATTTATTAAACAATTGGAAGAAAATTCAGGTGAAGCTTAATAGGCTAAGAAATAAAAGCAATAATGTGAGTAATTAAATCAATAAAATGTATTCACTTCTTGATGTAACAAAAATTTCATATCATACCAAAAACATCTATTCTATAAGGAAAAAAAGATATATTTTGAAAAGAAATACTATCTAGGCTTTTGGAATTTTTGCTAATCCAATTAATGAAGTGGAATGAGTCATATGAACACACTGGAAAAGATTTAAACTTCCTGCTGATTTGATGTGAAATATTGACATCAACAAAAATAAAACTCACAATACATCACTAAAAAGAGGACATTGGTGGTAAAATAGTGAAAAATGTTATTGATTCAAAAAATATATATGATTAGCTACTCAAGAGAAAACTTGAAAAGGCATAGAAATCTTAAAACTCATGTAAAAGAGAAATTTGATTTCCCAAATGTTACAACAATCTTAAATATACATAAGACATTACCAAACTGAGTTGTAAAGTGAAAAACAAATAAACAAAAAACCTTCTCTAAACCATCAACAATAAGGAACAAGATATATGGATGGCATATAAGCACATGAAAAGATGCTCAACAGCATTTGTCAGGGAAGTGCAAACTGAAACTACAATCTACTAGAATGGCTAAAATAAACTCAATGTCAAGTGCTAGTGGAGCAACTATTATAGAATATTGAATATAGAATATTATAGAATATATAGAATATTGCTCGTGGGAATGTAAACTGGTACAGCCACTTTGGAAAACTGGCCATTGATTTGCTGCATCAAATGGCAACTGCATGAAATTAAACATACAGTTACCATTTGGTCCAGGAATCCCACTCCTAGGTATTTACTCAAGATAAGTGAAAATTTATGTTTACACTAAAAACCTGTACTTGAATGTTTATAATAGCCTTCTTCCCAATCACCAAAAACTGGAAGCAACACAGATGTCTATCACAGTAAATATGCTATGCTGTATTCATACAATGAAATATTACTCAGCATTGCAAAGGAACCAGTTATTGATTCATGCAACAACACGAATGAATCTTAAATGCATTTTGCTATGTGAAAGAAACCAGACCCCAAAGGCTACATGTTCTATGATTACATTTATGTGATATTTTGGAAAAGGTAAAACTATAGGGATGAAAAACAAAGCAGTAGATGCTAGGGGCTGGGGGTGGGGGAGAGGTTGACTACTAAGAGTCAATACGAGGGAATTTTGGGATGATGAAACTGTTCTATATATACCTGTGAGGGTTGATACAAGACACTATGCATTTGTCAAAACCTGTAGAACTGCACACTACAGAGTGGATTTTGTGGTATGTAAATAAGAAAATCTACCAGTATGTGGGGAGAAACCAAGATAGAATGCAGACTGAAAATGAATCTAACTATTACAAAAGATTCATGTAACCCAGGGTTTCTCAACCTTAGCATTATTGACATTTTGGTCCAGTTAAGGCTTTGTTGGGACTGTCCTGTTGTGCATTGTAGGATGTTTAGCAGTATCCCTGGCCTCTACCCAGTCTTACAACTTTTATAAAATGTCTCCAGACATTAACAAATGTGCCCTGGGGGCAAAATTTCCCCCATTGAGAACCAATGACATAACTACATTGGAGGCCTTGGGGAAGAAAAGAGCTGACCTAAATACTTTTGGAAATTTGTGTTTTGACTACACCAGTTGACTGGTATACAGTTTTGTGGGATGTCCCAGGAGTATATATTTATTTCTAAATACCATTCTCCAATAAAAGAAACCAGGGTTCCTTGAAGAAGTGGCTGATTTCAGGACTGGGGCAGGAAAAGACCAGGTGAACCTGGAGCATCTTGTGGTGCCAGAAAATATGGAAGCGCTTTTTAAAAAAACGAGAAAGAAAAGAATGGGGACATGTCAAAAGAGTACAAGAACTACCCTAAAAGAACTCCCAATGGTCAATGCTACAACAATTTGAGAAATAAATAAATAAATAAATAAATAAATAAATAAATAAATAAGAAAGAATAGTCTTGCATCACAACCCAAGAATAAAATAAATAGCCCCAAGTCCACACAAATATGAAAAGTAACCGAAAAAATAAATTAATGTGGAAGAAGGTACAATTCTCCATACAGAAGAATTCCAATTAATAAATGTAGAAAGAGTAAGGGAAAATTGTCATTAGAACACCACAGTAATAAAGGCTATACCCACTGATAGATGCTAAAGTTCATAGGTGAACGTGTAATGAGAACCAGGATATTTGTATAGTCTCAAAATATCTCCCCCCAATGTTTATTGATGACAGAGGGGAAAATAGTAAGTTTATAGTGAAGAAATCTTTCCCATCCTTTCCCCCTCTCCGGGTCTGTTGGCTATGGAAGGGACAGTTTTCTCCACAGCTTCATACTAGTTGTTCTCTGCACAATGGTGAGACCAGCAGCCTCTGAGCTCCCTTCACTGATTGTTATATCATAGTCACAGTATGTCTGCAAAAGAGACAGACCCAGTGGTTAAATTCAGTCCTTCGTGTCCTCCTGACTCCAAGACCCTGCTTCTAAATTTCTGGCTATCCCTCCACGGTCCCAGTTTACATACCTTTCTGTATTTTTCCTCTACCTTGATTGTGTGCCATTATTTGGGGTACCCAATTATGAGAAAATATGCCATTTGCTTTTTCTCTTTTTTAAAGAATGTTATTTTCTGCTCTAAAAATGAATAATCTCTCTTTGAAATCGAAGTAAAAGAAATAAAAGGAAAAGAACTCTCTCCACATCATACCATTCATACAAACCATTGAAAACATTTTGGTTTATCTACTTCCCATCTTCTCCTTATGCAAAGGAATGTGAATTTTTGCATTTTAAAACATAAATGCAATAATTCTATAATTTTATTTTCTGCTAATAGCATAACATATTTTCCCAAAGTGTTCAATGTAGTCTTTGTATATATGATATCAATGACTACATACTCTTCTGTTTTGTGATTCTAGTTGTGATCCAGGGATTGAGGAATGCTCAATCCCTGGATGCAGTGATGGACTTTAATCACAAAGCCTTTGTGTGTGTGGACTTTTTGAGCTGCACTTGGGAATGGCAACCAGAAAACTTCAGATAGGTCCAAGCAACCTGGACAGGAGCATCTCTACTCGGTCCCTGGTGAGAAGGAGGGAGATAATACCAATAGAAAGACAAATTTGGGGAAGGATCTGAAATTCAGCTTTTTGGTTGAGTTAAATGGTTTTCTATTTTCAGGATAAGTGGCAAAGAGGACTTTTTATCATGTACCAGGAGAAATGAAAATTAATGTGAATGTCTAGTAGCCACTAGAGCCCAAAGAAGGACAAGCATGAGACATTGTAACAGAGGGGAAATGCAATCCATAATAATGGAGCAAACAGCATGCATGGAGACTTCCAATGAAGACAGACTTGCAGTGTAATTAAATCAAGTCCTTGGACAGCTGAGGGAAAGGGCCATTCATGGGCTGTAGCCTACTCTTCAGTAAAGGAGGCAGAAAACACATTAGAGATTAAAGCCTTGGCTTCCAATGTCTGTGGAAGCCACACAGTTCCTGTGGCCCAGCATCTCAAGGACAATAATTGTGCTAAATAATGTGAGTGGTGTGAGGGCCCTGAATCTGCAGATTTGCCTCAAGTAATGGTATGCAGATGGTCACTTATTGATTTGGAAAAGCAAACAATATTTTACCAAGGGGAGAGAATACTCAGTTAATACTATTATGACCACTTATAATGTGGACAGTTTGCCTCCTAAATAATCCACATACTTTGAAGGATATTGATGACTTCAAAAGTCCAGGAAATGCTTGGTATGGGAAGAACAAAGGGAACTTGAGACGCATCCGCCCAGACACACTATGAAAAGCCAGTCAAGGCCTTGGAAGCAAGCTGGTATTGGAGATAGTCAACAGCCTATCAGAGGAATCCCAAGGATTAGACGGGCTACCACTCCGCTCAAAGAAAAGGGCTTTGTGTCAGAAGCCCTGGCTTTTGCCATATGTGCCTTTCTGATGCCCATGATTTCCCACAGATGTTTCTAAACAAAGCAAAAATGCACCCGTCTATAGATCCTGCCAAGTCGAGAGTCAGGATTCTCTCAGGGGCCTTTTCAGCTGTTCAGTGGAGAAGGGAAGATAAAAGAGGGGAAACTGTTCTGGTGCAGAATGGAGCAGGCTGAAGTAATTCCCCAAACCATCTTGGCACCTGACAGGATAAGACTTGTTTCTGAGCCAAACTTAGAGGGAATATCGTTTCCTTTTTTAAAGTGACTATTATTTTTACCCGGTGGAGGCAAAATCATTATGTGGACTTATTTACAATAAGGCAGTGGTTTTCAGAAGGGAAAGGTAATAAATCCCTGTGACAAGAATAAGTGAACAGTTTTGGATTCTGTTTCCTACCCACACAGGATGATGCCCATGTCCCACAGGCTCTTTGTTGTGATCTCTGCATTTTCCAGCCTCATCTTCCATCATGTTCCTGCCTCATACTTTGTGTAATCTTGTGGTTCCCAGAACAGATCAGGCTCTCTTTCAGTCCTCTAAGTGTTGAAATGGTGATAAAATAGACGATTTTCTCTGTCTTGTGCATTTCTCTTTCTTCTTCTGGTGTTCTTCCATGCATCCTGCAAGATCCAGCTTAACATCATCCCCTTGGGGATGCTCTATATCAGTCAGGGCTCCAAAAGGAAACAGGGGATGCCTTAGGGTGATTCAGGGAGGGCTTAATAAAGTTACCCATAGAAACAATAGAGGAACTATATTTGCCAAGAATTGCGCAGGGTATAGGTCTGTCAGCACCTCTAAACCCAATGGGATAAGAAGGGGGAAGAGTCATCAGAATCCAAACCCAGAAAGACAGTCATGCATAAATGACCACCTTGAGAGAAGTCAGGCCCAGCTGATTAAATAAATACTCTGAATGCCCTCTCTTCCCTTCCTCTGACCTGCTGGGGTTCTCTATTTGCCACACTCAACCAGAAGCCAGAGGCTTGGGAGCCTAGTTGTGATCCAAAAAGATCAACCTGGGGTTAGAGAGCAGGATATGGTAGAGAAGGAAAGAGAGTGGATTTGGAGGGGAAAATGAAAAATATTCAGCTGTCTACCCCTTTTGGTCCTTTGTCTATGTGAGAAGTTCATATTCTCCAAACAGCAAGTGTACAAATTTCCCTCAGCCAATATGTCTCTGCTTGGCCATGTTAATTCAGTTTTACTCATATGGGAATCTTACCCACTAGCTACCATTGATGTTCTTTATATAAAGTAGTGGGAATGCAGGAAAGAAAATAAATAATTAAGTAACATAACACATAGCCATTAGAGTCCTTACTTCTGTAGCTAGTCAAGAGGACTGTATTAGTCAGGGTTCTCTCGGGAAACAGAATCAACAGGAAATATCTGCCAATAATATGAGATTTTATAAGAGTCTCTCTTGCAACCGTGGGGATGCACAAGTCCAGGTTCTGCAGGCAGGCTGCAAACCAGGGGCTCTGATGAAAGTCCAATGAAAGGTCCTTGATGAGTTTCTAGGAGAAGTTGGCTGTCCAAAGATGAGCTGGGAAATTCTCTCTGAATGTTGAAATCACTTCTCCTTTTAAGGCATTCAACTGCTTGGATAAGAGTGTTATCCATTGCTGATGAAGTCTCCCTAATTGATGCAGATGTAATCAGCCATCCATGCAGTAAACTCACTGGTGACCGAAGTCCATAAATGCTCTTGTATTACAATTAGCCCAGTGCTTGCTTGACCAAACACCTGGACACAATTACCTGGCTGAGTTGACATATTAGCCTAACCATCACAAGGCCCATGTTGACAATCAGAGATATTTTCTTCTACCACCCATACCATGTCCCCCTTACCCTTTGCCAGCCTCTAGATTGGATGACATTCTTTATCTACTTTCTTTATTGCTGAGGTGACTGAAGTCTTTATTCCTGAAAGATCTGAAACCTTGCTGGTCTTGAGTTTATTGAGTTCTGTTAGCAAGGGGGAACTAACAGTCCCTCCAATGGATATTTTGGGGTTAAAATATAGCCCTTCTTGTTTCTATTGGGTATCAGCAATCCATTTTTCCACCTGGTAATTGGGATCACACCAGATGGTAGGATTACCTCCTTATTCCTTTCTGTTCAATTGTACAAGGAATCCAAAATGGCCAGGGGACAATCTCAGCTTCCATTTCACTGGAACCATGACTTCCAAATCCACTGAGCCCAAGGCTTTGGGGGTGGGAAGCAAAAATTCTTTGTGAGTTATTAGGGATTAAAATAACTCACAACTCCACTCCTAGATTCTTGAACCCAAGTATCCTGACTGTAGGAGAGATGGCACCATATAGGGGGGCTGGTTTAAGACATGTTCTGCATCCTGAATGAGAGTAGCCTAAGCTCACAGAGTATTTTTCCAGCACGTACTGTAGCCTAAACCTTCAGCAGACTATTCTAATATTCTATTGGGCCAGAGGCTGCTGATTACAATAAGAACAATTAATTCCTCAGTATGAGTCTATTGTCTGGTCCTCCTTCATTGTAAAATGTGTCCCCTGGTTGGAGGTAATATTGCATGGGATACCGTCGTATACGGCATTCAATAAATCCATCAATAATGTCTCTGGAAGAAGCAGTTTGGGTAGGAATTGCAAATATATACTTGAAATGTGTGTCTAATCCTGTGAGGGTAAAGCATTGCTCATTCCATGATGGAAGGGATCCAGTGTAATCAACATCTTAACTGGTAGCCAACTGGTCCCTTCTGGGACTGCTGCCACTCAGCCTTGTTCTTTGCTGATGGCAGGTTGGACACTCAACATTGAAGGTAGCTAGATCAGCCTTGGTTAGGGTGAGGCCATGCTGTTCAGAATATGAATAGCCCTCATCCCTGCAACTGTGACCCTTTGTGCATGGATCCATTGAGTAAGCACACAGTGACTAGGGAAAGGGGCTGCCTGACGGTCACAGGATGGGTTGTCTTGTCCACCTGGTTATTGAGAGCTGCCTCTTCTATGGATGTGTCCAGTGGACATTTGAATGAGACATGATCTCTTCACATTCTGTGCCCATTCTGAGAGGATTCCCTTTGCTTCTCCCCCTAAGCCCCTAATTAAAACTTAATTTGGTTCTTACCAGCCAACCTACATACTGTTCACGATAGAGTCTTTCCTCCTTCTACCAGTTGCTTGTTCTTATCCTGGTGTTTGTGGATAGATTTCAGGGAGTCTATGAAGTTAGATGGGGGACAATTGTCTTTATATTCACTAATGTCTAACTGAAATTTAGCCTTTCCTTCAATTATGAATGTAGCTAACAGACCACAGTGGTATTAGTAATACCTGTGCCTTGTCACAAATAGAAATCATACAATCTTCCATAACACATTACAGTTGTTGTAGATATCTTGAAATATCATCTATGCATCACTACTTTGAAAAATACAGCAGCACTTAGACCTGTTGCCAGAAGTAACATGACTGCAGGCTTCCTATCTGCGTATGCTTGAGCAACTTTGTGTCTAAAGGTAATCACTTGTTCTCACTTTGGCAATCCAGACATCTACTTTGCTTTTCAGTATTCCCTATCTACATTTGTTTGTGATAAGTTTGTGGTGGTAGGTTAGCAGTTTTCAGAGTTTGCTAAAGGTTTGAAAAACTGGATGGTTCAAATGAGAATCCTGAACTCTTTGTATAGGACACTTCCAAATTTGAATTTGCCAAGCAAAGGAATCCCCATGCTATTGGGAGATGGCCATAAAGCCATATGCCCTAGTCAAGTTTGGGCTGCTGTGTGGACTGGAGCTGAAGAAAAATGCTGAAATTGGCACCCTAGTTAAATTGTGTGATCTAGTCTGGCATAGTTGATGTTTTTAGAAAAAAAAATTGAGGTCTGTCATTGAGGAATTGACAGCTTTGTTGTTGCCCTTTGGTATATGGTGGGATGCAGTTAAAGAGCTTTGTCATTGTAGCAAGCTCCTTGCTTTGCTCTTAAGTGCATGCTGATGCTTTTAAAGAAGAATTCTTACATTATGAGTCTCTTTTGGAAACTACAAAGCTCTTCAGTATTTTGGAAATGGTAAAAGTTGTTTGCTTGTTTGTTTGTTTTTCCCCAAACAAAACTTTGCCTGGAAAGAAAAGCTTCTGTCTCTGCACAGATGGCACTACTCCAATAATTAATGATGCATCTGTTTCTGTTACTACTGTGGAACTGGAAGTTCCTCATGTTTGATTCGCTTGTTGCTTTTTACACAGACAAGCATTGGCATCACAGACTCTTCCAACAATCCTGAAAGAAGTTTGGTCAATAGCCATTAAGCTATCAAATTTATCAGGTGTAGTTCTCTAAATTATAGTATGTTAAAAATATTTTATCACGAAATGTGCATAGAATATGAAGAGCTTTTCTACCACACAGAGGTCCTGTTAGCCACTGCAAACTAAGGACAGAATTATACCTTTTCTCAAAGAAAACAAAAACCTGCTCTTGAACCTTTTTGAAAGAAAGGATTTTATCCATGAGTTGGCTTACCTTTAAGATATTTTTTAACCATATGGATGAGATAAATTGTTCATTTCAGGGTCTTAAAGTTACCATTAGGGATGCTACTGAAAAATTAAAAAAATTTTGGCTTAGATGCTGATGTGGAAGGTAAAATTAGAAGCCCACATCTTTACAAACTTTCAAATTCTGGAGGAGTTGCTCTTCCAAGATACAAAATTTTCTGTCAATTTCTTTGAAAAGATAAATCAGGAAACACCTGGAAATTCTTCAAAAGTCTTTCCAAATTTACCTCTTTCTTGATGTCACTAAAGTTGAATTATGGATCCACAATCCCTTTCTTTCTGAAAAAAAAAATGCTATATTGAAGATGTTGACTGAACCAAAAGGAACACGTCAATTTTATGGACAAAAACTTACTACAATTGGAGTTTAACTAAAACAGCCTTGAAAATTTTTGGCATTCCTTGAGAGAAGTCCATCTTGATCTTCTGAAATGAACTATAGAGACATCAATTCTGTTTGTAATATTGTATCTTTGTGAATATGGATTTTTAACATTTGTAATTATTAAAACAAAAAATCAAAATTAATTGGGTGTCCAACTTGATGTATTGTTGCTGTATCAATGATCACCTCAGAGTTTAATGTTCTTATTCAAGCTAAATGAATTTTACTTCAACTTGTCTATATTAAATAGTTTTGTTATTTAATGTGCTAATAAAGAAGCAATATATTCATATATTACTTTATATATAATTTATAAATTATATAGATTTATTTATATACAATATCTACAACTAAATATGTACATATGTATACATTTATCTATATTTCTATATAATTGGTTTCCATTGTTGTTTTATGTATTTTATTTTATGGATATAAAAATATTAATCTAAAAAGATGTCCATAAGCATTACCCAATTGCCAAAGAGCACCATGGAATAATACAGAGTTGAGAACCCCTGTTTAACACGGTGAACTTCCCAAAGTTGTGCTTACTGGGAGAGAGCCAGCCAGGGAATAAATATGCTACCATAATCCCCCTCCCTTTAGTTCCCTCCTGAGGATCATTATTAGCTGAAAAAAATATCTAAAATTCAGGGATCAAGGGAGATTTTTGAAA
Source organism: Tolypeutes matacus (assembly GCA_026826555.1). Taxonomy (NCBI): domain Eukaryota; kingdom Metazoa; phylum Chordata; class Mammalia; order Cingulata; family Chlamyphoridae; genus Tolypeutes; species Tolypeutes matacus. The sequence goes on from JAKSZT010054396.1 coordinate 18,701,977, forward strand.
TAGTCTTTGAGGTCACTCTACAAGGATAGGCAGCAGAGTGGAGAAGACTGAGGTATAAATAGGAGAGGAAAATACCCTAGAGGCTTTCTCTTTTCTTCCTCCCAATGTTGTTTTACTCTCCTACTGTGTTTTTTCTTAAACTTTTTATTTTGAAGTGCTTTCAAACTTACAAGACAGTTACAAAAGGAGTATAAACCTCATACAGAGAATTCCAACATACCCCATCTCCCCAGATACCCAGATTCACCAATATTAACATTTTGTCAAATATGCCATATCATTCTCTATCTCTGTCACTCCATCTATCTATATCTGTCCATCTGTCTTTCAATCCATTTTCTGAACTCTTGAGTGTAGGTTGTATACTTGTTGCTCCTTGAACACTTAATGCTACCATATACATTTCCTAAGAACAAGGATAGTCACTTATGTATCCACCTTTCATGCAATTATACCATTCAAGAAATTTAATATTAATATAAAGCTTCATGTCTATATAATCCATTTTTCATATGTCCCAAGATATTAATTAGGGTTCTCTAGGGAAACAGAACCAACAGGAGAGATTTGTAAATATTATGAGATTTTATAAAAATTGTCTTATGAGACTGTGGGGATGTACAAGTACAGATTCTACAGGGCAGGCTGCAAGCTGGGAACTCCAGTGAAGATTTTTGGTGAATTCCCCAGGAGAAGCTGGCTGGCTGAAGTAGAGATGGAAATTCTCTCTCCTGACTGCTGAAATCATTACTTCTCCTTTTAAAACCTTCAATTGATTGGATATGACATCTCTCATTGTTGAAGGCAATCTCCTCAGTTGATTGTAGATGTAATCAGTCATAGATACAATCACCCTTCTGATGATTTAATTCTATGAAATGTCCCCAAAATAACAATTAGGCCAGTGCTTGCTTAATGAAACAACTGGGCACCATTACTTGGCCAAGTTAACACATGAACCTAACCATCACACCCAATAATGTCCTTTTGGACCTCCTCTCCTCCCTTGTTTGATACTGTCCAGGATCATGTATTGCCTTTAATTGTTCATGATCTCTTTAGTTTCTCTTTCTTCTTTTAAATTGTGAACATATATACAACATAAACTTTTCCATCTCAACCACTCCAAGCATATGATTCAGTGGGATTAATCACATTCACTGTGTCACGGAACCCTCACCATATTCCATGACTAAAATGTTCCCATCTCCCCAAACAGAAACCCTGCACCCCTTTTGCATTAATTCTCTGTTTCCCCTGACCCCCACCCCTGGCAACCTACACTCTAATTTCTGTCTCTCTGAACTTGTATATTCTCTGATATTTTCTTTGTAGTTACCATGGGACTTAAATTTAACACCCTAAATTTATAACTATCTTATTTCTTTTGACACCAATTTAACTTCAGTAGTTTATACAGACAGGTTCTTCTACCCCTCCATTCCCTCACCTTTATGTATAAAGACCAACCTGTGTGGACATGTCCCTCCCACGACACAAATTACATGTTTATACACTAGGAGTCCAAAACTACTTATTTCTCATTAAATTTCTGCATTTGCCTTATAGATCCTGTAAAAAGTAAAAGTGAGTTACAAACCAAACATACAATAGTGCTAGCATTTATATTTACCCATGTCACTACCTTCATCAGAGATCTTTATTTCTTCATGTGGCTTCAATCTGTTGTCTACTGTCCTTTCCTTTCAACCTGCAGAACTCTAATATCTCCTGTAGAGTTGGTCTAGTGGTGATGACTCCCTCAGCTTTTATTTATCTGAGAAAGTCTTAATCTCTCCCTCATTTTTGAAAGATAGTTTTGCTGGATATAGAATTCTTGGTTGGCAATTTTTTGCTTTCAGTGCTTTAAATATGTCATCCCATTGCTTTCTTGCTAGTATATCCTACAGCCAGCTATCTCTTGTCCCAAGCAGCACAATTTGACTGCTCTCCCACAGCATTCTTTTTTTTTTTTTTTTTTTTTACCGGGAGGTACCGGGGATCGAACCCCGGTCTCTCCATATGGTAGACGGACGCCGAACCTCTTGAGCCACATCCGTTTCCCATCCCACAGCATTCTTTAGGAGAGCTCAGTGAGCCACCTTATACAGACAGGGCAAGTTCTGCGACAGTAAGTCCCTGAGGCCACCACCAGTGAGATTGGGTCAGACATCACAGGATGTGCATAAGGGTTCACAAGGGTATTCTGCTCCCTCCCTTCAGAACCTGGATCAGGGATTGCACATTGAGAGCTTGGGCTGGCTCTGTGCCAAGTTGGTTAGGGGTGGAGGATGGGCCCAGCCAGGATGCCACAAGGTCCTACTGCTTTTAAGTAGCCTTTTTCTTGATTCTGTGCTTTCCCTGTGACTGTAGTCTTTTAACTGTTTTGTGGAACTTGGAGAAGATGTTTCTGCTGGTTCTTGCTGGTTGTTCAAAGTTTCTGTGAGGGGACGGAGGCCTGAAGCATTTCTCTCCATCCTCTTGATTGGTCTGGGCTCTGCTTTCATCTCAATGATTTTGTCATGAATCTCCAGGTCATCTGCCCTGTCAGCAGGTCCATTTTCAAACACTTTTGAAACATAAATTCCTTCAGTTGATGTTCCTTCCTGATTATTCTGAGTTGGTTGGCCACTTATAATATTGAATCCCAAGGTGTCATTTTCTCTTTCTAACACAATAGTTAATGGCTTATATTCTCCACCTACACATGGCTGCTGCCTAGGTCCCTGGTGAAGTTGCCAATGTGAGCCATGTACTGGGTGAACTTCTCCTGGTGCCTGCAGGTCATGAGATGCACCTTGCTCTGCAGTACCCAGAGCTGTGCCAGCAGTGCCTTCTTGTGTAGCCTCCAGGCAAGCGCCAGTGGCCAGATCCCCACTCACACCCATTTCTGCTGCAGCTGCCCAGTGGCCCCTGTGTTCCTCCATCTCAGCCAGATCCAGGTAGCAGCCTGCAGCCACCCTGTGTGGACATGTCCCTCCCACCACTGCCCAGCCCTCAGATGCAGCCTCTGCAGTGACAGCAATGGCCAGGTCCAAATTTGCCACACTCCACATGCACTGCCAACTTGTGCAGCTTGACTGTGCAGCTGCAACTGAGGGCATGGTTGTTGCACTGCACATGCACCTTCTGCATGAAGCTGTGAAGAGTCAGCACCTGGTGTAGCTTTCTGGGTGTCAGGACCTGGCACTGCAGTAGGCACTGGCACTACTGCGCACTTCCCAGGGCATCAAGACTAGGTATATTTATTTCTTCATGTGGCTTTGATCTGTCTACAGAACTGTTTTTAGCGGCTCTTGTAAGGTTGATGTAGTGGTGACAAACTCCCTCAGCTTTTATTTATCTGGGACCATTTTTATCTTGCCTTTATTTTGAAAGACAGTTTGCTGGATATAGGATTCTTGACTGACAATCTTTTTTTGCTTTCAGCACATTAAATATGTCATCCCACTGCCTTCTTGACTCCATGGCTTCTGATGAGAAATTTGCTTTCAATGTTATTAAGTTCCCTTTTTTGTAACATATTTCTTCTCTCTTGCAGATTTCAGAATTCTCTTGTTGTCTTTGGAATTCAACAGTTTGATTATAATATGTAGTGATGTGAATCTATTTGGGTTTATCCTGTTAGGAGTTCATTGATTATCTAGTATTTGTGTATTCATGCCTGCTATTAAACCTAGGAAACTTTTTGCCACTATTCTTTGAATATTTTCTCTGTCCTTTTCTATCTTCTCCTTCTGAGACTCTCACAATGAGTACATTGGTATGTTTGATTGTGTCCTACAGATTCTTCAGGCTCTATTCACTTTTCTTTACCCTTTCTTCTTTATGTTCCTCAGACTGGATGATTTTAATAACCTTATCTTCAAATTCACCAATTCTTTCTTTTGCCAGCTCCAATGTATTATTGAACTCCTACAGGGAATTTTAAATTTGTTACTGTGGTCTTCAGTTCTGTTTGGTTCCTTTTCATTATTTCCATCTCTCTGTTGATATTCTCTTTTGTTTTTCTGATTTACTTTAGTTCTTTGTCCATGTTTCCCTTTAGCTCTTTGAGCATATTTAGGACCATTAAAATTTTTTCTTTGTCTGGAATGTCCCAGGTCTTATCCTCCTCATTGACAGTTTGTAATGCTTTAATCTTTTCCTTTGCTTGGGCCACCACTTCTTGGTTGTTTGTATGTTTTGTAATCTTTTGTTGCAACCTAGACATTTTGATATTTTAATGTGTTATTACCAGACTTTAAACTCTGAGGCATCTGTTCCTTAAGCTTATATCCAGCTAGTGTGTTGACAGAGGTTTACTTGAATGACAAGAACTGAAAAAAAAAAAAAAAAAAAAAAAAAAAAAAAAAGAATGGAAATTAAAACCACAATGTGACACCACTACAGCTCTATTAGAATGACTAAACTTAGGGAAAAAAAATTGACAATACCAAGTCCTGGAGAAGATGCAGAGATACTGGAACTCTCTTGCATTGCTGGTAGGAATACAAAATGGCACAGGCACTGATTTAGTCAGGGTTTCCCAGAGAAACAGAACTGCCAGGATTATTGGAATTGGCTCACGTGACCATGGGGGACTGGCAAGCCTGAATTCTGTAGGGCAGGCTGTGAGATGGAAACTTTGAAAAAGGCATTTCTGAAATCTGGCATGTCTAAACTCTGTACAAGGCAGACCACAAACAAAAAACTCTGATGGAGATGAAATTGCATTCCTCAGGAGAAGCTTTCTGTGTGAAGAAGAGGCAGAAATTCATCTTTCTGACTGCTGAAACCCTCAGTTCTGCTTTAAGACCTCTACCTGATTGGACGAGGAGTATCCCCTCACTACTGAAGGCAATCTCCTTTGATGATTGAAGATGCATTTGGCCATAGACACTATCAGCTGACTATGGATATTCATCCATCTACAAAATATCCTCACAGTAACAATCAGGTCAGTGCTTGCTTGCTCAAACAACTGGATCCCATAACTTAGTCATGTTGACACATGAAACTAACCATCACAGGCAATGTGCAGAATAATTTGGCAGTTTCTAATAATTTTAAATATATATTTCCATACAACCCAGAAGTCCCATTCCTCAACTAATGTTCATGCAAAAACTTGTATTCAAATGTTCATAGCGGTTCTATTCATAATAGAAAAAACTGGAAACAACCTACATGTCCATCAATCAGTGAATGGATAGACAACTTGTGGCATACAATGGAATACTACTCATAAATAAAATGGACTAAATTACTGATACAAGCAACAACATGGATGAATCTCAAAAGCATTTTGCTAAGTGAAAAAAAGGCAGACACAAAAGACAGCATACGTTATAAATTCATTTATGTGAAATTCTGAAAAGGCAAAACTGTAAGGAAAAATCAGCTCAGTGGTTGTCAGGGGCTGGAGTGAAGGGAAGGGAATTCCTTCAAAGGAGCATGATGAAACTTTATAGGGTGATTTGAATATTCTTTATCTTCATGGATAATATTCCTTATCTATATGTTTTTCAAAACCTCATAGAACTATATACCTAAAACAGATTAATTTTCCTATATGTAATTTATACAACCTCTAATTAATTAAAAAAAAAAAAAAAAACACCAAAAATTAAAGAAGCTAAAAAATAAATGGCTTTTTCCTCCAGAGATATCTACCTTAGGTACTGGTTCTACCTTCTAACAAGCTCCCCTACTCTAGTATCTGTATCATAATTGACTCCTTTCTCTCCCTCAATACCTAAACAAGCAGTTACAAAGCCCAACTGGTATGCCCTCCTTAAAGACTCCCAGATCTCTCTTCACTTCTGCATTCCCTTTGTTTCACTTTCATCTATGCCATTAACACAATAAATACCCTGTGCATTCTAAATTCACAGAATTACTTGCAGTGTGCATGAATTAGTTGTATTCACAGTGTGGGTTATACAGAATCTCTTCACTATATTAGGAATTCCCTTGCTCTGCTCTTCACTTGGCCAACACAGTTACCCTTTCCGGACCCTATTCAAGCATACCGTCACTCTAGAAAGGTTTTCCCAAGTTCTCTGTTTTGGCAAGTCATCTTTTAGTTTTTGGCGAGGTACCCCATGGATCCTTTGAACTTGTTGAACTTTATATCATATTTGCTTGTTTTAAAGTCCTTCCCACTCATCAGGGTAAGATTTTTCATGCAGTCACCATGTCTTTTTCATTTACCTATGCCAAGAACTCAGCACAGGTCCTGTTATCATTGAACTGAATGTTTATTGATCAAATCCTCAATAGAAATATCCTCTAGACAGAACTCCTGGACAAATAGCACAAAGGAACCCTCTCAAAATCCAAAATGGGGTTGCTAGGATGATGGCTTTGGGCCTTACTTGAAGTTATAGAGTTCCCTGGTCTTTGTACCTCTCACATCATAGGCTCACACTCTTCTCTCTCTGCTGTTTGTCCAATAGTGCTGTTCCACTAAGCAACCCCCAAGCTATTTCCTGTATCCAGACTCTCAGAGATTTTCTGTGACTCAAGGTATTTCATGGCCAATGGTCCATAAATTATGGGGTAAAACTGTTCTATTTGTGCATAGTTACTTGAAGGGAAATAGGGTAATAACTTAATAAACAGGATGTTTTAATAGAGAGGGATAGGATGGTTGTAAAAAATTTATTATTCCACTCCAAAATATAGTTATTTTGTTATCTGCCAGCCTAACTGTCTTAGTTTGCTAAAGGCTGCCAAGACAATATACCAGAAATGGGTTGGCTTTTACAGGGATTTATTAACTTATAAGTGTACAGTTCTGAGGCTGAGAAAAATGTCCAAATCAAGGCATCATCAAGAGATGCTTTCTCCCTGAGCTGCTGCTATGGCTGATCAGGCACATGGCAGGGCACAGTGGTGGTGCCTGCTGGTTTCTCCCTTCTCCTCCAGGCTCTGTTGTTTCAAATTCTGGCTGCCTCTGCTCTCTCTCTCAGTGTCTAGTTTTTCTCTGCATCTCTGCATGTTTCTTCCATTTATAAAGAACTCTAGTAAAAGGATTAAGACCAACCCTGGGTTACACAACCTAATCAAAGACCCATAATTGAAATAATTTAATCAACAGGTCCCATCTGCAATAGTATTACAGGTATAGGAATGGATTAGCTTTATGGAAATGATCTTCTGGGGTCCACCCAATTTCAATCTGTCACATTCCATCCTCTGCACCCCAGAAAGACATGTTCTTTCCATATGCAAATACATTCATTCCTTCAAATATTTAAAAAAACTTAAATGATTTCATTAACAACATTAAGTACAAATCTCATCAAAATTGGTTATAGGAATGTCTGTCTTGGGTCAAAATTCCTTGTAGGCTGTGGATGTATGAAACTTAGAAAACAAGTTATCTGCTGCCAATATACAAAGGAGGGACAGTCATAGACTAAACATTTCCCTTTCCATAGGAGAAATTGGAAGGAAAACATGGGTCCCAAACAGTTCCAGAAACCTTTCAAAGTCTGAGAGTCATCTATAGAACCATGGTTTCTTCTCCTCAGGGCCTGACGAAGTGGCAGTCCCACCCTTTCTAAGGGCTTGCCTAGCATCCGTGTTTTCAGCTCCATTCTCGTCAAGCACCTGGGTGGTGACCAAACTCTAGGCCCAACCTTCCAAGAACATTGGTATGATGACCAGACTCTCCCCAATATCCAGGACACAGACTCAATCCCCTCAGAACTGTGGGGTGGTGGCCAAACTCTCCCCAATCCCTGGGGATTATGCTCTACCCTCTCTGAAGCCTGGGGTGGTAACTTTCTCCCTGAACAATGGGGTAGAAGGCCTACCCTCTTCAAGTGCTGGGGGCATACTCTTTCCTCACACATGGGTGGGGTCCCTTTCTTGGCCCAGGAAGATGTTATTAGTCTAGACCTCAGCTTCCAAGGTTCTGCTTTTGAAGTCATTTTTCCTGCAATCTCTCCCATTTCTGTCCCTTTCAGTTCAGACTGGCAGTAGTTTCTTTCATACAGATCTTGCAAAAACACTTGGTTTCACATGCAGGAAATGGGAGTCCAAGCCGTTAGACAGCAATACTTTCCACTGATCCTTCCTGGTTAACTGCATTTCCAATCCTGACTTACATTGCAATGACTGGCTGGTTCCAAGTTCAGTTAAATACTCCCATGGGGCACTATTCTCTGATGACTCACTTTCTAGAAGCCCAGAATTTTCCCAACCATCAATTTCTGATTTCTTTGTGCCTAGGAGTTCAGTTCTCAGCTTACTCCTTTCCTCTCATGTTTCTCTATAAGCTGCAAGGCAAAGGCAAGCTGCACGTTCCACATTTAGTTTGGAAATCTCAGTTAAACATCCAAGCTCATTGCTTTCAAATTCTGCCTTCTATCCAACATCAGAATACAATTTTGCCAACTTCTCTGCCACTTTAAAACAAGGATCACCTTTCTCCCAATTTGCAAAGACACATTCACCATTTCTGTCTAAGGCCTCATCAGATATTAACAATTTCTTCAAAGCATTCTAGGCCTTTTCTATCAAGCATCTCATATTCTTCTAAAATCTTCCCCTTACGCATTTAGAGAACTGTTCCCATATTTTTGGTATTTGCAATCACAGCACCCCACTTTCCTGGTACTAATTTTTGTCTTGGTTTGCTAAAGGGTGCCAAGGCAATATATCTGGAATGGGCTGGCTTTTACAACCGGGATTTATTAACTTATAAGTGTACAGTTCTTGAGGCTGAGAAAAATGTTCAAATCAAGGCATCATCAGGAGATGCTTTCTCCCTGAGCTGCTGCTATGGCTGATCAGACACATGGTAGGGCACAATGGTGGTGCCTGCTGGTCTCTCCCTTCTCCTCCAGGCTCTGTTGTTTTAGATTCTGGCTGCCTCTGGCTCTCTCTCTCAGTGTCTAGTTTTTCTCTGCACCTCTGCATGTTTCTTCCATTTATAAAGGACTCCAGTAAGAGAATTAAGACCTGGGTTAATTCTGGGTTATTCAATCTAATCAAAGGCCCTTAACTGAAGTAATTCAACAGGCCACACTTAGAATAGATTTACAGGTACAGGAATGGATTCGCTCTAAGGACATGATCTTCTGAGGTCCATCCAGCTTCAAATTGTCACATTGACAAATACCAAATTTTACCTTAAAAAGTCGTGCATAAAAGGTGTATTTTTAGCACTTATTGCAAGTAAGTCACCTCCATTAGTGTTATTAGGGATTGTGTGCTTTTTGTCAAGGAAGAAATAAAGCAAAGAATGTGTGTTGTCTTCAGGAAATGCTAAGTAGAGAACCATGCAACTTAACTATTCAACTTTCTCTTCCAGTGTTAACTCACTTTCCCCCTATTAGGTGAAAAGCTCTGGCTCCCAAAGAAATGTGTGTGTAAGTAGGTGACTTTGATGCTAGTCAAGAACAGGGCTTTGTCCTGACAAAAGGGCGTTTGGGAAGATAAATGCTCCCTCTGTGTCCATACTTCATACAGGTGAACAGAGTAATAGTCAACCTGTTTATTTTCCAGGAAGGGGGATGTGGCCATGGGACACGTGAAGCAAGAGCCTGCATTTACCTCCCAGATATTTGACCCTGTCCTTTTGAGAGCTACCGGGCATATTTCAAGTCTAAATCCACAGGAGAGCTTTTCCAGGGCATACATGCCAGCATTTAGACAGAGATGAGGAAAGACCTGAACCAAGATGCATTAAGGAAATCCAATTCCATGACCTTCATCTGTGTCAAGTACAACACCTCCGTATCATGCCATTTTTTGATAGTACACCCTGACTGTCATTTTTCTTTTAACTTTTTCATCCTACCATACAGCCTGGTAGTTTTTATAAAGTTCCTACCTTAGACGTTCCTGTAGGAAGCACATGATTAATCTTTTATAGACCAATGCACTCAGGTTTGAAGGTAGTTTGTTTACACATTGTCATTCCCATGAACCCTGAAGTCCCTGGGGTGCGTGTTTGCTTGTAGCTGTTGAGCCAAAGACCTGGCTGAAAGGAATGATTGGTTCAGTTCAGCTTGAGAAAGCACTCAGAGTTGTTTGATTCCACAAAGGGGGTAATTTTAAAAGACAGAGTCAGTACCTGGTAAGAGTGCATTTTATTTGTAGAAATCTTGACTTTCTGTGTGTGTATTTGTGTTTGTATGAGGGAATGAGTGTATCGTGGGGTGGGAGATGAAAGTCAACCTGAACCAAAATTTTGTCTCATTCTAGGGTTATGGTTTTCCAATTTTTTGGAATTTTTATTGAAATTTGTTGGAAACAAACATATTTAACAGAGAAATGGGTAGTTGTTTTAGTAGCAAAAGATGTAATTTCAATATTTATACATTTAATCAGTGAAAGCAGGGAAGTGTTTGAATAGAAATTTGAAACTTCTAGTGATGGATGACAGTTGCAATCTTTCATCAGTTTCAGCATGCAATTTATTTCTATTTTTTAATTTATGCTGTACAGTATCAAGAAAATCCAGATCCACATAGGTAGGTAAGTACAAATTGTAAGTTTTCTAACAGTGCACTTTATAGTCTCAGAATATTCTTCAATTGTTGTAATTTGTTTATTGTAAATTGCTCTTTTTTGCATAGTTTCTTAAACGGAAGTCCAGATCTTTGGTTTTATACTTTAATTCCCCTCCTGATATAAGCATTGAGAGCAATAAACTTCCCTCTAAGCACTACTTTATCTATATTCCACAAATTTTCAACTGATTTATTTTCACTATCAGTTTTAAAAAAATATTTTTTATTAGATAAATTGTAAGTTTACTGACAAATCATGCTAAAAATACAGAGTTCTCATTTACTCCTCCCCCATTATTAACATTTTGCATTAGTGGGAACTTTATTACATTAGATGAAAGAATATTGTTATAATTTTAATATTAACTATCATCCATAATTTACATTAGAGTTCACTTGTTATGTTGTAAAGTCTTAAGGTTTTTTTTTAAAAAAATTTATTCTAGTAACATATATACAAACCCAAAATTTCCCCTTTTAACCACATTCAAATATGTAGTTCAGTGGTGTTAATTACAGTCACAATGTTGTGCTACCATCACCACCATCCATTACCAAAACACTTCCATCACCCCAACAGAAACTCGATACCAATTAAGCATTAACTCCCCATTCCCTACCCCAACCTAACCCATCATAATCTGTACACTTGTTTCTGACTTGATAAAGTTGATTATTCTAATCCTTTCATGTCAGTGAGATCATACAATATTTGTCCTTTTGTGTGTGGCTTATTTCATTCAACATGATGTCTTCAGGGTCCATCTATGTTGTTGCATGTGTTAGGACTTCATTCCTTTTTACTGCTGTAGAATATTCCATTGTATGTTTATATCATATTTTGTTTATCCATTCATCAGTTAATGAACACTTGGGTTGCTTCCATCTTTAGGCTATTGAGAGAAATACCCCTGCAAAATTTCACATTCCCACAAACAATTAACAAGTGTTCCTATTTCCCCATATCCTCTTGAACACTTGTTATTTTTCATTTTTTAAAACAAGTAATAGAGGGAAGCGGCTGTAGCTCAATCAGTAGGGCTCCCGTTTACCATATGGGAGGCCCCGGGTTCGGTTCCCGGGGCCTCCTGGTGAAGGCAAGCCCGCCCACACGGCGTGGTTAGCTGACCCAGCGAGCACAAGCAGCAAGGGGGGGATAAATGAATAAATAAATAAAATCTTAAAAAAAATAAAAAATAAAACAAGTAATAGACATTGTATTGGGTGTGAAATGGTATCTCATTGAGGTTTTGATTTGCAGTTCCTTGATGGCTAATGATGTTGAGAATCTTTTCCTTTGCTTTCTGGCCATTTGTGTATCTTTGGAGAAATGTCTATTCAGGTATATTGCCCATTTTTAAATTGGGTTGTTTGTCTTTTTGTTGAGTTGTAGGCGTCCTTTATATATTCTAGATGTTAAACCCTTGTCATATATGACTTCCAAATGTTGTCTCCCATTCTGTAGATGGACTTATTTTCTTGATAAAGTCCTTTGATGCACAAAAAATTTTAAGTTTGTTGAAATCCCATTTATCTAGTTTTTCTTTTATTGCTTGTACTTTGGTGAAAAGTCTAAGAAACCATTTTCTAACACAAGGCCCTGAAGATGTTCCCTTATGTTTTCTTATAGGAGTTTTATAATCCTGGTTCTCATATTTAGGTCTTTGATCCATTTTGAGTTAATTTTTGTATAAGGTGTGAGACATGTGTGAATTCTCCAGCTTTATTCTTCCTTTTCTGGAAGTGTTTAGCTATTCAGGGTCCCTTACCTTCCATATAAATTCCATGAATGCCTTTTCCATTTCTGCAAAGAAGGCTGTTAGAATTTCTATTGGGATTGCATTGAATCTGTAAGTCACTTTGAGTAGCATTGACATCTTAACAATATTATTCTTCCAATCCATGAATGCAGAATGTCCCTCATTTATTTAGGTCTTATTTGATTTCTCTTAGCAATGTTTTGTAGTTTTCTGCATATAAGTCCTTTATGCCCTATGGTGTGACAGTTTGAAGCTGGCTGGATCCCATGTCCTTAGAGCTAATCCATTTCTGTTCATGTAAGCTTATTATAGTTGGGATCTTTTGAATAGATTCACTTAAGGTATCTTCCTTTTGATTAGATCGCTTCAGTAGGGCATGACCCAGGGTAGATCTTAATCCTTTATAAATGGAGGAATAAAAGCTGAAGAGACAGGGAGAAGCCACAGGATTTGATGAACCCTGGAGAGGGAAAAGCTACAGACAGAGTAGGCCAAAGTTGAAAGCAATGAGGCCTGGAGGTAGGTGAGAGATAAGCAGAACTTGCTGTGTGCCTGATTGCCCGTAACTGAGCTCAGGGAGAAAGTAAGCCTGGATGAGAAGGCAGAGGCTGGCAGAGCTGCCATTGTGCCTTGCCTACCTACAGGAAGAGAGCTTTGCATGACGCCTTGATTTGGACATTTTTCCCAGCCTCAGAACTATGAGCTTTTAACCTAAGAAATTCCCACTGTAAAAGCCAACACATTTCTGGTATATTGCTCCTAGCAGCTTTTAGCAAACTAAAACACTTGGTTAAATTTATTCCTAGATATTTGATTCTTTTAGTTGCTATTGTAACTGGATTTTTTCCCCTTGATTTCCTCTTCCTAGTGTATAGAAACACTACTGATTTTTGTGTGTGTATCTTGTATGTCAGTCATTTTAAATTAATTTTCCTTCATGGTTTCTTCTTTGACCCATAGATTATTTAGAAGTTTTTGGCTTAATTTCTATATATCTGGGGTTTTTCTATATATCTTATTATTAATTTCTAGTTTAAGTTATTGTGGTCAGAGACCATACTCTGTTTGATTTCGGTCCTCTTACATTTATTGAACTATGTTTTATGACTCAGCATATAGTTTACTTCAGTCAACTCTTTACATATTCACTGGTGAGGAATGTGTGTTCTGCTGTTGGGTGGAGTGTTATAGAAATATCAATTAGGTAACTTACTTGATGATCAAATTTCTATTCTTACTGATTTTTGTCTACATGTTCTATTGATTACTGAGAGAAGTATGCTAAAATCTGACAGTGACTTTGATTGGTCTACTTTTCTCTATTTTCAAATGTCTGATTTGACATTTATTACATGTATTTGAAAACTCTGTTATTAGATGTATATATATTTTAGGGCTACTAGGTCGTCTTCTTAAATTGACCTTTCCATCCTTATGCAATGTTCCTCTTTATCGTTGGTCCTTGTTTTAAGGACTATTTTTATAAGGTATAAAGCCACTTATGATTAGTGTTTACATGGTGTAACATTTTCCATTCTTTACTTTTAACTTTTCTGGGTCTCAATTTTAAAAGTATACCTCTTGGAAGCAGCATATAGTTTAATCATGCTGTTTTAATCTAGTCTGACATTTACTATTTTTAATTAGATTTTTTAGTCCACTTATATATGAATTATTGTCATCATTGGCTTTAAGTCTACCATCCTCCTATTTGTTTTCTTTTCATATGTTTTTTGGTTCCTTTTGTTCTCTTTTCCTGATGATGTTTTGATTATTAGACATGTTTTAGTATTCTATTTTACCTCCTATGTTGACTTTTTATCTATAACACTCTTGGTTTTACTTTTCTTCATGGTTGCTCTAGGGATTACAATATAAATAGTTGGCCTATCTCAATCTACCATGAAGTACTATTATGCCATGTTGTAGCATGTATCAATACTTCCCCATTCCTTTTTATGACTGAATAATATTCCATTGTGTATATATGTCACATTTTATTTATCCATTCATCTGTTGATGGACTTTTGGGTTGCCTTCACCTTTTCACTATTGTGAATATGTGCTGCTAGAAATATCTTTGAATAAATATCTGTTCCAGTACCTGCTTTCAGTTCTTCTGGGTATATACCTAGAAGTGGGATGGCCGGGTCATGTGGTATTCTATGTTCAACTTTCTGAAAAACCACCAAACAGATTTCTACAGTGGCTGCACCATTTTACAATGTCACCAGTAATGTATTAGGGTTTCTATATTCCACATCGTCACCAATACTTATTATTTTCTGTTTTTTTAAAAAATAATAGCCATACTTATGGGTGTGAAGTGGTAGCTCATTTTAGTTTTGATTTGCATTTCTCTGATAACCAATGATGTTGAGCATTTTTTCTTGTGCTTATGGACCATTTGTATATCTTCTTTGGAGAAATATCTATTCAAGTTCTTTGCCCTTTTAAAAATGGGTTGTTTGTCTTTTTGTTGTTGGGTTATAGCAGTCTATATTTTCAAATGAATCATAATACTATTAATTTTTCAACAATTATATTTTAAATAAATTAAGAACTTTAAAAAGTATTTTACTTTTACCCACACAATTACAATTCTGTTGCTTTTCATTTTTCCATGTAGATCTGAGTTCAATCTGGTATAATTTTCCATTAACCTAAAGCATTTCCTTTAACATTTATTGTAGCATAGGTCTGCTGGTGATAGCTTTTCGAAAGCTATTTTCATTGGAAATAGCATTCTAGTTTGACAAGTTGTTTTATTTTAGCATTTTAAATATATCATTCCATTTTTTCTGTTTTACACTATTTCTGATGGGAAGTCAGTAGTAATTTCTGTTACTCACCTCTAAACATTGTGGCTTTTTTTTCTGCTTTTAGGATTTTCTCTTTACTTCTGGTTTTTACCTATTTGATTATGATGTATTTTGGTGTGGTATTCTTTGTCTTTTTCCTGCTAGTAAAGAAGAAGTTCATTAACTTTTTTGGATATGTTGGTCAATATTTTTCATTAAATTTAGATAAATTTTAGCCATTATTTCTTCAAATATTTCTTTCTACTCTAATTTTTCTCTCCTCTGTTTTCTTGGACTCCAATGATATATTTTAGCTTGATGTGTTCTCATATGTCACTGAGACTTTGTTTACCTTTTTTCAGCCCTCTTTCTCTGTTTCAGTGATGATAGTTTCTATTATTCTGTATTCAAGTTCATTTTTTTTTGTTTGCAATATCTAATATCTTTGTAAACTCATCCAGTTAATTTTTTTCTTTAAGTTATTAGATTTGTCATTTCTAGAATTTCCAGGGTTTTAAAATTATTTCAGTTTATTTGCTGAGATTCCCCATATGTGTACTCATTATTTCCATCTTTTTAAAATATCCTTAAGCATATTTAATATAGCTTTTTTGAAGTCATTGCTAATATTAATATCTCTATCATCTCTAGGTATGTTTCTCTTGATATGGGTTACATATTCCCACTTCTTTGTACATCTAATACACATATATATATTTAATTATGTGCTAGACATTGTTACGAGATTGGGTTTCATTTTGTTTCTTTAAAGATTTGAGTTTTGTTTTGTTAGGTAGTGATTTTGTTGTTGGACAGATTTGATCATTTGAGTTTTATTTATAAAGTTTGTTTGGGTGAGTCTCAATGAGCCGTTACTGTGGGCTAGAGTCTCAGTTAAATGATTGGGGGAGTATTTAGCAAGTTCTTTAAACTCTTTTATAAATTCCTGTGTTTTGCAGCACTGTGTGACTTCTGGACTCTTCATTTAGGTCACAGCTACTCAGTTTCTTATGAAATATTGTGCTGAGCGTGCTCAGATTAGCATTCTGCCAAAGAGTTAAGAAGACTCCTATGTAAATTTCTGGAGCTCCTTCTCTGTGCAGCGTCCTCCTCTATAATGCCCTACCCACAACTCAATCTACTTCATCAGCTATGAACTCCATTCTATGACTCTTCAGCCCATCAAGACCTCAGGCCTCCACGTAAGCACTACCTCCCTATTTTTTTGTCCAGAAAGCAACTTTGAGTTGAAGGACAGGTGGTGGTAGAGTTTACTTCACATGTCTTTCTTTTTTCAAGGATGGCAATCTATGCTGCTTGTTGTCCAGTGTCTGAAAATAGTTTATCCATATATATTGTACAGTTTTAGAGTTGTTTACAATGGGAGGACTAGTCAGGTACCAAGTACTCTGTCATGATTTGAAGCAGAATTCTCACTTACCTGTTTTTGATTGAGGTTTTGATTATTTAAAGTAGCGGGGTGAGGGGAGCAGGTGTGGCTCAGTGGTTGAGTACCTGCTTCGCATATAAGAGGTCCTGGGTTCAATCCCCAGCACCTCCTTAAATAAAAAAAAAAAAAAAAAAAAAAAAAAGTAACTGGGGCCTAATTAAATCCAACTGCCAATCTTCCTCATCCTTCTAAAACAAGTCAAAAGCATATGCAAGGAACTGAAATTTTGAGAACTAAGATCCTGAAATATATGTAATTAATTCTACTACACTAATAAATTCTACTGCAAAAGCATAAGTTGGCATTTAAGCTTGAATTTTTAGTTTGGCATGATAATTTTTTAAACTTTCAAGGAATACTTTTTTAAAAAGGCAGGCTAACAGTTCTCAATAGATTTGGAATTTTTTTCCATTTGGAAGCATTGATTTCTTCCCTGCACTATGTGCCCATGTGCCCAATCAGTGATGCACTGATTGACATGGCTGACTTAAGATGGTAAATCCATTGCATTTCATTTTTTATCATCCCCAAACATCTTGATTCAGGCCTCAGAGTCATTGATTACTGTGCAGTCCTGAATATTTTGGTGGGTTGTTTTGTTTCATTTTGTTTTAAAATTTAACCTTTGTGGGTAAAGTATGGGGGAGGACTGTATAATTTTTTAGATCCTACTTCAAATGGTTAATTTTGTGGTCACTCATTCAGATTCTTGTAATTTGTGATTCTTTTGGCAATTGCTAGCTCTTCTTAGTGGAGGCAGAGTTTTAAGGAAGCAGAAAACCCACTCCCCATTATCCCTAGGTCACCCTTATATGCAAAGGGATTCAGGATTCAATATGTCACAGAATGTGGCTCTGAAGAGTTAACCATGTTATATGGCTTCCCACATTAATGCAAGCAAGATTAACGGAAGAGCTCAACTGAAGAGGGCATGAGCTAAAAGATTACAGAAACAGAAAAGCTTGCAGGTATTCCCACGTTTACTTTCTTGTTTAACTTTGCCTCACCCAGAGTTTAGTATCTTTTGTCCAAGGCTGAGGACTAAGTCTCCCTAGTAAAGCTGACTGAAATAATGACATTTTGCTGTATTTTAATTTCGGGACTGAAAATGGACTTTTTTCTTTGTTTTCAATGCTACTTATATTTGTTAAATCAGTTGAGCAAAGAAATTGTATTGTTCATTTAGCTTTTAAGAATGCTCAGATAACTTTCAGGATCTACTGATGTAATATGTTTATTTTATTTGCTGTTAGAATTCAGTGTTTTCTAATCCTGTGCATGAATAATCCACAAATATGAGAAGCTCAGGTTTCCATTTATCTTGTGATGTCCTTAACTCACTCCTGGGATATATACTTGGGACCAAATTTGTATGGAAAACAGTGGAATCAGTGAATTAAAGAATTTCTTTAATTTTTTCCATGCTTAGGTATACGTGGTCCATCAGATTCACTGATGGACCACATATGCCCTGTGGAGAAATCATGATGACCTGGCATCACAAGGGGAGTTTGAGATTTCCCTGAATCCTCCTGGAATCCTACATTTCTCCCCTTTGTTAAAATACTTGCCTCAAACAAAAAATTATCTAGTCTTTTAAAATTCCCAACCTAGAATTAGTAGAAATCTTTAATTCCCACGTGCATAGAAAAAGATGAAGACCCATTTATAACAAAATAATAATAATTAAATTTAGTGCAACATGCCAGAAGGGCTTTCTAATGAAATCCCCACAACAACCCCCGGAGGCAGGCAACCCCGGGAGGCAGGCAGTATTATTATTATCAGCATTTTACAGTTGAGGAAATTGGGATTTATAACTATTATATAAAGATGTTATTGAATGTAAAAATGGGAATAGCTTGACAAATGAGTAGCAAGATTTTGAAAATCAAATTTTGTTTCTGTTTGAACCATAGAACTGGAAGAGATCTAGGAAGTGCAGCTCATTAGTCTTATTTTTCATGCGTAGATACTTGCCAATGGTTGCAGGGCTGGCTGGTATCAGAGCTGGGGCCAGGGCCCCTGGCTAGAACAGCAGCCTCCTAGGGCAGAGCTCACTCTCCAACAGGCTGTTTTCTCTTATTCATTTCTCAGAGCTTCTGTCCAGGGTCGATATGAGAAGGCCTACTTTGTTGAGGGCACAGAAAGAGCAGGTAGCTAGCTACTCAGGTGAGGCATATCCTGCTCTATAATCACGTTTGCTCTGAAGCATTGGGTCTCTCAAGACCCTCATGAAGATGTGACTCTGGTGTGGGAGGAGGAAAATATCAAGGCACTAGTCCCCATGATCACACCAGCATGAATTAGTTGGTCTGATTGGTTTTCTGTCACCTTGCAATTTGATTTCTAACGTGACAGCTGACTGGGCTGGCACAATTTGATTGGGGAAGAAAGGGAGTGGGAGACTATTATGCATAGGGCAGGGGAAGGTCGGTCTAAGTGGGGTGCCTTGATGGGCAGTCCTGAGGAGTCTAAGGGACACTGGGCAACTGGGAATGGCAGACTTCACTCGACTCTGCATCTTTCTGGATCTTTCAGTGTGACTCCAGGGATCAATTAATCTTTCATTCATCATTCATTAAACACTGTGGATTTATTTATTTCAAGGAATTTTGCTGAACCTATTTTAGTTAGTGGAGATTAATTAAACCAATATCACATTACTGAGTACCGAATATAGACAAGGCACAGGGCTAGATATCAAGAGAACACAAAGATGAAAGTGACATAGTTTTTGTCCTCAAAGAATAATTAGTCTAGTAAACAAGTAAAATGAGAGGCAGGGGCAAACACTCAAGGAAATATACAGAAAGTGTTATAAAATTCAGGAGATGGAGAAGTTTTGGGCAGCTGGGGGGAACTGAGGAAAAGTTCATTTGAACCGGTCCTTGAAGACTGAGAAGACCATCACTCCTGCTTTTGTATCATCAGGTCACAACACTTCGCTGACTCATATATCAAGTTGCCTGGTCAGTGTCCTCATGCAGATATTGAATTTTCATCTCAAACCTGCTAGGTCCATAAGTAGGCTTGTGATTTCAACACCCCAAACTGGCTCATCCCCTAATCTTCCTCATCTCAGTTAATGGGAGCTACAGTCGTCAGGACTTTCTCTTCTCCTAATTCTACCCCTTTCATTTTTTTTTTCCAAAGCCACATTTTCTACATTCAGTAGATTATTGCTGTGTGAGAGAGATTTTTGATGTGTTAATGAGACTCATAAATAACTAATAAGGACCCAGTAGTATTTAAATAAAAGATCTGATGGAAGATGGTATTTTACACTTGTAAGACAATTCACCTTTCTTACTTGTGTCTAGGACTTTAGACATACATGTATTTCATAGAGATTAATAAATTCATAAGAACTATGTCATACTTTACCATTTCACCAAGTGTGTTCTTACTGTGCATTTTCATTTGATCTCACAACAAGAATGTTGACACAGATGTTTTTATGTTTTTCATCCCACACATGAAGACGTTGAAGGAGAATGAGTGGTTCATCTGGGATCTAACAGCTAATACAAGGAAGAGCCTACACTCAAGGTCTCACACAGAGCATATTGGGCAGCTTGGAGTCTACAGGCAATCATTGGTCCACTCTGAATGAGGAAAAAGTGGTAGATTATGTTGGAGGGGAAGTTTGGAACTTGACTGTGGGGAGCCTTTAATGGCACATAACTGTCAGGACTTGATCTTTTAGGACCAGGATCTTCAGAGTATGCTAGGCTGTTCATTAGGATACAGCAAAATATTAAAACTTCTATTCAGATTTTTTTTTTTAGGAGGTACCTGGGAATGAATGCAGGACCTCGTATATGGGAATCAGGTGCTCAACCACTGAGCTACATCCACTCCCCTTATTCTGAGTTTTTAATCCTCTTTTTCCAATTTCTATTTTTGAAATGTTTTAATATGTTAATATATTCAAATATATAATTTGTTTGACGAGTATGAAATGGATATAATACATGTATTTCTCTGAACTGATTTTATTGGTAGGACTGAAATGATGCCTTTTGAGCAAGGCAGTATCATGATGACAGCAGCTGTTTAGAAAAATTAATTGTAGACACCACACCAGGGCACAGGAGAGCCCTGTCCACGAGGGCTCTTAAGCATACCAACCTGTCCATTCTGTAGGTGAAGCTAAAGTGAGATAACATGAGTGCAAGTACCCTAAAATTATAAAAATAAATAAGCAGACCAAGAGATACAGACAGAAATTGTGTTTACAATGGCCCCAAAGCTGATGTGAGATATTTGGAAATCAAAGACTCCAATAAAGGCTAAGAGGAAAAGCCTGAAAATTAAGATGTGGGATTTGGAATGGATGCTGTGGAACCCCTTTTAGGGCTGGCTGAGCAGATTATCAATGGTTTATTTACTTGACATTCCTACTGTTTGTTCTAGAATCACTTGTATATATATATATAAAAAACTCTTTAGAAACTGGAGCTGTGCTTTGAACATTAGAATGAGTTTTTAAGACATCTTTACCTTTTTATACAGGATAGCTTTCATCATCTGTGGTCCAGCGCTGATAAAACATTAGCATAAAGGCACGTGGTGAAGGAAATAGCTGTGTGAAGAAATTGATGACTCAAGCATTCATAAATAGGAGGTTCAATTTGTTCTAAACCTCCCCCAGCTTCAATATTTTTTATGCCTAGAAGAGTAGGCAACAGTTTCCTTTTTTTCAGAGCTGAGCTGAATGGGTGTCTCAGGAGCTCCAGCTTTAAAAGCCTCTATTCTACAAGGAACAAAGTAGCAAACTTTCTAATTTAGTTAACATTCCTGTAACTTAAGAACCAGCTAAAAGGATCTTGGTGCAGAACAGTTTGTTTGCCAGAGTGAGGACTCCACTGGCGTGACAATTCTTTTTAGGGAGAATGCTGGCAGGCGGCATTCTAATGAAAGCCGTGACAGGAGTAACTTAAATGCCTTCCCTCTTTGTCCAAACTAGGCTGGAGAGAAGGGCTGTTTTCAGTCACATTTCCCTTAGTTCAAAGATTTCACATATCTGTGCATATTTCTTATGGTTCAAATGCTGCCGAGTTAGTTCTATGGCGGGAAAAAGAAAAATAACCGTCAGTAAATAAATGGGTTAAGGGTTGTGGTTGGTTGGTCAGGAATGATCAGTTCTTGGCTCAAGAAGGGTTGGGTTGAGAGTCTTAATTAGGAGTGTCACTATAGACAATGCTGAATAAACCTGCGTCACTGTAAAGGAGTAAATGCAGACTTTTCTTGGAGGAAATGATCCATTTACTGGTATGAATGCCTTTGTTGAAGGCAAGAGATTTTTGTTATAACGAAGGATTCTACTTAAACAACAGAAATATAAACAAGACATTCCTCACTGGTTGCCTCTGGCTTTGGGTTTCTTGTGGTTTGGCTTCTGGTAGGGAGAAATCTGGCTAGAAAGAGCAAAGGGTGGCAGGTTCCTTCAGGTGGGTGGGGTTAGGAGACTTGGGTCTGACTCCAACAGCTGACTCTTCTGTGTGACCTTGAGCAAAAGCTTTGCTCTTGGGGCCTCCACTTCTTCTCCTATAACACAAAATGGTGCCTCCCGGGAGCTAGTGTTAAGAGTATGACTCTGTACCTGTAATCTTCTGGATTTCTCTTTTTCACTAGATAGCATGACAGTAAACTCTTTTATCCAACTGAGCCCTGCTCTGGCCCTGTGCTTTCCCAGGGGCTAGACAGGAACAGGGACAGGTACCACCTGTCATGTTCTCTAACTTACCTTCAACTGCATGCTGCACCATTATGTCACAAACCACTAAGAAAAAGAAAACACAACTCACCTATTAAACTTTGACAATCAATTGTAGGCTGCATTTTGATTTTAGAAATATTAAAATAAAGATAATGTGTACATTAGAATGATGAGACAAGCCATTAAATGTAGTGTAGTAACTGGTAGAACAAGTGCTGGGGGAAACACCAGAGAGAGTGGCAATTACTCTGACACTGGGGAAGATGTTGCTTGAAAGTCTTTAAAAGGGATTCGGGTCAACTGAGAGGCAGTGCAGCATTAGAACCAAGCCTGCCTGAGTTCTAATCCCAGCTCTGCCCTTCCTGGCTGTGTAACCTTGGGTAAGTTTCTTCATCTCTACTGTGGTGGTTTGGAGCTATGTACCCCCAGAAAAACATATCTTTATACTTGGTCTATTCCTGTGGGTTTGAACTCTTGAAAATGGGACCTTGTGATGAGGTTATTTTAGCTAAGGTGTGGCTCAGCTGAGTGGGATGGGTCTTAGTCCTATTACTGAAGCCTTTTAGGAGCCCAGAGGGAGAAGCCAGAAGCTGCACATCAACGGAACCCAGAAGAGAAAGAGGAACCCAGGAGAGGCTGCGTGTACATTGCCAAGTGACAGAAAAGCTAAGGACGGAGGATCACAAGCAGCCAGTGCCAGAACACCACAGTCTTCTGGGAGAAAGCATCGCCTTGATGGCTCTTTGAATTTGGACTTCTCTTAACCTCAAAAATGTGAGCCAATAAATTCTCATCATGTAAACTGCATGGCATTTGCTTGAGCAGCCAAGGAAATGAAAATATCTATGGAACTCAGTTTTCACATCTGTAAAGTGGGGATAAGAATAGCAATTACTTCAAAGGGTTGTTGCAAGGATTCAATTAATGAATATGTGTAAAGTGTTTAGAACACAGCCAGGCACTTACTAAGGACTCCATGAGTGGTTATTATTGAAGTGATTATTTGGTTCATGCCTGGCTCCTTCACCAGAATGTGGGCTCCAGGAAAGCATGGAACAGGCTTGTTTTGCTCATCCTTGTTGTTCCCAGTGCCTACCAGAGCCTGGCATATGAGTGCTCAATAAATACGTTCCAAAACAATTGATTTGATATTAGCTAATTACTGGGAATTAGCCAGCATTCTCCTTTATCCATGACAGCACACCTCATTACCTGAACTCACAAGGATGTCTCTTCCTCCTCTTGGATGAAATGGGCATGATAAAAACCCACTGAAATTAATTTTGGCACAGTTAACAAATACCCCACAGATCTATACACTTAGGCCTTTGCAAAGGAAGGGTGCTTTTGTCTTGTCAGCCTATAAACGCTGACCTACTAATAAGGACAAAAGTAGGTGCTAGAAATAAATGAGTAAGAAGACCCACTGTTTGCACAGCTCAACTTTCTCAAGGATCTGCTGATCTGAAGGCAGATGATGTCCTTGAGCGACTCCACAACCCAGATAAGACTAAGACAAAAGGACTGTCCCTGCTTTGACAAATGGGACTGACCTTCCAGTCCTGGTAAAACATCTAGGTTTCAACAAAGTCTGTATCAGGTGGGAGATGATATATGGCTGGAAGTATGTAAATCCACAGGCAGGTGTTAACTGGGTGCCTTCTTATGCAATTAACTCACAATTCACAAGCACATCCAAGAGAGAGGGGAAGTTGTATTTGCCTTCTCTTCTGGCTTTTAGTTAAGTGGCTGTATTAAGAAACACTTCTGAAAAAGAAAGATTCATTAGTCATAGATTCTAAGAGTCTGTCTGAATTAAGCTCTGTAATTTAGCCTCAAATAACACTTGTCTAAACATAAGATGAGTTAATTAGCAGAATTGGAGGGATATCAAGGTATCTTTGTATGCTTTCATTGGTGCTATCCCAGGCAGGCAAGGAAGGTAACTGCAGAAATACCTTTATTATATCAGACCAGAAGTGAAGTGGCAACCAAGAAATGAGAATTTCACAGTTAATTTGAGTCAAAGGTAGAAAAGACATCTTGTATTGTTTTGTCTTATATCCTCTGTTTCAGATAGGAGCTTACCTTTTTGTACATTATATTTTAGTCTGATCCATCATTTCAGCTTTGTTCTCTCTTTTTCTGAAGCTAATCCAAGTTATTGTACTTTCCCAAACTTGCAATTCAATGTCACTAATTTTCAGACACTTGAAAATTTGAACCACTAATTGAAATTTTGATTCAATTTGTAAAAACGAGGACCTGGGAGGGCATGATAATTACCTTCAAATCGTTGAAGGTCTGTCATGGGAAAGATGAAAAAAAAAAAAAAAGTTCTGTAAGGGTGTAGAACAAGGATCAGATGCTGCAGAGAGGGACATTTCAATTATAAAGACAGATTGTTTATCAATCAGGGATGAGCAAAGGTGAAATGAGTTATCCACAGGGATAATGGTTTTCCTATGCCAGGGTGATCCCTGGATTTGCCAGAGATTAAAGATTTGGTAATCATGAATGCTGTTCACCATTACCTGGCTCTTCTCTCATTCCAAGCACTTAGAAGACTTAATCCCTGGCTAGCTGTGACGACTTTTGGCTGTTAAGTCCAGCCCATAATTCATACTTACCTATGTGAGAACTTCAAGAGTTCTCCTTCCCTGCCAATGCGATCAAGGAAGCAAGGTCTGGATGGAGCGTCTATTAGCCTATCCCTGGGAGGGGAGAACAGGATTAATGAAGAGCAGAGCCTCCTTGCCATCTTGCAATGGACACATAGGAAGAGTGAGAAAAAGAAATTTTGTTGTTTTAAGACACTGTAGCATAACCTAACATCCTGAAAACAGTTTTATCTTTGGGGAGCAATAATCTCAAGAAGATGGATTCCTCTCCCAGCCTCTGGGTTTGGATCATAATTGGCCACAGTCAGTGATAGCAATCCCATTCCCACTTTCCAGAGAATAAACATTCAGGCCTGGGAATATGACCAAGTTCTGACCAATAAGACATAAGGGTAGTCTTTGTGGTGGGGGGACATGGGAAGCTTTTGAACAAGAGTCTCCTTCCTGATACAAAGAGAGAAAAGAACAAGGAGCGGAATTATGTTTTTCCTGTTTTTGGTTGCATGTGAGATCACAATGGTTGAAGGGGGAAGGAAAGAGATAGTCTATTTCAAAGAGAGAGAGAGAGAGTGACAAATTTGTGGACTTCATTATCCCAGAAGGTGGTACATGTTGAGCTCCATAAAGTTGAGTCCCTACTCTGTTGTTTACTAGCACAATACTTCCGCTTGCATGATTCATAGGATCCTAAAACACATGTTCAAAATCTGTTCCGTCTCTTGGGATCCCTGTCTCAGCTAAAGGAGCCATACTCCTCCCTGTTGCCAAAGCCAGAAACCTGGGAATAACCCTTCACTCCTCCCTTTCCATCATAAAGTCCCTACTATTTACCCAATCCATCCATTCTCTCCATCTCCATTGCTTCTGCTGTAGCACAAGCCATCAGCATCTCTGCAAATGGTTACTTAGCAAAACTGTCTCAAACATGGCTCCCCAAATTACATCCATATAATGGCCAGAGGGATCATTTTAAAACAAATTGACCACCTTATCCCTGTGCTTCAAACAACTTCATTGGCTTCCTAATGTCCTCAAGGTAAAGTCCCAAACCCTTGGCCTGGTGTACAGGACCTTTCATGGTCTAGCTCTGGCCATGTCTTCTTCACAGTCCATGCCCCTCCCATTTGCAGTCTTTGCTCCTATCTTACTGCCTTACCTACAGGTCACAGAATGACCTCATGTTCTCTTCCTTTCCTGCCTGGAACACTCCTCTCCATGCTTCCTCCCTCTTCCTTTGCCCAGCTAACTCCTCATTGCCCTTAAGGTCCTACCTTCCCATGAAATCCCTCCTTCACCTCCCCAAGGCTGGCTTAGCTGCCCTTTTCTGTGCCAGCATCACACTCTGTTTACCTCTATTTTAACGTTCTTTCACCGCCAAGTTACACTTTCCCATTAAACTTCTATCTCTCCCATTAGGTTGTCGCCCCTTGAGGGTGGCGATCACCCTTTCATCTTTGGAAAACCTGGCATGCATTAGGTCCTCAATGAGGATCATGTGTGCTCTCTGTATATGCCTCTTTTCTAGACAGAATAAATGGGCTGTGCGTGTGGGGTTTGAAAGTACTGATGTGGCTGTGGGCCAGGGATTGATGGCAAGAGAGACAATTTGTGTCAGAGAGGGCTTTGGGTCTGGAAGTGTAAACCCGGTGAACAGCATGTGCGTGAAGGAGCCAGAAGTGCGAAAAGAGCAGAGAGAGAAGCTCAATAGGCATGATTTGGGTGTGGGAAGCCGTTCAGCCAGGCAGATTCTGGGCAAAGGCCCTGGGAGGAGAGAACAGCCAGCTTAAGGTGGCAGAGGCCTAAAATAGGGGCTGATTCTGAGCGCAAAGCCAGGTGGAAGCTGTCTTTCTTTAAGGCAGAGAGAACATAGCTGACTGGAGAGAAATGCAAGGTGGAGCAAAAAAAAGAAACCCATGATAAATTGGAGAGAGCTGACTCTGTAACCATGCCATATAGTTGCCTGTAAAAAATGTGTTCCTTGAGAATCTTCACTCTGCAGTAAATTAGATCTTGTCTTCTAAGAAAGCAGAAAATGGGAGGAAGAATCTGGCTCATGATGCAGGAAGGCAGGGATTGGGCCCCCAGGCTTGGCTATCCTTTGGGAGGAGCAGCAGAAATGAGCAAAAGCACATCCTTTGGTGTGAGGATGTGCCTGGCTTCTGCCACAGGTGAACAAAAATGGTTCAAGTTGGGGACAGATCCATTAAGAGCCATAGACCTGAGCAAAGAGTTGATAAAGTAGGAGAATAAAAAACTGGGCTTTGTTATTGGAGAAGTTTATCAAGTAATAAGTGTGGGCCAAAAACCCAGAAAGGATACTGTGCCCAGGTCACGATTTTCTAAAATCTCATCTTGGAACTTCATGTGAACATTCAGCTGTCCCCAGAACTTTATTAAAAATCCCTGTAAGATTACTAGTCTTTTCTAGGGTTACAGTGGCCCAAAAAATCCACGTCTTCCTGTTGAATTCAGGAGAACTGGTACCCAAAGGCTAAGTTAGAGTCTTCTAAGAATTATAAAGACAATAGAGATGCTTGAACTCACCTTGGCTCCCCATTGTTGACCTAGTCAGTCCAAAACTCTCAGTGAGGCAATGTCAGCTTTCACAAGCAGGTCCAGCTCATGTTTCCATTCACCTCTATGGCTATGCCTTTGTCTTCCTCTCTAAACACAGATCACACCAGGGTACCATATGGTTCCATTACCCTATTTTTACTCCTATTTTATGGAATGAAACTTCCTCTGACTGACCTTACCAGACTGACCACACCCTATCCCCCAGCCCCTCTGGGCATACTTACTAAGCTCTGTGATTTTTGTTCCAATAACCAAGAGTCATTCTTCATAGGGTCATGAAGGTTAAGCAAAATACCATGGCGAGTATGCCCAAACAGAGTGTGTGCTCACAGATACTTTTCCCATGAACCGTCAATCAAGTCAGGTTTTTTGTTTTTTGTTTTTTTTCAATTTTCACCTATAGCAAGTCAGATTTTGAAAACCATTTAGTTTAGAAATAAATTTTATAGTCTTGGAGTCTTTCTATCCCCAGGAAAATTTCATTACAAATACACATCTCATTGTTGTTTTTCCTTCTAATTTTTTTCAGACAATATTTGGTTTATCATGTAACACTCACAGCTCAAATTGTCCTTAAGAATTGTGTGAAACGTATCAGACTCCATGAAGATTTTATAACAAGTGAAGGGATTTTATAACAAGCAAAGAAAATATTAGCTGACCAGTCATTAACAATGACATGAGAGGAGCCCCCTAGTGAAAACACATAATGGTCAAACTTTAATTTGCCAAGCATTCATTGCATGCCTGCTGGACTCAGCTCTGCACTCACAGAATAGGGTTATTATTTTCTGGAGAAATCTGCAAAATAGGAGTTGTCACCTAACACATCACTCAGACCAAAGGAGATCCAAGCAGGAATATCAAGGTGAAGGCCAAGGATCAACATCAGGTTGAAGGTACAAGGGGATGGTAGCATTAGATATGGTTTCATCAGTGGGCTGCAAAGATTCTAAACTCTTTAATATCAGCACTAATGAAGGGAAATGACCTCCCAGTCAGGATGATTGCTTTGCACTGTTCTAAGAACCTTAATGTTTTAACTCCTGTAATTCTTACAACAACCCATTGAGAAAAGTACTATCATCATACCCATTTTATAGATGAAGGAAACTGAGGCACTGAGAATTTGAGTGACTTGCTCAGCTGGGATTTGAACCCAGCAGCCTGGCTCCAAAGCCTGCTATAAAATATTGCTTTCCCAGAGGATTTAATATTTGACTTTGTGCCACTCAGGCAGCTTTTTCTTCCCACATGTAAATAAATATTTACAACGATACTTGCTGGAGACTAGGTGACAGAGTGCATTCTTTGAGCACTCATTGGGCTGGGGTTTTAGGAGGCATGTTCCTAGAGGATGCTTGGTTGAGATGGAAAGTTGGCCTGGGTATGGGCCAAGCTTAAAATGGAGCAAATGATCTGAAGTTAGTGGAGTCCATGGGCCAAAGCAAAAATCTGGGTCTAATGAGTCCTTGAGCCCCTCTCCTCGGGAGTTCCTTTCACACCCAAGCCTGTCTAGCCAGTGCCTTTAGGGGCTGTGTGTGTGGTGAAGCATATATGTAAAAAGATCAGTGTTTTTATTCAGAGGTAAGTGAAAGGAAAAGGTTGGAAATTGAAAAGAACATGGTCCTTTACTTGGGTCAGATCAGCCAAAGGAGATGCCAGAAGCCTCCCTGATCAACCCCACACCAGTCTCCTCTACTCACAGCTTTCTCAAGCCCCCTCTGAGCTTCAGTATTTTTGGAGATGTCCTCTTGTTGCACCTCTATCTGCCAAAATCCCATACATGTTCCAAGGCCTAGCTCAAGTCTTCTTCCTTCCATGTCCTCTAGCCCTCCCTGCCTCTCCCTTCCCTGGGCCAGTTGGCAGGTAGTGAGAAACACAGAGTTCCCTAGGGTAATTTTTTCTTTTTTATGCCAGATTGGAATTGTTTTAAAATTTTCTTTTTATTTTTTAAAGAAACCTTAGATTACATAAACCCAGTGTATTTTGACTTGATGCTTTTGTGTCAGTCTGCTCGTTATGGAAGGTACTAGAATATTGAGACAGGATTCTAACTTTAACATGCCACCTCCTACCCCCTGCCATGTAGGCCCACCATTTATTGGTGGATGTTTGATCAGAATCCAGACATTTCAGCACAGGGGTTGGAATCTGTGGATTTGGAAAGAAAGACTAAGGAGAAGCCTGAGAAAAAAAGGTGGTTTTGTTTGGGAGCAGATTATTAGGGATATCTTTTATATCCCTAATAAAAGATAAAAAGGCCAAATGGGGGTAGGTGTGTGCCCCTGAGATAAAAGGAAATGTCCTTTATTCAAACAGTAAATGGCTAGTAACGCAGATGGGATTTATGGGGCTTCTACGAGTCCATAAAAAATGCTTGCACCCAGATGCATGCATAATAATCCTGTATTGGCTATGAAATTTATCTTCATGAGTAAAGAGAGGAGGGATTGTTGATACTGTTATGATTTTTACCCCATCTTTCCAAAGAAGACAGGATTAATATCCGGAGCGATAAATCACGATGTAATTTTTGTACATATGCACAAAGCAAACACAATGAATATTTGATTTTCTCCAACTTCTGCAGGGCTAAATCAATTTGAAGAGATAATGGTAGAGGATTAAGTTATTGGAACGTGTGTAACTATAAAGTTTGGAATACACTTAACTCACAAGTTATTACAATTTCAGCATAACATCTGTTATCATTGAAATAACAGATGTGTTGTATGTTATGAAATGAAGGGAAAATCGGATATGCACACATTTTTAAAGAGAAACCAGGCTCATATCAAATTGTTTGTGGAATACAAAACTATAAAATTGTTACAAAGGGGATACTAACTGAAGGGGTGTCCCCCAAATGAGGCTACAACACAAATAATGCTATTAATAGAGTCACTTTAAAACATGAGGCAAATGAAATGTTACATGAACTCTTTCACTTTGCCAAATTAGAACGGAAGTTACTATACTTAAGGACTTAGGAAAATTTAAAACCATAAAATGGAAAATAACATTCTGTAAATGTGGGCGTGATGTAAACAATGATGATTTCCTAAGTCTACAATCTGCACTCAGTGTCCTTGATTTTACTACATTCCTGTAACTACACATTCCTCGTGAGTAGTTAGTTATGTCCACCATCCTTCTGACAACCGTATTCTCTGAACCCAGAGTTGAGATGTGCGTTAATGAGAACAAGTGGGTTTGCAGGAGTAAGGGGAGAGGGTATTTGACATTGAGATTTTCTCATAAAATCCAGGAACATCTGGTCACTTGGCCTGTGTTGCCCAGCAAAGTGCTGGCTTCAAAGCGGAGACTCAGAAATGACTTATTTGTGGATCTGAATTGCAACCAGCTCTCTGCTAAGTCCCTGGACACTTCTGTGAGCTTTCTAATTATGTTATTAAGATTACATTATTAGTAGTATTCAGCTAATATTCTGTATAAAGTTCTGAAATCAGTTACTATGTTTTTATTTTATTTTCTTCCTCTACTTGTCCACAATTGTGCTTTTCTTTTTTGAAAGGTTGGGAGAAATGAATCCCACTGTATTATTATTTGTCAAGCTTCCTGGTCAGGAAAGAATATACCAGAAATGTGAGGTTGGAGGAGGGGGAGATCTAATTAAGCGTGACTCTGTTCTGATTTTCAATTCTGCTACCATTGACAGCTCACTCCTAGGAGGAAGAGGTCCCAATTGGTCTTCACCACAAAAAGGTTTTTAATAAAATATTCAAGATAGCTGAAGACCTTTAGAATGGGTAATTTTATTCAACTATGATCTTCCTGCTGGTTGTGGGCTCTGGACCAATACCCAGGAGCTTCTCTTGGAGTGCATGACTATTATGCATTATGTTAGAGTATTCTGTGAAAAGTCAATTTACTCAGAGTCAGATACACCATATTTTAACTTTGAGGCTAAAATTGTCTCTGGGGTTTAGTTTGCTGTGTGATTATATTCTTACTGTTCTTCAAATCCTAGATTTATTTTTAACTGTTTCTGTGCTACATTTTTAAAAAGACTAATGAATGGTTGAAAAAGAAAAAGAAAAACAAAAGAAAACAAAATCTAGAACTGGGGAAGAAGGCTCTGATAAAGTATAAACTTTCATTAAATGATGCCTGTAGTGAGTTACCTGCCGTCGGCTTTGCCTCTGGTTTCCAGAGCCTGCCTAACCAGGTCTCGGACTTAATGAGGTGGCTCCCTTCAGTGTCTTAGACACTTAGCTCTCAAACACTATACCTACAAACCAATTTTTCCCATCTGTTACAAAATGAGCAGGAGAAATTGAATGTGTGGGTTGAAATCCCTGTTACTCAATTGGGCTATTCCCCTTGGAGTGTGGTTGAAGAGCAAGTTTTCATTATCTCTAATAATTAGCATCATCATTTTTGAAATTAGCTGAATGGACTAACACAGTAATCTGTGGTGGATATGTCATTGTGTTTTTCCATTATTAAGTTTTTTGGGTGGAGGGAGGAATGGATAGAGGAAGAAATGGACTATGGGAGTCTTTTTTTCTTATCTTGGTGGCATTTAACATGAGCACGTGGGTGTCTAGTTTAGATGATCAAATAGTATAATGAGCATAGAATTTAGAGACATAAGCCAAAGCTTGTGTCCTGTTTCTACAACTTAATTGGTGAATGAAACCTGGCAAGTTACTTACCTTTATAAGTCCAAGCTTCCTCCTCTGTAAAATGGGAAGAATAATAATGCCTTCCTCCTGCGGTCAGATGAATGAACATAAAGCACGAAAGAAGTTACTGGCACTTAGTACATACTCAATACATTGTAGCTTTAATGCAGCTTTATTACTTTAGGCAACTGTCATATTAAATGGACTTTTTTTTTTATTATTATTCATCAGATACTAATGGATTCACTTCGCCACTATGCACAAGGCCCTGAGAGGCAGTCAGAGATGAATCCACTGTCCTAGTTAGGGGGATCAGACATTAACAGAAAGGACCATGGTACAAGGTGGGAGGTGACTAGTGACATAGAAGGGGAACAGGGTGTATCCAGTGCAGGGGTGCTGATGGGACAAGCCCCTCCTTCTAGTGGCTGATGGCAGAGGACGTGGTGCCCTTGTGGGGCAACCCTAAGGAAGGGTTTTGGGTGTGGCTTCCAGCAGCCAAGCCTACCTTTCCTTTCAAGGGCTTCTGTGAGCTTCCTTTTAACAAATTCCTTTCTTGCTTCAATTAGCCAGAGTCCTTTGGCTGCTTGCCATTAAGAATATGGCCGGTGGCTGGACCTGCATTCCAGAGCAGGGCCATGGCTCTGTCTCGGCTCTTTTCTGCCCATCTTTTTTTTTTTTTTCCTTCCCCTCCTCGCCCACTTCCCACCTGGGTCCCGAAGACACCCCTCCCCCATTTCACGCGCCGGCGCTGACACTGGAGCCCCCACCTGACCTGCCACCCGACCCCTTTGCTTTCGGACCTTGCCAGTGTTTCTCCCGGGCATCCGGCGATCCCCCCGCTGCTCTGCTCACCCGCCTCGGTGTCTGCACCCCCAAGCCTGCCACTGCCTGAAGAGCCGCCGGGACCCACCTTGAAGGGCTCTGCCATTGTGGTCCTGGGCATCTTCTTTTAAATCCTGCTCCAACAGGCTAATTCCTTCAGGGTACCCCGATTCAACTTATGGAAGGGCATTGCAGTGACCTAGTTAATTACAATGGGGCAGAGCATAGCATTAGACTCATCAGACCACCCCCAGGGGACTCTAATCAACCTGGAGATCTGGCCACCCTTGGTCTAATTAGTGACGAAGAGGTGCTCAAGAAAGAGCTCGGGACATCTTGCCTTGGCAGAGGATGTGAAGGGGGAGTATCCCTTGGAAAAGGGTAAGGAGTATGTTATGAAACGCCACTGACTTCTCTAGTACAGTTTTCCCCAGATTACATAAAGTGAGGCACCAGCTGGCAACTATGGAGGGAAATTCA
Organism: Tolypeutes matacus; assembly: GCA_026826555.1. Taxonomy (NCBI): domain Eukaryota; kingdom Metazoa; phylum Chordata; class Mammalia; order Cingulata; family Chlamyphoridae; genus Tolypeutes; species Tolypeutes matacus. The sequence continues at coordinate 18,735,379 of JAKSZT010054396.1, forward strand.
GGGTTGGGATGGAATAACTGGGAGCCAACTTGCCTTCTTTCTCAACTGCCACCACATTTCTAATGGCTTTTTCTGACTGCATTCTTTCATTTGTGTTCCCACAGAATGTTAGACATTCTTTTACTGCAATAATTTTCATATTCTATTTATGATACTTATGTCTCTCTCCCTTCTATTTTTTCCATGAATTCTTTAAAGTTAGGAACCAACTTAGAAACCCAGAGTCTACTGTAGAACCAGATCTATGGAAGCTCCTATTAGGGTGATGCTGGCTGCTGTACTAGACAAACCCCAATTACAATGACTCAGACATAATGGAAGTTTATTTCCCACTTATGTAAAGACCCACATGGGAGTTCCTGATTAATGGGTGGCTGTATTAGTCAGCCAAAGGGGTGCTGATGCAAAATACCAGAAGTCTGTTGGCTTTTATAAAGGGTATTTATTTGGGGTAGAAGCTTACAGTTACCAGGCCATAAAGCATACGTTACTTCCCTTACCAAAGTCTGTTGCCGCGTGTTAGAGCAAGATGGCTGCTGACATCTGCAAGGGTTCAGGTTTCCTCTTAAGGCTCCATGGTCCCAGCTTCTTCCAATATCAGCTGTAGGCTGGGACAAGTCTAGTCTCTCTCCCCAGGTTCATTTCTCTCCAGGTTCAGCTGCTCTGCTCTCTCTACAAGGCCAGCTGCAAACTATCTGGCGAATGGCTCATCTCTCTTCCTAGGGCTTCTGCCATGTCTAATGGAGATTCCTTTCTTTCTTCATGTATCTGCTCTGTGTATTTACTTCTCAGGGCTCTAGCATTAAAACTTCAACTGTTTCCTCTGCCTTCTTGTTTTCTCTGTGAAGTCCTACTGACATGGCCCAATCAAAGCCCTAGTCATAATTTAATCAAGTAAAAGTAAAACCTCTGAATTCAATACAATCTAAGAGTATCACTAGTCCAGAGGAACAGACAAGTTTAGAAACATAATCAGTATTTCTTTTTGGAATTCATCAATAAAATCAAACTGCCACAGTGGCCCTCCTCTAAGCAGTGATCAGAGATGAGGACCCTTCTATCTTATGGTTTCATTCTCTTTAACGTGTGGCTTCCAAGCTCTCCATGCTTATGTGCATCAAACTGGAAGGAGACTTCCACCTGGAAAGTCTTATAGGTCAGGCCTGGAAATGGCACACATTAACTTCCATTCACAGTCCGTTGGCTAGAACACAGTCACACAGCTGCCCCTAAATGCAAGGGAAGGTGGGAAATGTAACCTGTCCATGGGCCCAGAAAGAAGAGAGAATGGATTTGGCAGGCATCTAGCTAGCTTCTTGAATCTTGAGCTGGTCTATGAAGGAAAAGAAGGACCTGAAAGGACAGAGCTGAGGGGGGTGACACCTTAGATAGCAGCAGGCATGAGGCCTAGGAGATGGAGAGCTGGCTGTGAGGAGCTCAGATTGGAAAATTAACCTCTTTCTCACTGGAGTTCTTGGTCTCATTTTGGTCTCTTAAATGAAGAAGGAGTGCTGTGGTTGAAGATGCTAGTTCAGGACCTGGGATGCCTGGTTCAAATCTCAGGTCAGACACTTATCAGTGTGTGACCATGCAGAAGGTCTCTATGCTTCATTTTGCTTATCTGTAAAACAGAGGTAAGAGTAGTGTCTACCTCACAGGCATGTTGTGATGATCAAATTAGTTAAAACTTATAAAAGATTGAAAACAGTGCTTGGCATATAATAAAAATTAAATCAACATTAATCCTTTCTTTCCATCTATATGTGTGTATTATATATATTCGTATATGGATCATAGCACCAGGAGGATGTAGATATTACCTGTATTTTGTTCACTAACTAATGATATTATAACAGCCACTCTTCTTAATCTTAGTACTTTAGACAGTCAGTACTTTCTTTTTCCTATGCTGTCCCAACAATTGATAAAGTTCTTTGGTGACATTTGGTCACCTTTTATATTTTGTATTATAAATCTTTTTTCTCTCCCATCTTTTGTCTGAAATCTGTCTCATTTTTACAAGGGCTATAACGACACTCATAAGTATTGGCTTGGCTGAGCTGCAGCTGACTTCCTTAGCGTAAATCCCCACTCATGCAGACCTTTATTTCAACAGGGGGTGCTGCCCATTAATACAAGGTCATTGCCAGTTCCTGCACTTGCTTCCCCCTCGTTCTCTGAACCCTTTCTGGCTTGTCCATTCAATTGCCTGTTAGCCTGTCTTCCATGGTCAAAGGCCACCTCCCACTCTCCTCACTTGGGCTGCAAGTTCTTGGGGTCCTATGGCCATCTCCTCGGGCCTGCAGCTGCCCCCACCCTCTGCCAGGGAGGAGCAGAGCAGCAGCTTCTGGATACGGTGATGGGTAACAGGCACTGACATTTGATGAGCTACCTCTCTGCATTCTTCCTTCACGGAAAGGCCTGGTGGTGTGGGCTTGCCGAGTCCTTAAATAAGAAAACACTGTGTTTCCACTCGACTTCACATTCGGAAGTAAACTCAGGGAGCAACTTCTTGCTCATGTAACTGTAATGCCTCGTCCTGGCATTGTTTAGTTGCCTGGCTGGTAATGGCCCCTCTGCTTGGCCTCCTGGAGGAACAAGATTTGTTCCGTGCCTCGAGGGCGTGCCGTCCCAGGTCGGCAGATGGCCTTCTGATTACTATTTCCAGCCTGTCTTACCTGACCGTTCCTTCACTGTATGAACAGCTGTTTCCTTCACTTCAGTGCTGCCCAAATGGATTGGTGATTTTTCTTCTGCCCTTTTGTCTGCACAGAACATAAATCTTTCTCTTTTTCTGACCTGGCCTGCAGTTCCATCCACCTGTGCCTGCCTTGAGCAATATATAACTCTCGCCAGGTTCTGTTTCCTTTACTCACTTCAGCCTATAAACCAAACTTTCTTGCTACTTCTATCCCTTCTTTGGGGCTGATTCAGCACTCTGTTAGTACCTGGCTGCCAGTTAACACTTAACCACAAAAATACATTATTTTCTGGGTTTGACCTGAACTGGAAACTTCTGACAGAATGAGATATACAACAGAAATCTCCATCCCACTGGCCTCCTTTCTCTCCTTTTCCTGAGTCTGAGGAGACTTAATTTATACGAGGTTAGCAGTGACTGTGCTGATTGAAAATAAGGTAATTAAATAACTTGTTACTTAGGAGGGATTTTGAGCTGTCAGAGTATAGCCGGTCAATTGACTCAATTCAGTTAAGTGTTTAACAATGATCACAAAAATTGGATGTGAACTTAAGAAAGAAGGAAAAGTAACTTGTGTTCATAAGAAGGCACTCTTGTGGATTCTAGAACATTAATAGTAAAGTTCTATTGGCTTTTTATAATTGTTGCAACTCTTTCAATGGTATTGGGTTTTGTAATTTCATTTCAGTTTCCTGGTTTGGGCAAAAATCCTTCAACCCATTTTCTTTTTGCCGTCTATTTATTGAAGGTGTAAAATTCAATGCACTGTTATTCACCTGCGGTTGAAAACCAAGAAAATGAAGTAAAGATGCAATGAAGTTTGCAGCCAAGGGTAATCAGAAAGAGGGGACTCAGCTACAGTTGTAATAAGCTTTGCACTGAGATCATGATCTAGAATTTACCAAACACATGCAGGCAATTGTTCATAGATGATAATTAGTTGAGATTGCTTAGCTACCTTCCCATTTTCTTCTGGATGTTAAGCATGTGGGTCTTACTATTCCTTTTGGCTTTGTAGCAAGTCAAGATTTGGCATGTAATTAAACCTAATTGGAGAGGATTGTGGGAAGATAGTGGAGTAGGAAGCTCCAGGAATCAGTTCCTTTACCAAAACAACTATTAAACTGGCAGAAACAGTTTGAATCTACTATTTTGAAACTCTGGAGTCTAATGGAACACTGTGCAGCATTCAGGGGAGAGCTGGAAGAAGTGGGCAAATTGTGGTAAATATCAGTGAATTCCACTCTCCAAGAAGTGGTTACTGTCCCTCATCCTCCAACTGCCTGGCAGGCAGCACTAGCAACTGCAGCCCAGGCTCCTGGTGTAACTTGCTGGTGCCAGGATGATCTACAAGGATCCAGTCCTCCAAATTCCCAGGGAGTGTGGTCTGATTGCACATCATAGCTTTTGATCATCTACTTCAGACCACTAGGAAGTGAGGGTGGGGCTGGTGGGGAGGTAGTGCTAAAGGGTGGACATTTTACTTTTTCAATCATGTCCTACCCCCTGCCCTTAGGCAAAAGCAGTAAAGGAGTCTTAAAGAGGCAGTGCCCATATATATATATATATATATTTCTCTTCCATGCCCTGTTTTGGAGCAAAAATAGTTTGAAAAAGTCACAAATTGATGGCTCCATCCCTCAACAACAACAATGAGGAAAAATCCCAGCAATCCTAGAGGAGTGGGAGAACTACATTTCTAGATTTATAAGAAAATAATACTCAGAATGTCCAGTTCTCAACAAAAAATTACAAAAACATCCAAAGAAGTAGGAAAGTATGGCCCATTCACAGGAAAATAGAATTTGCTAGACACCATCCCTGAAGAGGTCATATAGTGGAGCTATTCAATTAAAGCCTTTAACTCAACTGTCTTAAATATGTTCAATGAGCAAAAGGAATCTATATACAAAGAACTAAAGGAAATTAGGAAAACATCATCTGAACAAAATAAAGAGATAGAAATTATTTTAAAAAACAAACAACAAAACCACATAGAAATTTTGGAGCTGTAAAGTACAGTAATTGAAATGACAGCAGATTTGGACAGGCAAAAGAAAGGATCAGTGAACTTGAAGACAAGATAATTGAAATTATTCAGAGTGAGGAGCAGAAGGAAAAAAATGAAGAAAAATGAACTACCCCTGAGGGACCTGTTGGGACCATCATATCAACATGCACATCATTGGAGTTCCAGAAGGATGAGAGAGAGAGAGAAAGGTGCAGAAAAAATATTTGAAGAAATTATGGCTGTAAACTTCCAAAATATGATGAAAGACACGAGTATACACCCCCAGAACTGCCAGATCCTGAAGTGCCCTCTGGGTCATTAGAATCAAGACTACATTATCTGCAGAATAGTTTTAATTCTAAGACCAAGCCACTGCTGATAACATTTCTTCCTTGAGCATTTGCAATTCACATATGATACTTGTTTGTCAGCTACATAGAATGTTCAGTTATTTGGAACACCTTATTCTACAAGTATTTTGTTGTTTTCTTGAATTTAGTGGGTAGGAGCATAAAACATAAGGGATGACAGGGACATCAGAGCCATGTAGTTGAGGCCTTTCATTTTGAAGGCGAGGAAGATAGATGCCCTCCCAGGGAGACTCCAGTCTCTCTCACAGTGAATAGTGATTGTGTCGACAAAAAAAATCACATTTACACAGGCCTTTTTTTTTTTTTTTTTGCAAAAAAATTATATATACACAGTTTATAGATATATATGCGTATATATACAAACACTTATGTAGTTTGCTTAAAAGCATGCAGTTTACAGAAAATTATAAAAATATGTGAATTATTTATAGATGAGGCAATATTCTTTTCATTGGACCCTTCTGTATTGAGGCTTATTGTTAATCATTTGTAAATACACTAGGAAGGTAAGATTAAGAAGCTGTTTTTGTTTGTTTGTGGGTTAGCCTCTGGGAATCACAAATCTCAGACATTTAAAATATACTAATGCAAAGTGTTAATAATAGGGAAAACTATGTGTGTGAGGGGGTATATGAGAACCCTCTATTTTTGGCATTATTTTTCTATAAACTTACAACTTCTATACAAAAATTATAGTGAGTATTTAGTGAGCACTTACCATATTCATTCACTTTGATTACATTTTCCCTTTTACATCTCTCAAGCTCCCTATGAAGCTGATACTATTATGATCTCATTTTAGAGACAAGGAGGCTGAGCCTCAGGGAGGTTCCAGTCCACTCACTTCTAAATGGTGGTGTTTGTATTCAAGTCAACATGGTCTGACTCTAGAACCTGCGCTTTCAAACACTGTGCTATTCTGTCTCCCTGGTCGTGTTTCAAAAAGAATTACATGAATTTCACATGCTGTTTGATTTCTCTGCTCAGTATGAAATGAACTGCAAATTACAAATATGTAATATGCTCACTATTTTCTGCTAAGGACTTCTGGATTTGGTGACTGGGAATGCCAAGGCAGATGTCTGCCTGAGTTAGCTCAAGAGGGCTCTCCAAGGGTGCCAAACACCCACAGCCATCTTGTAGAGGGACTCCAGGGTGTGAAACTTCTCTAGCAACTTCTGTACCTCTAAAGAAAATTCTCAGCACACATTAGGAGCTGTCTGTTTAGAAACTTCTTATGTAATCTGGACACTTGTTAGAAAAGACAGTGAAGTTATATGCTATATGTGCTTGAAAAGACAAGCAATGTGGAAATAATTCTTAAACTAGTATTTAAAGCCTGATTTCTGTTTTTGTTTGCATCTACATTAGGAATAAGACAATCAATATACATATATATTTTTTTTTTTCTGCTGAATCCATTCCATAAGTGTCATTAACAAATTTTATCTGCTGATCGCTCAAGATTCAGTGTGAACAATCATGGTCCATGCAGGCTTCCCATCTCAGATGAGAGTACTTGGAATAATTAGCTTTTGAATTTGCAACCACACCAGTTTAATAAAGAAGAAACTACAGAGTGCTTAGGCAACCTCAGAATGTGTCCTTTACAACTCCATTTCCCCCTGACTTACCACCAGCTCTTTCAACAAACATGAACTTATGAAAGAAAAAGCTACATAAAATTTTATACACCTCATATTCTGTTTTCGTTTTTAAGTTGCAAACTCAGGACTGATTGTACTGCACTCCAACTAAAAGATGCCCTCAGGCAAGAAACACATTATGGAAAGCTATTTATAAGGTTTAAATTATCTATATTAACATACTTAAGATTCACCAGTGCAATTTCTAGATGCCTGAAGCTTTCGTGTTCAGTTACAGGGTTGACTACATAGACTCTCGCAGGAGGAAAATGCAGAGTGAAACCACAGGGCTGGAAGGTCCCTGGAGGAGTTAACTAAGCCATTCCCCTGCCTCCAGCAGGACCAAAAGCAAAACCCATTTATGTATGGTACAGGCCTATATTCCTGTTTTGTTTGCAAACCTTGATTGGTTCCATCTCTTTCCATTAAAACAAAACAAAACAAAACAAAACAAAAAAACTTTTTTATTTTGAAATAGTTTTAAACTTACAGGATAGTTACAAAAATAATACAAACCTCATACAGAGAACTCTGACATACCCCTATGAACCCCAGATACTCAGATAACACTTCCAACTCTTTCCATTTTTTAAATGACAGCTGTAGGCAAAGTATGAGAGAAAAAAATTACATTGCACATGTTTACGGTCAACCCTTGGTCATGAAGTATTTATTGGAATCCTCATATATAAAAGGATGGCGTTAGACCCAGAAAGTTAACATGATGTTGGTAAAACATAGTTTATGCCCACAGGGAACTTACAATTTGGTTAGGGAGACTTGACATAAACCAGAAACACTTATATTCCAATTCAACACAGCACTGGATTGTATTGACATAAGAATTAGAGATCCAATGTGTACTAGCACAGGGAATTTCAATCACATTTACTTGAACTTCTACTTCTTTTATACTTTCATGTCCTGGGAATTCCTTCACAGCATTTTGAAATTACAAAAACTTGGTCTTAGGGAGGTCGGAGACTTATCCAATTTTCCCGTCTTGAATTCTTGCCCAGAAAGGTATCTGCTCCCTCTATTCCCACCCCACTACTGGAAATTAGTAGTGTCACCAGTTGGATTAATGGAAGAAACCAAGGAAAGCAGGGTTAAGGCCTCTGTGCAAGGCTGCAGGTTACAGTGTTTCCCTGGGCTGCAGGGAGTCTTTTCAATGGTTCATGGTCCCTTACTTCTGCCCCTCCTCAAGCAGGATCAACAGGTCCTACTTGTGTCATAAACTACAGAATTCAAAGAAGAAAAGCAACCTTTCATTCATTCATGTCCTCATTCAATGGACTGTACACTGAGGGCACAAAGATGCCAAGAGACATTGTTTTCGTTTGTGACAGGCTCACAGTTTTCTCCTCTCTAGTCTCACACTAAACAAATCACCATCATGCTGTGGCAAAGGGTAATAATAGAGGCAGGTATGCGGTGCACTGTGGGAGCCAGGAGGGAGAGGGACTAAGTCAGCCTTGAGGCCTGTAGAATGTTTCATAAAGCATGTGACATTTAAATTGGGCTCTGAGGACAGGGCATTTAATCAGATGGAGAAGTTGCAGGAGTAGTTCTAGCAGAAGGAACGCTGTGTGCAAAGCAGCGGCCCTGGGACATGGTATGGTCAAAGAATGACAAACGAGAAGGGGTTCTGTGGAAAGTGGCTAGGGGATGAGGTGAGAGAAGCAGTTAAGTGACCACATTCTAAGAGTCCTTTTATAAATCTTGGCTCAGATGTTTGGATTTGATCCAGAAGGAAGGACAGGGAGAAGGGATGCGAGTCAGTTAAAGCTCTTAACCGGGAATGGACATAACTGATTTCATGTTTTAGGAGAATCACTCCAGCAGCTGCTGTGTGGAGGGAATATTGTGGAGGGAAAAGATTGAGACAGGGCAACTGGCTTGGAAGCCATTGCAGAAGCCCAGGTGAGAGAGGATGGAGTTTTTAGCATCATCTGAGATGACAGGATTTTGAGACTGGAGCTTGTGGGCAAAAGAGAGTAGAAGCTGGGGGAAATGCCTAGCTCCTTTAGAAATAAAAGGAGATAAGTGGAATGTGAGAAGCAGAGCAAATTTGGAAGGGGTGGGGTGTAGAACCAAGGAGTTTTTGAAAGGAGGTTAACTGTAGATATGTTGTATTTCTGGGACAAGGAGATGGTGATGTTTAGTATAGTTGAACATATATGCTTATAGAGCTGAGTAGTCACAGAGTAGGGGCAATTAAACTCACCATGTATGACTGAAGGGAGTTTTGGAGGAATGCTCCTGTTGCTGAGAAGTTTTCTGTGTCTGTTTCTCCAAAGATAGTTGTGGGATCATTAGTCTCAGCCACAGGGTGGTTCAAGGGAGTCAATGCTTTTCCAGCTTTTCTATCATGATGCCCTAAACCACAGGGGAGAGTGGGGTCTGGAGGGCAAGGAAAGACATTCTTTCAGGTGTCTGTTTTATCTGAAATATGTATTTTGTTTCTGCATTCTGCTACATAAAAATGCCTTTTTTAATATAAATAATGTTTTAAGTTATTTACCAGTTAAATTGTGCATGTAAACCAGCCCCACCCAATTCTATCCCTATCCAGAGTCCTGTGCCATGGTTATGCCATGGCTTTGAGCCTGTTTGGCCTGTGGCCGCTGTGCTTCTTGGTTTATGAAGCACAGATCTAAGCAAAAGCTGTTCAGTTCTATAGTCAGCTTTTTCTGCTCAGAAAGAGCCTCCTGGTCCCTTATGCTTGAGTGTCAGCGGGCCATGTCCCAGAATTCCCTAGCCATTCCCTAGCTATACCCGGGGCAGCGGGTGAGAAGATGCTGGTTTTGTAACAAGCCAAGACTCAGAGCTGGCTCTGTTTCTTCTCTTTTCTTTCTTCTTTTAAAAACAGAATATGTATTTGCCTTTTAAAAAATTACATACGTAGGACACAATGGGAAAAGCAAAACAATACAGACATGCATAAAACATAAAATAGATGTTCCTACGTTTTTCCTACCACCCTCTCCGTTCCCCAGTCCCCACTCCTTAGGGGTGGCCTGTCTGAGTAATTTGCTGTGTTATGTGGCCTTACTACTCCCAGGAAGGTCACTGGCAGCCTCAGCTTCACCTGGGAGCTGCTGGAAATGCAGAGTCTCAGGCCTGGTCCTGACCGCCTGAATCCTAATCTGCGTTTTAAGAAGATTCCCACGTAATTCATATGCACATGCAAGTTGGAAGAGCAAAGACTTTTGTGGAACTAGGAGAAGGGAAAGTTTATTTCCTCTCTCTTCATACAGGAAAGACTTGTTTTTTGATCCAAAAATCCTGCTGCCCTTCTCTGGGCTCCTTGTTCTCACCCTGCCATAGCTGGAGGCAGCCAACCCACGGGATTGCCTCTTCTATCAGGGATCAATCCCTCCAGGCAGTGTGTGACCAACCTATCTGGCTGTTTGCATACCATCCCTTCATTTAGCTGTCTCTGCCTCTGGATTTCCAGGAAAACAAAACAAAATCCAGAAGGAATTAACCCCATGGCCATTCACCCCAGCTGAACAGAATCTGGCTGTCTTGGTGTGTTTCTATGAAGTCACAACAGAAGGAGATCCCCAGCTGCTGGTGACAAATCACCCAGATGCCCTGGATGCCATTAAATGTTCTTTCCTGACATTGCTGCTGCCGTGGAGCTTGTGGCTAGGTTGCTTGTGGAAAGGTGTTTCATCAGGGCCCAGGTGGAAGAGATTAAAGCAGAGTGTTCATAGAGAAGACACCTAACTTCACTATCTAGGTATGCAAACTGGAAGCTGCCGAGCTAAAGAGGGAACCTAGTTTGTACACTACTGGCATGGATCCAGGGTACCTGGGTCATCAAGATTCGAGTTGGCCCTTTAGGCTTCCAACACAGTGTGGCTTGGATACGGATCTTGGGATTAGGCACAGCAGTTCAACTTTCTTCTTTGCATGGGGTAATGGCTCCAATGAAAGCTAAAATAAATTGGGTGATCCTAAACAACTGTACAGGGTAAACACTGAAGATTCAATAGCTACCCATGATTAGGAACACCAGGGGCTAGTTCCTCTGGGATTGCATAAGGTTTAGTTAAAGGGCTACAGTTGTAGTAAAACACATATGAACTACTACTAAGAGGATGATGGAAAATTACATGAGTTTATTTACTCATTCAATAGGTAATTGAACACTGAACAGGTGCTAGGCCAGTTTCTCAACTTTCCTTCAAAATTCCCTTTCCTCATTGCCAAGATTTTGTATTCTCCTTATTACCACCCCCTCACCTCCAGCATCCCCATCAAAAGTCAATGACTTCTGTGTATCCCTACCATCTAATACAATTTTTTAGAGCTTAGTTTCTGTGCTATGAAAACAATGGTTGTGTTTTCCATTGTCCAAATATAAAAGTATAATATTAAATATGTTTTCTTAAATTACATATTGTCTCCAAGTCCCACCTGGGAAGTTTGATCCACCCCTTTAGGTGAATGTGCTCCTGCTAGGAACTAGTGCAGGTGAAATTGTAGAAATATTTTTCTTGCAAAGATCATGCTGGAGACTTAGGATGTCAATGGTAAAGGAGACCAGACGCCAGAGAGAGCCAGGTAGTGAAGTTTTGGGTTCTAATTGGTTTTCCTTTTATTATTTGTCAAATACCCTTTCCTCCAGATCACTCTATGGATCAAAAAAGATTCTGGGAAGACATTTTGGCTATTTCTAAGTTATAATTTGAGCCATGTTTACCAACATCTGGAATTTCCTTAATAAGGAATCAATTTATTTCTCCCATTGAAAGTTAGAGTTTTAAAAGCCCTGGGAGAAGCCTCTCAGAGAACGAAATGCATATTGAAGTGTAAGTGATTGTTAGCAGTCTTTCCTTGAAGATGATTTTGATGTGGGAGGAGGGAGAAAGCATGAGAGTTTGTGTATCTGAAAAAAAAAAAAAAACATGGAAAAGATACAGAAAGAGGAGACACCGTATGTGGAAGACAGATGTGGCAAGTGAAACAGTTATTCTGTAGGAGTTTTAGTTTTTCAATGTCCTCTGAGAATTCCTTTTTTGGATAGGTGGTGAAAGGCCCAACTGATGTTTCCACTTAGTCTCCTAATATAGCGTCTGACACATTGTAGATTCTCAATAAATGCTGAATGAATAAATTAATCCTTAAAAACTAGTACTTGGTATTCTTCTCTAACTCTTACTACTTTTATAAGTGACGTAATGGTGGGTGGACAGAACACTTGTAACATCCCACGGGCTCAATCTGATGTACAAGTGACACTGGGCAGCTTAAGAGAACTTTATAGAAAAAGCTGATTTTCACAATATATCTGTAAAACACAGAACAAATGCCAGAAGACTGATATTAATGTTGCTACTGTTAGCCTTATGAAATTTTCCAAGTCTCTTATTTTCATCTGTAAAAAAATATAGTAGTGAGCATTGTTGGTGGGCATGTAAAATGGTGCATTCGCTGTGGAAAATAGTATGGCAATTCCTCAAAGAGTTAAGTAGTGAAGTGAGTAAGGCTCATTCGTACAAATATTGTTTGATTTCACTTATATGAAATATCTAGAAATAGAAAATACACCGAGACAGAAAGTAGCTTAGAGGTTACCAGGGAATGGGGAGAAAGGAGGAGGGGATGTTGTTACTTTGTGGGTATAGAATGTAAATTTTGGAAATTTTTAAATAAAAAATTTTAAAAGTCAATGTGAAAAATAAAAATGAGTATTTGATAATGAGGATTAAATAATAAGTGAAGGATTCAAGGTACAGGGCCTGGCACTTTGTAACTGCTAACCAAATTCATTTATCTCAAAGTCATTCAGTGGTAGGTGTAAAATAAAGTGGGGTTTGATTTCCCTTCAGTTTATATTCCTTTTACAGACACAAAAGTCATGAATTTTAGACCAGTTGATTTTTTTTCAAGTGGTATATTTTAGAAGCAGAGTGGTTATTTACGGAGACGTTGCCTGGTTCTCAGGGCAGGGTGGAAATGTTGGTTTCTGACCAGCCTGCTTAAGAGTGCGACTGAACCTGAGAAGCCATGAAAGTCTCCTCATTCTGGGAAGACCCTTAGATCTAAGGGAGATGTTATCATAATGTTTTCGGAAGCAGTGGGCTGCTTTGGGGCTTGGCTAAATATTCAGGTGTCTAAGGTGTGGATCGTGAGCTTATGAGAGGCAAGGGACTGGGGCCTCTTCTTGCAGCTGCCTAGCTTCTAGCCAGCTCCTTCTAGTAGCAGTTATATATTTGCCAGGTGAATCAATGAGTGCCCACATGAAGGCTAACCAGAAAAGTGACCATGTTAGAAATATGAAGACTACAGACCAAGAACCAACCCCGAGAGAGGGATGCTGGTGACAGAGGGGTCAAGGTTGGAGGGTGTTACAAGAAGCAGTGCACAGGCAGGACAGCAGGTGGACTAGAGCAAATGCCACATGCAGGTCAGTTCCTACAGGAGGTCTTTGGGTTGGGATGGCCCCAACCTCACATTCTATGGGGAAGCTCGAGGTTTCCTTGGTGGATCTCCCCACAGGAAGTTTGGTTCTGTCTGTAGAGCATCCTGCATCACTACAGGGAGTTGGCTTAGGCAGAGGCCAAGTCTGGGTCACCCTCGGTGCCAAGGTTTCTGGGTCTGACTTGGGTGACTCACTACTTCCTGAATGAAGTGGGAACAGAAAGCCTTTGGTGCTTGGGATCACTTGTGTGTGAGTCACCTTTAGGCTGCAATTGCCTGCTTCTAAGCATAGTATGCCAGAACTATTGCAGAATGCTTTTGATCATGTCCTTACTAGTGACACTCATAAAAAATTTCCTCTTGTTAAATTGAATTCACCAGTTGGTGCTGAAAGACTTCATGACCAGACCCCACAGACCTAGGATTGAGTGAACCCAGATACTTGCAGCATTTCTTTTTTTAAAATTAATTTACTTTTTATTGTGGGTAAAAATAAAAATTTTCACAATACATACCAATATTTGTAAAATGATATATAAATATATATGCATATGTGTACATTTGCTTACAAAAACGTTTTATATATATATATATATATATTATTATTATTTTTAAAGGTGCTTAGATTATCTAAATATTACATGGAAACTACAGGGATTCCCATATTCCCCACCTCCCACACCTCCCACCACATCCCTTCTTTATCCTTAAAAACTTTTTATCATGGAAAACAGGAACCTTCATATACTCCATTTATTCAAAAGAACTTCAACAATTAACTCACAGCCAATTGTATTTACCCCCACAGACTGCCTCTCCCTAAACTTTGAAGCAAATCCAGACAAAATATCATTTCATAGACTAGAATTAATTTCGTAGGCTAAAATCATCATCATCATCATCATCACAGCCTCCTTTGAGAATCTGATGAAAACTATAGACTTTCTTGCTAAAATAGTGTACTCACCCACCTACACCCAAAATCCTGTGTACTGTTTCAGGGGATTGTTAAATTTCCTGAAACCCTCCCAAGGACCCCAGATTAAGAAATCCTGCTTTGGACGGAAGTCCTCATCAGTGCCTTTATTCTGGAGCACTGTTGATTAATGCAAGGACAATGCGATGTTCTGCTGCAGACTGGGAAGCATAGGTCCTTGCTAAGGTGATTTGAAGTCCATCCTGATTCATTACTTTCACCCATCTCTGAGGTGTCACTTACATTACTATGAAGCAAAATTATTATTTTCAATGAAGGTGGAAATGGCTCCAAATCGTTAAAAGTAATGCTTATGAATATGTAATAAAAAGTTATTCTGGGTTTATTGAAGTAGCAGATACTTTCAATGAATATTAATGAAGGGACATGAGACTAAAAGGGTACAGGGCTATAATACCAATGCACAAAAATTGAGCAAGATAAAGTTTAACAAAAATGATTAAAATAATTGATGCTAATATAGTTTTTTATGTGTTCCAAATTTTTAAGGGACAAGACATTACTTATGTAATTCAAGGTCAGCAGATTATGTGTTTAAATGCCAGCTCAGCTACAACTGGGCCGTTACTAACTTTCACTAAGTATTGAAAAATCTATGTGGGTTGGATTTCGATGTCCCAAATTTGCTCTTCTTAAGAGAGAAAAGTTAAAAGGGAAATCCATCACCAGGCTGGTATTTAAGCTCATAATCAAGATGACCAGCATAACATTTAGGATACAAGCTGCTAAAAATAATTGATTATCTCATGTATTGTCAATCCCATTAACATATGGCAAAGATAAGAGGCATAAATATGAGAGTCAGCATAAAATCCACATGCTTGAAAGTACTAAAAATTATGTTATTAGGTAACTAAACAGATGTCTTCTTATCAGGATATGGGAATGATTTCCCTCTGCTTCTGCCAACAACCTTCTTTTCTGCAAATCCCGTCTTCAGTTCCATCTGCAGTGGCGGCCACTCCTTCCCATCTGAGCTTCTCCTTGACCACTGAGAAAGATAGAGATGGGGAGTACACACTTGACCGTTGACTAAATCGTTATCCCTGAGGTGGCTTCAGCAAGGGGATTGCAGAGCATCTTTGGGGATCTTTACCCATTTTAAACCACTCTGCCATCTTCAGCCTAGTTGATGTCATAGGATTGAGAATAAGCATGCTAACTTCTGACTTCTCTCTCTCTCTGTTTATCTATCTATCTCTATCTATCTACTATCTATCTATCTATCTATCTATCTATCTATCTATCTATCTATCTATCTATCTATCTATCT
>JAKSZT010054396.1:18750822-18899449 GCA_026826555.1 Tolypeutes matacus
TCTATCTATCTATCTATCTATCTATCTATCTATCTATCTATCTATCTGAATTTGGAGTTGTTAGAGAGCTTTCAGGTTATCTTTAGTCTGCCATTTTTCCAGAACTACAAGTTTGGCCTGGTTTCCTTGCATTTTTTCTCGACCCTGTGTAATGCTAGCTTCATCTTCAGGCTCCATGTAATAGTTTCTAGATAGCTTTAGGCTTCCCACCTTAGGGTAACAAGATGATGCCAATAGTTCTAGACCTTCATACCAATAAATCCAGAGGAAAAGTAGTGACCCCTTCTACCCTTTCTGGAAACATATTGGGTCTCATTGACTCACATTGAGTTCTATGCCATCCTGAACCAATCACTGCGGCTGGGGATGGCATATACTGAGTGGCTGTAGCCTTCATGGGGCCCACCCTTCTATCTGGAGTGGACACCCAATCCCCCCCCTCAAGCCCCATGGATGATAATGGGATGGAAATTCAGGGTATTGCTGTCCAGCAGGAGGGGGATATATGCTGGGCAGAAAAAACAAAGCAAAACAAAACAAAAAAAAACAAAACACAGATGCTCATTTTACTTTCCTTTTTTTCTCTTACCTGGCCATGTCTTTAATGAGATGTGTTCAGGTGCTTGTTATGCCACAATTTGGGATTTTTCCAGTGGTGAGATCATCAAATGAGGGTTAGGACAAAAATAGTCAATAAAGGGTATCTGAAGGTAGATAAAGCTGTGTAATAATGTACTTTATGTGAGGAATAAGTCTGTTATGAGGACTTAAAAGTCCTAAAATACAAAAAATCTAAATAGGAACCAGAGAGTTTATAATACCAACAGTTGATATTCCTACTATTATTGAAAATAATAATACAGTTGTTTAACAATTTACCATTATAGGATACTTTTGCACTTATTTATATTTAATGGCATATGTAAGGTTGATGTTAATTTCATTCCTAATGGTAGAATCCCCACAAACATACCAGATAATTTGATGATTTGTAGATGTGACAGCTGATTCTAAAATTAAAAATTTTTTTGCCATGAAAGTAAATGTGTGCTTCAAATTGCAACACATTTGCTACTCAAGGTTTTATGTACAAAGATATTTATAATAACAAAAGATTGGAAACAACATGAACGTGAACAATAAGAGAATGGCTAAATAAATCATGGTGTATCTATTCCATTGCATATTAGTAGATTTCAAAATGATGCCTTCAAAGAATGTCTAATGATAGGAAAAGTTCATTATCTAAATGATAAAAGCAATTTAAATACTGAATGAGCTCATATTCAATATGTTGCTAATGTTATTAAAAATAAACACGGGGGATGAAACACACACTAGCGTAGGGGTCATATTCAAAAATATTTAACAATTGTCACAGCAGGGAACCAACCACAAAGAATGAATGCCGTCTAGTCTCAGTTGGTATGCCCATGCCATGGCTTCCGGGCTGAATGTCTTCCCTCAAAAAATTAACAGTGGTAAGACAATGGAGGTGATTTTTGTACCTTTCTTTGTTTTCTAAACTCTTTACAAGGAGAATGTATTATTTATAACAAGAATTAACAGAAAGAACACAATGCATGCATATTCCTTTCACTGAAAATGATTTACAATTTCTCAGAATTAGAAAATTCTTTTTGCCTCCCTCTCTGTTTCTGTGACCCTGTTCCACCCTCCACTGAATTTGTCACCTTCAGTTCATGTAATTTATAGACAATACCAGGGACAGACTCAAAAGTTATGCTTTTTGAGGAGCCTCATCAAACCAGCTTAATCAACACCATTAAAAGAAAAGTCTACCGTTGCTTAATGCTTATTGGTGTAAATCCACAATGAGACCAGTTACTTTTTTAGTGGTGCAGTCATGCAAGCCTACCTACCTATTGACTGTAATAATCTTTCCTTTGTCGACAGAGGAAAATAATTACATTTATTGAACTTCTATGCACCAGGCCCTGTTCTAAGCACTTTCTCTAGATTATCTCCTCCCATCCTCACAACCATCAAGTGGGCACCATTATTGCCTTCATTTTATAGATAAGGCACAGAGCTTTCCAGTAATTTGTGTAAGGTCACACAGCTAGCAATGGTGGCGCTAAGATCTGACCCACAGCCTTAACCAGTTCATTATCCTGCCACTATTGCTTCATTGGTGTGTGCAGGAGTCAGCATCATTCCAAAAATAAGAGTGTGGATACACTATGCTTTCATGCACGTGCACACACACACACACACAAACACACACCCCAAAGGAACAGACTAAGTGCTCAATAAATGGGAGATGATAGTAATAATTGTTAAACATATTGACATTTCCTGTCCTTCTAGTAGACAACGTTCATTGTGTAGGACACAACAGATCTGGAGGGACTGCTTGTTCTCTATTCTTTGAGTATATTGAGTAATATCTATGATCTTTATGCCTCAGTTTTCTTTCCCATCCAATGGAGATACCTACCTTTCAGGGCTGTGTGGATCAAACTAGTTAAAACATATAAAGCACTTAGACTGAAGCCTGGCACAAAGTCAGGACTTGATAAATGGTACTTTGTTGTAATTTTTTCACTGAAGGACAGAAACTTCTGCCCATGAGGGAGTTATAAAAAGAGGCTTGAGCTAATACATCAGCAAAGCACAGAATCTCACAACACAGAACATAACTTCATTTCCATGCCTAATAGTTGTTTGCACTATATATTCCATTCCCCCCCCCCCCCGCTTCATCTCCTTTTAGACTAAAGATGCTTCTTTGCTCTGTAGTTTAGTTAAGACCTTCCCTAATCAATTTTACATATACTGCCCTTGTGCTGTTGATTTAAGATTAGCTTCAAGTGAGTTTCAGCTGATGGATTATCAACGATTGATTGTTCTATCCCTTCATAATATGGCTGAAATGAAGAGAAATTCGTCCAGTGGCTTGAAGTTAATAAGGTGTGAGGCTAATGGGGTATTAATTGAACAGCTAATGCCTAATTAGGAATCACACAGGGTTTGTGTTGGCAGTTTGGGTAGTGAAAGCGCCCAGTGAATACTGAGTTGTGGGGTTTGGAAAAAGGACTAACTTAGCGCGGCCATTTCTGCCCTTTGCTTGCAGCGCAATGAGCCTTGTCTTTCCAAATTTTCTGGGCAAGTGGCAGCAGCTGGGACAGAAATCCTGATTAGTGGCGGTTGAAAGGACTGTTAGTGAAAGCTCTGTCCCTTACTGAGGAAGAAGACGACAAGCAATTGATTTCTGGGGCAGGTAATCTCTAAATGATCATGCACTCCCTCATATTTTGGGGAGCTGCTAACTTTTATGGAAATGGGAATATATTTAAAATTCAAGCATATAATTTCCAGCTATTTCGAACCTCCCATATGTGTATTGCCAAAAGTGAATTTTGAGAGCAGTAGTGGGAAAATACTGCCTGGGGATAAAAAAAAGTTACCGCAGGAGTCTGGTTTCTATATTAATTTATTTCACAATAAGAGCAAATTCCTTTCCCTAGGGGAGTATTTGACACAGTAATTGCACTAGGGAACAGTCACTGCTTCGTTTCATTTTCTCTCTTTTTTAAACTTTGTAAAGCAAAGTGTTATAAATCTTCCTGAAAAAGATAAGCATTATATATATATGTGTGTTTTATATGTGGGTATGTGTTATGTGTGTGTATATATACATTTATTGTATATTGTATACATATTCATTTATTGTTAAATCTCAGACTGACATTTTCAACAATCAAAAGAGGATAGTGAAAATACATGAGACCAGAGGCACTATGAAACACATCTTTCCAGATTTAGGGAGGAAGAGAACACACCACCATCAACATGGTAAGGATCAGGATTGAAAATCATAGACCCGAGCTCAATTTACATTGTTTCTGACCAAGTAGTAATGATTTTATTACTTTCAAAGATTTTTAAAAAATTTAAATTTTGTATATAATACAAATTTTAAACAATGAACTCCTAAGAAAGTGAAGGTTTTAATGGTTCACACATACCCCCCCCCCAAAAAAAAAAAATTGTGCTTTAAGGAAGAAGGATTTGAGAGGAGTGTCTTTCTGTAGTCTAACATTCGCTTGGGCCCAGCTCCCCAGGATGCTGGGGGACTCAGCACCTTCCCTGTTCCAGGCCTCTTCTCAGCCTCAGAGTCTTACTACTTTCACAGGGTTTTGCCATTTTTGGAAAACCTTTAAGTTTTTCCAGAACGCATTTGTACCAAGGTTTGGGACTTAAACTGCTGCCCCTACCAGGAGCATTTGTAAGGAAAAAAAACACAAATCAGAGATGGATTCCATTATTAGAAGAAAAAGTGGAACTTCAGGCACAAGGAGTGGATATTTCAGGGCGGGGCATTTTCTGGCATACCTCGATCATTTCGTGCACAAAGCACACACAGAATGAAAACACGCTCCATCCTGCAGAGAAAATGAAGCTGCTTACAAAAAAATTTTGTAAAAAATTACAAAATTTAAAACCAGTAGGAGAGGGAATCAGAGGCAATGGGCAAATAAGAGAAAAATAAGGTGGTTCTAAGGAGAGGACTAACTTTTCCAATGCATGTTAAATTATTATTATTATTATTATTTATTTTAAAGACAATATAACACTGTAGAAAATTGGTAAGTTAACAAAAATAGTTCTCATAATCCTTTTCTCAATACAAAATTATTCTTTTTTTAAAAAGTTTTCTTTTAACTATCTAATTTTATAAATTAAGAGACTAATATTGCTCATAATGACACAGCTCATACAGAATTTATCAATACTGACAAATAGAACACACTTTTCAGGAAGGCTGAGAAACTATTGGAGAGTTCTTCGGTAATCCTTAAGTGCCATCAGCTCATGCCAGCCTGTGTCTAATAAACACTCCTTGATCAGAATATTCCATTGGATTGCATTTTCATTGACTTACTTTGGGGATGAGACCTCTTCCCAGTAATCGCCACAGTTCTAGAACAAATTATCAAAACAATACTGGGGCAGACACCAGGATTCCTATTTGAAGCACTGCTCTTCCCCTAATGCACTTTGCTACTTTCTTGACTGAACTGTTAAGTCTAGAATGGATGCTGTTACTAATTTTCTCTGAATGGTTCATCCTCTTACATGAGGGTGGTGGTTTCTTTATATGTGAAAATAAATTTAGGTTGGGGAAGAAAAGAAACAACTCCATGAGGCATTAGAATTGTGGCCTTTTGATAGAGAAGGAAACCAAAGCTCAGAAAGCTGAGTTGCGAGGTAGAGTCTGGCCCTAACCCAGGTTTCTGAACCTTCAAAGCCTATGCTCCCAAATGCTCCACTGAGGATAGAAAATATACGGGGGACCTGCTAATACTCCCCTATTTTATACCTTGCCACCCCTTGCTAATTAATCAAGGTGCACTATCCTCTTGAGTCCAAACTCAGCCTCAGTATCCTTCTCAACATAGCCCTCTAGGCAGCCACTACCAGCCAATGGGAACTGACCCCGAGGTGAAGCCTGTTGGCCAGCCT
The DNA here is from genome assembly GCA_026826555.1 of Tolypeutes matacus. Lineage (NCBI taxonomy): Eukaryota > Metazoa > Chordata > Mammalia > Cingulata > Chlamyphoridae > Tolypeutes > Tolypeutes matacus. The sequence goes on from JAKSZT010054396.1 coordinate 18,756,313, forward strand.
GGAACTGCAGCATGTTCCTTCCATGAGCTCGGCTCATGCAGTGGGCAGATTCTGAACATCTGCTTTCACCATTATATGAGCCTGTGAGCAAGACCCTTGAATTCTCACGGCCTCATACTCTACTTATAAAAAGGGAACAATACCATTCCCTTCCCAAGGTTGATATGAGCAGCACAGCAAATGAAAAAGTACATGTTAGAGCACTTGGTAAAATTTTCAAATATAAGATAATTATTATTTGTTTTACAGATGAGATCTGGTTTTATGTAAAGAATTCAACACACTTTTAGGTATTTACTATTTTTAACCCTTTTCAAAACAAGGTTTGGTATGCTTTCATTTTTACTACTTATCTCATTTACAGCCTAGACACATAGAAGGGGAGAAAGTTGCTAAAAATGGTGGGGTGAAGCTCTGCTCCTGATGTTTTACAGTTGCTCCCTTTTTAAGGTAAATAGCATTTCTACCTCTCCCACGCACATGAGGTTGCATTGGACTACTGTGAAGTGGGTCTGGCTTCGAACTCCCTTTCATTTCTGGATATTCTGGGTTCCATTTCTTCCCTGGCTCCTAGCGCTGGGTAACTGAGGAGAGTGACTCTTTCCAAAGGCATGAGCAAGGGGAAAGACCACCAGAGAGGGAAGTGCCTTCCTCCAGGGTGAAAATCAGTGGGAAACTGTTACCACTTGTATCTGAAGGGGCACTGGAGAATGTGGTTCTTGGAACCTGAAGAGAATATAGCCTTTTAGGGAAGACTGTGGGTGGGGAGCTGGGGCCTTTGGCCGAGGAATGACTGCAGCCTGTTGCCCTGTGACCTAGCAGAAAGGAAAGTAGGAGCTGGAAGGCAAGGGGCTATTGATGTACTCCAGGTGCTCTCTCTCTTGGGCACAAAGCAGGTGGGGAATGGGGTTCTGGGGTGCACAGCAAGATAACCCAGAGCAGTAGAACTTCAGCAAGTAGAGTGGGGCTTAGCAGAATGAGATTTATCGGGGCTATGGTAGGAGATAAAGATTAGAGGGGGAGGGACCATGTGATTCCTAGGTCTAGGACAATCCAGGAGGGAAGGGTGTGATCTTATCCTGTGGAGAGATGTCAGAATAAGCTACTTTCCTGGAGGTGATGTGGGGGCCCAACATGAAACTCTGAACCCAACCATAAGTTCTTCAGGGGTCTCTAAGCTCCATCTCTGAAGAAAGTGGGATGACCAGAAAGCAACATATCTCTACTGAATTTCTTTAGTTTGTAATGGAAACATCCTCCCAGGGCAGTGATATAATGCAGTGATACCAAGGGTTGAGATATTGAAAAGTCACTCAACATTTCTTTCCTTATATTGATTCTTAAGTTGATAAATATTATGTTGTTCAAAGAGCCTATCATGAAGTTCTTGAGTATCATATTTATCAAGACTGATCACTAAAACACCTGTATCAAAATTATCTGGAGTGTTAATTGAAAAAGTGGAATCCTGGGTTCCAGGCAAGACGTTACTAAATGGAAAGGCCAGAAATCCCCAGGCTTCCTGCAAGCTACACAGGTCATCCTTAGGCACCCCAAATTTTGAGAACCACAACTTTAGAGTTTTGCAGGATCATGTTAAACCTAATGAGCTCACATAATTTTGAACTTTATAACTTTGTGGTTCAAGCATCTCTCCCCTTTTCCTTTTCTTAGTTAGCTCTTACTCATCCTTGTTTTAAGCAATTGAGTAAATGTGTAAACTACCTCAAATATTTTTCTAGGCTATAAGATATGAAAAACTTCTTAAGGTTAGGATATTATAAAATAATAATTTATCTTTTCCCCCTGCTGACTCATATACACTTGTTTCAGACCCAGAGGGTTTTTTATGTGAAAATTTTACTTTCTGATAAAGTTGTTTTAAAACTTACATCTTTGACTTAAAATTTACACGTTGCAGTTAGACTCTGTGCCTGTATTCCCAGCATCCACAGCCAATTGCACTTAATATTTAAAACGCAGGTCATATCCTAGGTCCCCGCTCCCGTTTCTCTCTCTCACAGGGTCTGCAGCTGGGGTCCAGCTGCATGTGTGGAAGGCACGGGGTCAGGGCAGAAGCATTCCCAGAGCTGCCGTATCTTGCTCTAAAGGTCTGGTACTATGTTCCATGTCCTGCTTTACACCAAACACATGTCTCAGGGGCTCTTGGAAGGTAAAGATGCTGTGAAAATATACATCTGTTTTTAGTGCCAAATCCTGGCTTTGTCACATACTGCTGACTATGGACATGTGTTTCTTAACCTCCTGAGCTTTGGTTTCAGAGATTCCAATGGAATAAGCAGCAGCCCTTGTGGCAGATTGGATGAAGGGGGTTAAGGTTAGGAATCAAGAAAAGATGATGTGGGACTGTTTTTTGTGGAGGTCAGAAAAAGGGATTATTGCCATGAGTACTCCCTGGAGCCTCAACACGCTTGGGGGCTGACCACAACAATATTAATTAGGCAGAGCGAAGTTTTAGCCACCACCACCTTTTCAAAGTGGCCTCCGATTTCTCTTTAGAGGTGCCCACTGACCTGTCTTCCAGGATCCTCTAAGGCAGGGTTCAGCACAGCTTGCACCAGCTGTTTTAGTAAATACAGGTTTATTGGTGCGTAGTCACTCACAGTCATTCATTCATGTGTTGTCGATGGCTGATATTGTGCAACAATAGCTGGAGTTTAGTAGTGACAAGAGAGACTTGGTGACCCTCAGAGCCTAAGATATTTACTATTCGGCCCATTACAGGAGAAGTTTGCTGACCTTGTTCCAAGACAGTGAAATATTTCTGGCCCCACCTGTATCTCCCCTCAGGGCCTTTGGAGGACTTTGGCTGATTGGATGCATTCACTTGATTAAGTTGTTGCTCGTGTCAGTCCATCCCTTTAGCATTTTCGTTTCAGCATCAGCCTGTGAAGCCTTGTCCTAAAAGGCAGAATTGGTGGTGTGCATTCACTCAGGTCATATTACATTGACAATTCACGTACAGAGACTGAACACAGCTTTGTCATTGGTAGAAATAAAAGCAGTTTTTGCTTGCAGATTGCTCTCCTGGTCACTTGGACCAACATTCTCATCTTAGAGAGGAGGCAGACATGGTGGCAAGAATGGCAGACATTTGGGAAGTTCAGGGGCTACAGCTCAACCCCTGTAGGATCCTATCCCTTCCCTGCAGGGAGGACTTAATGACCTTGGGAAGCAGGCAATTCCTTAAGGCCAAGCAAGGAAAGCTGAGGTCTCCCCAGGACATTTGTAGAGTCCCAGTGACAGAAAGCTTTGGCGTAAAGTTCTGAGGTTGACCCGCTACTCCTGATCCCACCCTCCTCTGTCTAGGCAAGGACTATGTCTCCCAATCTTCCACCCACTCCCATGCATCCCCAGTTCAGCTAGTAGTTCCTTTCCCCTTTGCCTCCTTTCCACACTTCCCTTCCTTTGGACCCTCTGTTCTTCTGCCTGCATGTCCCTTCATCTTCGGCTCCTGGTTGGCAAACCCCAAGTCCTCCTTCAAATCCCAAATCTGATGTCTCCTCAGCTGTGCACCCTTCCCTTCCTCTCCCAGACAGAATCTCTTCTCTTTGGGACCCTGGGGTATTTTTCCTAAACTATGGAAGCCTCCCTCAGGTGATGTGTTTGTATTTGTGTCTCTTGCTCCTTCAGGCAGTGGGCGAGGACTACACCTCTTTCACTTTTGCAGCCCTAGTTCCCAGCACCGTGTTGGGCACACAATAGAGCATGGGTAAAAGCAAAGCAATAAAACCTGGAGATTATGAGCATGAGTTAGAATCTATGGGACCTGGGCAAGTTACTTAACTTCTTTAAGCCTTCCTTCCTCAGCTGTAATGTGGGGATAACAATAGTACCCCGCCATAGGATGAATGAACTGGTTATGTAAGGTGCTTAGCCAGGTACATAGTAAAGTTTCAATAACTTTTAGCTGCTGTTGTTACTACTAATAATAACCTCTAGCTCTTTAATTATCCATTATAATAAACAACAGTAATGATAATTTGATGACTGACTGAATGGATGCTTATTTCATTCCCTCGATAGGGGCATTTACAAAGAACAGTGTGCTACCTAAATGGAAAAACTGTCTCTGGCAGTGAGGGATGTAACTTCTTCCCAAGCTTCTCCTTTTCTGTAAGGCCTTCTCCCCACTTCTGCAAAGTTTGGAGTCTCTGAACTTTCCTTTTCTTCAATCAGGTCAAGTAATCATGTGCTGGGTAGAACCAACACCAACGGCCAAGGAATGGGCTCCAACACCCCAACTCATTAATATCATCAGCATCTTAACAAATGGGAGGCCGGAGAGCCAGACAGAGCCGCCACTTGGTCACATGGCGGGGGTCTGCCCTGGGGCCCTGCGCACATTGAGCGGATGGGCACAAATGCCACCGATATTTCTCTGCACAGCCCCGGCCCCCACCTCACGTGTCAGCCTGCTGAGCAGGCTTGGCCGAGGTTCTTGTGCTTCACAGAGAAGATTTATTCCTCAAGACTGACCTACATGGATGTATGTATCTAAATTCACAAAAGCTTGAGTTTGATGGCAAGCAACAAAAGGTCAGAGGAAAAACAGGCAAGGCGTTTAAATCAAAATGATGAAACTGGGTAATTTCATTAGCAACAGTTGTATTTACTGGAAGTCACAGATGGTGCAGTTTAGCTCATAGCCAAGTTTTTAGGACAAAATAAGAATGAAGAAAGAAATATTTCAAGGGAGAGGTGGTTAAAAATTAAATAGGCACCAGATGGCTCAAGATTGTCCTTCCTATAAATTTGGTGAACGAAGGCAGGCTGAATCCAAAGGCTTTCTGAATGGGATTAGAGTTTAGAAAGGGACTTAAATATATATATAAATAAGGCCTTTAAAATAGATATCAAGCTTGGAATTATATTGAGTGGAGGTGACGCTAAATTTTTATTTATTTATTTATTTATATTTATTTAGAATCTACTATTTGCTAGACCCCAGTTTTAATGTATATTTATGGTAGGAGGAAAAGTTCTATTTTCCTGGAAAGTTGGGAAGCTCTTTGCTTAGGGGACAGTGTTGTTTTGAAATGATTTTTATCATGGAGACACACTTTCTTCTCCTCTGGTGAATTTGATGAAAAATCCTTCAAAGATTTCCCACCTTTTAGTGATTACAATCTGAACTCTTCGGTGTGCATGGAGCCCTTCATGAGCTGGTGCTGTGTACCTCTCTAGACTTGGAGTTCTCAGAGCTAAGTACACCAGATCCTCTGAGTGACCTGAATTTCAGCCAGTGCCTAGGTTACGGTATTGCACTCTTCTCTTACCTGTCCCTTCATATCTTCTGTTCAACCTGCTGGAAGCTTGTCACCACTCCTTGAACTCCCAAGTCTCATGCTCTTACTCCTCCACACGTGGTGCTCCTGCCAGGTTGTCTTCGTGTTCACCCCCACGTCTCAGCTAAGAACCATCTCTTCTGGAACACCTGTGCTGCTACCACGAGTCAGACCATGTAGAGCCTTGTAAGCCATTGTGGGTGTTATTCTGGGTGGAATGGGGATCTTTGAAGATGTTTGGGTGAGGAGAAACAGGAAGTGACATGTATTTTAACTAGCTTTTATTGGACTAACCCTCCTGCTCATATAAACTATGGACCATAGATGAAACAACTGTTTGAAGGTACTGGAAAGCAACAAATAGCAGGCAGAAACTGAAGGGAATTTGACCTATGAAATCTGGGAATGGCCTTGGGTGAGGCTTTTCCCTTGGGGGGTCTCCCATTCTGCATGGGGGAGCTCAAACAGAAAACCATCCTCTTACTGCTAGGGTTTCCAGACCAATAGTAATTGTGGCATGATATACTGTAAAATGAGGACTAGCAAATCTGTGTATAAACTTTCCTCAAAGCCTTGCCTGACCCCTGAATTGTGTATGCACAGGGTGAGATTCCAGGATCCCAGAGGGAACATGGTAGTCAGAGAACTGAGCCAGCAGAGTTTCCAGCAGCTGACGACTGCAGGGAGACTGAGATTGAAGTTCCAGTCCTGCCAAGTTGGAAGGGTGTGGTAAACACTTTGGGATTTCCATTGAAATCCCAGCAAGACCACACCTTAAGAGTAAGGACCACATCCTGAGAAGAGGGCGCTGAAATAGACCTGCCCTAACAAAGCCTAGTTGAAGGTGATCCACCAGTTATTTAAATGCCTGCAGGAACAAAACTCGGTACTCTTCAGAGGAAGCTCTACAGTGTATCATTCTGATATCTGTATACTTTTAAATAGAATTCTCCCAGTAGAGGAGGCTGGGAATGTATGTATTTTTAAGATTTTATATGCTTTGCCTGTTTATTTGCTTTGGAAATAAAAATCTATATCCTTGAAGCATTTCAAATTAAGTAATACCACACTGTAAGTGCTGTGGATTGTCAGAGTTCCAAGATCCAGTACCCAGTGATGGGTCCAGTGTTATTGTCTGGTGTAGAGGGAAGTTGTCTACTTATCTTTGGGTCATCAACCACATCTCTCCACAATTTTAGCTCTGTCTCACTTCACTCTTTTCAATACTACTTCTATCTTAATTCTTGATAATTCATTATACTTATACACGATCATTCCATTATGTTGGTATCTCAGTTTCTTGAACTCCTCTCACCGATGAATTTGTCCTACCCTAATTCATCCACTCATTACCAATGCCATACCCTATACCTTGTCAATACAATAACTGCAATGATTACAACAATCTTAATTTCAAACACCCCCCTCTCTGATCTCCACTGCTTCTTTCTAGCTTACATCCTTTCAAATGGCCCTTCACTTATCAGACATTGATTCTGCTATCTTAATCCTCAGGCCTTTCCTTCTTTCCTTACCACTTAAATTCCTTTGCACACTCCCCACCTCCCATTCTTCTTCATTCTAGCTTGATTAACCACAAGCCTGATGAAACCCACTTTTCATCTACTCCAAGCCTATGCCTTTACAGCTGGAGAAAAAGACAAACCCAGGTTGAGGCCTTCAAGTCCAGCAATCACAACACATCCTCCCAGTCCATTCTCTGAGACAATGGTTTCTACCTTCTCTGTTCTCTTCAAATATCCAAAATTTCCTTCTGCATCTTTGCACTCAGACCTTGCCTCCTACTTTACTGAAAAAAAAATTGTTTTAAAAGATACATCAGAAAGAAATTACTATGATTCTTACCATCACAACTCTCTACCTTCTGTTCTGCACCCTTTTCCTCTGTTCTCTTCCTGACTACATGGATGAAGTCTGTAATCCCATCCCTTTACTTGTGCATTACCACTCAAGGGTTTCGCTTCAGTAGTTCTTTCCTTTCCCTCCTAGGATGTCAGCTGTTTCCCTCTCCTCTGGATCATTTCCAACAGCATACAGATCTATCTTAAAAATTGAAACTCTTTTCTTCCACTTTTGCCTCTAACTACTGGCCCATCATTCCTCATTAGAGTCACCCCTCCTCAAAAGTGCCATCTATGGTTGCTGCCCATGTAACTCTTGAATGCTTTCATCTTTGCAGCAATTTCAAGACTGTATATTAGGTGATTAGTATAGTGGTGTTTTGTCTTTTTATTTTTTCTTTAAGCAACATTATATTTCAGTGGAGCTATGGGTAATCAAAATTTCCTTCCTCTTACTCATTTGTTCTTTCTAAATTTTCTATGATGAATATTCAATACTTTGGTTAAAAAGGGAAACAATAAATTTATATAAAAAGAAACACCATATTTTATGAATAATTTACAATCAATTGCCTTTTTATAGCAAAAATTGGCAGTGGGCTGGTGTGGAATGGGCATTGGGATTGGGGCCAGTTCTACTCCTGACTTGTTCTTGACAAGTCACTTAAATTCTCTGAATTTCAGATTCTTCAGTTGTGAAGGGGAGAAACTATCATTTTCCCTGCTTTCCTTTCAACAATGTTGTGAAGATCAAAAAGAAAACGAATGTCAATATACTTTGGGGGCTCTACAAACATAAGAAGTCCTCATTACCCTTTACCCAGATTTTTGTTGTAAGGTAGGTGATGTCCTCCTTCTACTAATTAGGAAATGTGGGTCCTGAGAAGGGGCGGGTTAAAGCCACACTAAAGTTGAATATGGACAAGAATCAGATTTCATGTCTCTTAGCCAAGTTCTTCTCTGCCCCAATTTCTTCATTTACTGTGCTCCCAAAATATCCAGCAAGATGTATTCTTCTCCCCTCCATCAAAGATGGCTGCAAGTGTTGGCTGACAAGCAAGGGGACTGTGAAGGCATCTAGGAACACTGGATGCTGTGGGGATATTAACTGAAGGCCACTGAAGGCATTTGGGTTTTTAACATCTGTAATAGAGGGTATTCCTTAGCCATGTGGGATTCCCACAGAGATTAGCCTATTTCACTGTGTGCTGAAGTTGTGATCTGAAATCTAAGCCAGCAAGGCCTGCTCAGGTGTGAGCAATCTGACTCATGCAAACAGAGCAAGGAGTGTTTGTGTCAATGGTTTCACTTCCTGGTATTTTCTTGTTTTATTCATTTTCTTTCCCTGTCTTGGACTTCTAGTAAGTAGGGATGGGAAACCTCAGTATACCTCAGAGGGTTTTGTTTGGTGCATCCTTGACATGGCTCATTCCCTGTATTTATCATCAGTTTGGCAAAAGAGTACTTCCCTTCTTTTCACTTGTCCTTAAACCCAAAGCCCTTGATTTCCTTGTCCAAGTTTGATGAAAGAGTCCCAAGATTTCTTGGGGTAAGTTATTCACTGCCCAGCCCTCTGTGGTTTGGCTCATATATTTTCACCTTCCATGATGATGTTCACCTCTTACTTTCTACCAATCACCATCCTCATCTTTCAAAAAGTAAGGGATAACACTTGTTAAATATCTGCTTTATGCCAGGCATATTCATATACATTGCTTCATTTAATCATTAAAACAGTCTTATAAGGTGCATATTAACCTAATTTTATAGATGAAGAAACTGAAACTCAGAAAGCCAAGAAGCCACTGAGTTGGGATTCAAAACCAACTCTCTATACTTCCAGAACAGAGCTCTTTCCACCAACCCAAGTGGTTTCTCCAAGACTTTTTCCTCTGAGAAGTTTTCCTTGACCACCCCTCCCACTCTAAACATTTTAATGAAAGGAATGATTTGATCACATGCTTCCTCAACCTTCATCTTAGTCCACTGAAAAGCACAAATATTTTTAATTTTGTTCTCAAGTGTGCTGGGATGCTGACCAAATCAATCCAGACAGATTGAGCACGGAGCAAAGGAGTATCCTGTAAGAGGAGAAGGTCTCCACCCAAAAGGCTAAGAAATGACATGTTGGTTTTCCTGATAATTGCATTGTTAGAGTTTTCAGGGAAAGAATCTGAATCCAGAGAGCACAATCTAAATGTAAATGAATGTTTACTTGGGTATTTGGAGGACTCTGGGGTTGGAATACTGATGAGGTGGTGCTTAATAACACACATGGCCCTGACAAGGGAGGCACAAGAGTGGGGAATTGCTTCTCCTCCCGCTGTCCCCATCTCTGCAGAGAGAAATTGATCTGCTTTGGCTTAAGGACTCACCGAGCCTGACTGAGCCATGTTGTCGATCAGTGATGGAAACACAATAATGGGAAACCATTTATTGAGCTATAAAAGGAAGTACAGGAATGACCCCCACCTCTCAGTGGTTTACAGTCCAACAAGATTGCCCTTAGGGCATGTCTTATTGCCCAACGTAACTTCTAGTCCAGTGTGTCTTCTTTGTCCTTGACCTCCCTACTTTATTTCTACTGTAGGTGTTTACTCTTTCTCCTCTGTCTAGGACTTAGGACTTGAGCTTTTGCTCTTGGCTCTACCTTCTCTCTCCCAGACAGCTCTTTTGTTTTTCACCTGTAATGGCTTTTCTTTACTGTTAATTCTTTCCCAAGCTTGGACTTCTGACCACAGCATCCTCTTGTGCAGGTGCTCAGATCCTATTCTCAAGGGGGGCCTTGTCACCTTGAAGGTAGAGAATATGTCTGATACTACTGCACACTCACTAGGCAGAGCCCATCATAGATACTTAGAAACTGTTTTTAATTCTTGAACACAAAACCAAACAGAACATTCACCTTCCAATAAATGTGTAATGAACATGGGCATGAGGAGATGATTTTAAGATGAGCACATTTGAACAGCCAATATGTGGAATTACACAATCCCTCTTCCACATGTGGTATATTGTGACAGTTTAGACATGTTCTTGATCTTTATCTGCATTCCTGGGTGGGGGACAAACCTATTTTAAATAGGGCCTCTTGAAGATGTTATTTTTAGCTAAGGTGTGGCCCAACTGAATGAAGAGTGGGTCTTAATCTGGACTACTAGAGACCTTATAAATAGAAAGAAACTGAAAGTGAGACAGAGGCAGGGGGAGGAGCTGGAAGCCAGAAGTCAATGAGAACCAGGAAGAGAAAGGAGAGGACATTGCCTTGTGACAGGAGAGCCAAGGAGTCAAAGAAGCCAAGACCAGTCACAGCACTATTGGCCCCAGGAGGAAGCAAGGCTTCTAGCCTCTATAGCACGAGCTAAGAAATGCCTGTTATTCAACTAAAACCTGTTTTTGTGGTATTTGTCATGGCAGCTCAGGAAAACTAAGACACGAAGGCAGCAGAAGATTTTTCTTCTTAGTCAAGGAGTAAGTATATAATTAAGCACACTGTTTGTTCTCTCAATTAATTCAATGTTTAAAAAGCATTTATTGAGACTCTACTCTGTGCCCAGACAGGTCCTGAGCTGGGTGCTAAGATGTGGCTAAAACTTTCTCTGCTATCCAGGAGTTCACAGTCTAGGAGAGACAGACATGTATAAAAGGGTCACAATGTGATAAGACAAGGGCTTAAAGAGTTGGGGGCTGCTGGAGGCAGGGAAGACTGTCAGAGAAAGAAACATTTGGATTTGTTGTACAGACTAAACAGAAATTTTCTAGGCAAGAGAAAGGAAGGAGCATGCCAGGCAGAGTAAGCTGTATATGCAAAGGCTGGGAATGAGCAAAGGCAACTGTGTTTGAAGACCTGTGAATGGTTTGTTATTGCTAAAGCATTACTGAAGTGCCAGGCAGAATGGCAAGAGATGGGGAATGGGGGTGGGTGGGAGAGGAGAAAATAGACCTGCTTGCAGCCTTGTTCTTTATCCTGCAGCAAAGCAGAACATGTGGTGGGCTAAAGCCGAGGAGAGGTATTGCCCTGAGCTGCTGTGAGAAGACAGACAAGAGTATGGTGGGACTGGAGGCACCAAGACCACTTACGAGCCTACTGAAATGGTCCAGGAGAGAGATAAGGGATAGAGAGGACATAGATTTGACAGATGTATTGTTGCCTGTTAAAATGAGGAAGAAAAAAATAGTGCCATTAGCAAAAAAAAAAAAAAAAAAAAAAAAAAAAAAAAAATAGTGAAATACCAATCTTGTGTGAGTCATTTGTGTTCTTCCAACCTTCTATTGCAAGGAATAGTGTTTGGCGCATTGAAGGCTTTTAATAAATGTGGAAGTGAAATGAATAACTCCAAATATCATATATAATTCCTACAGCTGGTTAAAACCAGAAAAGGATCTGGGTCTGGAAAGGATGGGGGAAGCAATATCAGCAAATCTATGTAACAGGACATTCGTCACCTGTAGACCAGAGGGATGAGCACCAGGCACAGTAAATTGCCTGAGCTACAACTGGATTACCTACAGTGTGTGTGTGGCTTTGGATGATACATTTAAATTATCAAGACTGAATTCTCTTATCTATTTATGGGACAGAGATAATGGTACTTTCCTCAAAGACATGTTTGTGAGGAACGAAAGAGAAAATGTATGTCAAACATTTTGCAAGCGATGTTGGTTATAAAATGTTGCAGTTCATTAAGGTATTGCTCAAGTTAGTGAGTTGGGTGCTGACCAACAGGGCTGATTTGGAAGGTCAACCAGGTGGCCAACACAGCTTGCTCTGTGCCCAGCTCTGGCTGGCCCATGGGGAGAGTCTAGAGCCACAGAAGTCACAGTTCCTGAAATGTCACCATCCCCTCTACTCAACCTCACACACACACACACTCGGTGCTCTCTTTCTTCTATTTTGTTTCCTCCTGCATCTGCACCTGCCTTAGGCTGCCCCTGCCTGGTGCCCACCTCATGGGCAGCACTCAGGATGATGTCACTCCTTCCCTTACTCAATACTAACCTCCCTCTGCATAAGGCAGCCTGTGGCTGTGGGCCCCTCAGCAGTGACTACAGATGATGGCAGGACTGGGGAAAGAGAGGGATCTCAGTGGCAGAGCACTGGTTAGGATGGGAGTAGGAAAAATGCAGCCATGGTAAGCGTTCTCTCCTACATAAACGTACTGAGATAGAAAGCGTCTGCGAGTGTGTCTGTGGGCTGAGGGTTGGAATAGCGCTTAAAAAACTATTATATCATTCGGGATGTAATGTCAGTTGAATGACAGCTAGAAAATAACCCAGGGACTGAAATAACGTAGTGATCCTGGAGGTGGATGAGGATTGTGGTTAATAGTACAAATACAAGAATGTTCTTCTATGAACTAGAACAAATGTACATCATTATTGCAAGGTGGTAAGAATATAGAGATGCATGAGAAAATACAATTTATGTAACTTATGGACTATAGTTAACAGCAATATTGTAATATTCTTGCATCAATGTCAAAGAAGGTACTGTGTTAATAATGGGAGGGGTTGGAAAAAATATACTAAATGTACAGTATAGACCATAGTTAGTGGTAATAGTCTGATGATGTTCTCTCATAATCTGTAACAAATGTTCCACAGTGTTGTATGGGAATTCTGCACATTATGCATGTTTGTTTTGTAAGTTCACAACTTCTCTCTCTCTCTCTCTCTCTCTCTCTCTCCCTCTCTCTCTCTCTCTCTCTCTATATATATATATACATCACCAACCACACAAAACTATTATACTATGAGAGAGCAAATAAAACCTCCGAAGATTGGGATGGTAGTTAGGTTTAAAAGTCCCTTCACTTCCGTTCCATCGTGTGGTCCTTAAAATATCTGGGTGAGATGGGGCTCTTACTCCTATTTGCCCAAAGAGGACATGAGGCTTAGAATGACTTGCCCAAGCTCCCCTATCTAGTGACTGGAAGAGGGAGGACGAGCCAAGCCAAAGTTTTCTGACTCCTTATGTTTTGATTCTTTCACTGCCTTTGGCAAGATGAACACAGCTGTGGTGCCAGTTTCTGTAGCATGCTGCATTTGGAAGGAATATATGAAGAAAATGTGAAAAAAAAGTTAAACTTTTTGGTATAGAAGCAATACGCACTGTTGTAGAGATGGTAAAAGCAAAGAAAAGTCTGAAGAAAAAGAAGAAATCATCCACAATCTCACCATTCAGAGATAACCACTGTTAACATTTGCTCTATTTCCTTCCAGTCTTTCTTCTGTCCTTATCTTCTGTATAGCTGAGATTGCATTTTATATGCAGTTATATATTTACTCTTTTCCACTTAGCCCCGTATCATTGTATCACCTTCCCATATTGTTAAAAACTCTTATGATGTGATTTTTAGTGGCACATGATATTCCTTTATATGAGCATACCTTAATTGATGTAAGTATTCCCTATTCATTAGTTAGGTTAGGGAAAAATTTCTTGTTAATTCACTTTCTGGGTTCTATAGAGACCAAAGCAACATCCCAGCTGACTCTGCATTTCAGAAGTTTGACTCTTTCCAAAGATTCTCAGTCTTTTGGGTCAAGACCACTCATCCCTAAATAAGCTAGCCATTCATTTAACACAAAACAAATAAATCATTCAGCAGGACTACAAGTCTGAGTTGGATAGGGGGCAGGTGATGCCTGCAAGTTCCTATTCTTGAGTAGCTTGCGATATTACAGGGCTCAGACGACTAAAATACTTGAAACAACTCAAGGCAGTTGCTCATTGCCAGGCTGTAATACTCACTGCCTAACAGCCCACGGGATGGATTTGCAGAGGTGGAGCCAGGGTGGTCAAGACACCAGGCAACTCTCTTACTGTCTTTTACATTTTGATTTTATAAGCAAATACCAGAGGTCTGGGCCTCACAGTTTTACGTCTCAGGCATGTGTTATATGCTCAATGATTCAGTTGGAGGATGGGGTTTGGCACCTTTTATAAAGTTTGTGTTTGCATGCCGAATTGCCTGGGTATAGGTAACAGCTACAGCAACTCATATCTGTTGAATGCTTCCAATGTCCCAAGCACCCTATGAAGTGCTACACGAGAGCCTCCTTACCCCTCTTATACAGGGAGGCAGTGTAGCATAGTGGTTAAACTCCCAACAACCAGGGTCAAATAGATAAATACTTACTCTATTTATGCTTCAGTTTCCTCAACTGTAGAATAGAGATTTAAAAAATGACTACCTCATATGGTTGTTGGGAAGAGAGAGTAAGTAAGTTAAGGCTGGTAGGGTAGTTAGTCTAGTGACTGACACATAGCATGCAACAAATGTGAGCTCTCATTACTTAGACCTCCCAAGAAACTTACTGGTAGGTCCTATTTTCATTTCCATTTTATAGAGGCTGAAACTGAGGCACAGAGACATTAGGTGCCTTGTTCATGATCACACAGACAGAATAGGAATCCAGACAAATGAGCTCCAGCAACTACACTCTTAATTACTATGCAATATAGCCCAGACAACATTTTCCAGCAGGGAAGGAGAGCCCTGCAATGCAAAGCAGGGCACAGTAACTTCTGTAGGTAGTCTGGCCTTGAAAGATGAAACAGAGCCTGAAAAAGGAAGGGAAGACTTGAGATGTTTGTTTGCTAGGGTCCTAGGGAATAATAAAAAGAATTCGTATGACTGCCAGAAGCCAGGGAAGCCAGCTTTAGTCTTTGGCTAAAATATTTGGGCTGCATCAGAGTGCCCTTTGGAGTGCTGGCTGCTGTACTGATGATGCAATATGTACAAATGATTCAAATTTGGTGAAAGAAAGCTCTGAACTTATTCTAGTCTCCTTGGAGAGGAGTGGGGGTGTGGGGCATTGTTCTGGACAGAAGAAGTCAGAGTGAATTTGCTTTTGTTTCAATCTTTCACTCTTTTTTCTTTCCCCCAACAAAGTTGAAGTCTCATTGGGACCTCCCACCCCAGTCTCCTCCCTTCCTCTCTGCTAATATGGATTTTGGTGTGATGTCAATGTCTCTATAGCTATATATTTCTCTCATATTTATACATATTATTGTTTTAGACAAATAATATACCAACTGTAGTGTTCTCAACTTGCTATTGCCACTCATTTTGTGTTTTTGCAACCTATGTCAATTCATATAGCTCTAGTTCATTCATTGTAAATGCTGTATAGTAGTCCATCACATGAACATTCTCTAATGTATCGATTTCCATTTTGTGGATATTGGCTATTTAAAAAAATATTGCAGTTAGCAATTCTGTACCATTCTCCTTGTAAAATTGTGTGAACTAATTCAATTTGTATATTTATATATTTATATACAAATAGGGTATATAAGTAGGAATAGTGGTATTGAACTACAAGATAGGAACATCTTTAGTTACTAATTTGTTCTCCAAAGTGATTGTCCCAATTTGTACTCCTGTCAGCATTGCATGAAAGTTATTTCTTCATATTCTCTGCAATGCTTGGTATTATGTGACTTAACTGATATGCAGTTTTTAATTTGAATTTCACTGACTTTTAGGAAGTGTGAATATTTTCATTTTTGACCATTATGTTTCTCTCTTTTGTGAATTGCTTGTTTGTATATTTTGACTATATTTCTAGTGGTATGTTTGTCTTTTTATTAATAATTTTAGAATTTCTTTACATATTCAACTATTAGCTACATATTCAAATGCAAATAGTTAACAAATATCTTCTTCCAATTTGTTTTATGCTTTTCTTGTAATTCAGAACTTTTAATCTTGATGTAGTCAAGTTTCTTGTTTTTTTTCTTTAGGATTTTCCTATTTTGGGTCTTCTTTAAAATATCCTTCTTTACCCTAAGTTGATAAAGACAATTTTCATATTATGAAAGTTATAAAGGTTTGTCTTTTCACATATAGGCATTTAATTTATCTGGAGTTTATTTTTGTGTACACTATGAGCCAGGGAAACAATGTTATCATTTTCCATGGGTAAAACCAATTATTTCAATAATACCTGTCGAAATCCCTCTCCTTTCCCTAACAATTTACAGTGACTTCTCCATCTGTCTATTCCCTATACAAAATATATGCTTAATCTTTCTAGGATCTTTTTTGTTTTTGTTGAGTCATTGATCTCATTCTATATGAGAATCAAATACCCCTTTTAAAAATTTCTTCTCCTGACTTGCACAAAGAGTGCAGATTAGAGAGACATAGGACTCACTTCTCTCCAGAAAAATAGCTAGAGAACAGACAGAAATGGCCAGGGGAAAATAGTCTTGGGTTTAGGACATTAGAGGAAGGCTGGACACCACTCAGAAGAGAGATGGGTACAGGGAAAAAATCTCAAGGGAAAGACTGTGAATGGACACTGCAGCTGCACTCACCGGCACCCTTTCCCCCACACTCTGAGCAGACAGCTTTGAATTCTCTGGATGCTGGTTGGCAACTATGGAGATAGTGAAATACTGAAACAAAACCAAGTTCACTCTGACTTCTTCTGTCTCCAGAAACAGGAGAGAAGGAGGCAACTAAGGCTGATTCAGATATTGGCCAACAAATTTGGCCCTCCCAGGCCAGGTGGGGTTGCAGCATTGTTTGCCTTGGGAGCTGGCACAGGACTAAAGAGATCAGACCCTCTCTATAACCCTCCCTACTGATGGGGACTGGTTGTTGAGGATGCAGAGGGGAGTGGAATTATTTCCTACTTAGGAAAAGGGAGAGGGATGCCAGCAAAGGTTGGAGAAGAGCCTCTGAGAAGTTTGAATTGTGAGGCACTGAATAGCCTCAGGGCAGGATCCTTTGCCACATTGTTGCTGTCCCTGTTGCAGCAAACACACTCCAACCAGGCTTTGCATAGAAAGGGCTGCCAAAGAGCACCATCTGCTGGTAGATCAAGGAAATGCATGAGAAAATTAAAAATAAGAGGGGTTTTTTCAGGCCTTTATAGCTGCCCCCCCACCTGCCAAGGTCCTTGTGGATCTGCAACCCATTACAGAGTTCGTGGCCCAGATTTGAGCAATTAACAGGGACAATCCTAAAGATCTAGTACAGGTTGAACCAAGAATCAAAGAATGGCCGTAACACATAGCCTCTTGCCACTAAATCCCTATGCAAGAGAGAAATTGAGAATCAGAGTAAACTCACCATCATAAATCAGAAGTCTAGACATCAGAAAAAATTACAAGCTGTATTAGTCAGCCAAAGGGGTGCTAATGTGAAATACCAAAAATGGGTTGGTCTTTATAAAGGGTATTTATTTGGGGTAGAAGTCCACAGATACCAGGCCATAAAGCATTAAGTTTCTTCTCTCACCACAGTCCATTGCCATATGTTGGAGCAAGACAGCTGCTGGTGTTTGCCAGGGTTCAGGCTTCTGGTGTTCCTCTCTTCCTGGGGCTGCATTTCTCTCCGGGCTTAGCTCCTGTTCCCTCCACAAGGTCAGCTGTAGACGATCAGGTGAACGGCTTGCTTCTCTTCTCCTGGGACCTTCTTTCCAACATCAAAACTGCTTCTCAAAAGACTGCTTCAACTCTGTTCTTGCCATGCCTTTTATATTTGAATCCCCACCCACCAAGGGGTGGGGCTCAACACCCTACTGACGTGGCCCAGTCAACGCCCGAATCATAACTCAATCATGCCCAGATTAACAGATCAGTTTACAAGCATGATCCAATTATATTTTTGGAATTCATAATTCCATCAAACTGCCCAACTGCCACACAAGCCATACTAAAAAAAAAATAGAAGAAATGGCCTAAGCAAATGAATATATCAAAGCCCCAGATGAGATGCAGGATTTGAGACAACTAATCAAAAAGTTTCATAGAAATCTCCAAAATCAAATCAATGAGTTGAAAGACAATATGGCTAAAGAGAAAAAGGAGAATTTGAAAAGTTGCATAAAAAATAACAGAACTTATAGGAATGAAAGGCACAATAGGTGGGATAAAAACACATTAGAGGCATAGAACAGCAGATTTGAAATGATAGAAGAAAGAATAAGTGATACAGAAGACTGAACAGCCAAAATTGAAGAGAGAGAAGAACACAGAGAAAAGAATGGAAAAAAATTTAACAGGGGCTCAGGTAGTTGAATGATAACATAAAGCACAGCAACATACATCTCATGAACTTTCCAGAAGGAGAAGAGAAGGGAAAGGGGACAGAAAGAGTATTTGAGAAAATAATGACTGAAAATTTCCCAACTCTCATGAAAGAAATGAATTTATATGTCCAAGAAGCACAGTGTACCCCAATCAGAATAAATCCAAATAGACATACTCCAAGACACATACTACTCAGAATTTCAATCATCAAAGATAAAGAGAAAATTCTGAGAGCAGCAGAGGAGAAGTAAACCATCACATAAAAGGGATGCCTAGTAAAATTTTGGGTGGATTTCTTATCAGAAACCATGGAGCCAAGAAGACAGTGGCATGACATAATTAGGGTACTGAAAGAGAAAAATTTCCAGGCGAGAATTCTTTATCTAGCGAAATTGTCCTTCAAATATGAAGTTAAAATATTCACAAATAAACAGAAACTAAGAGAGTTCACAAAAAGAATCTGCATCTTCAGGAAGTATTAAAAGGAGCTTTACAGCCCAAAAGAAAAAGACAGGAGATGGAGGCTTGTAGGAGATTATAGAAGGCAAGACTAGCAGAAAGGATAAAAGAATAAAAAAAGAAGACAAAAATAAGATATGACATATGAAAGTCAAGGAATGAAATGGTGGACATAAACAATGCATTTACAGTAATATAATTGAATGTGAACGGATTAAACTCCATAATCAAAAGATATAGGCTGACAGAATGGATAAAAACAAAACAAAACATGAGACATATGGCTAATATTGCACATATAAGACTGTTTTTCTTTGAAACTGAACAAATGTATGCTAATGCTAAAAGTTATTAATATCAGGCAAAAAAAAGCCTATTATGCTAAATGAAAGAAACTAGACACAAAGTACTATGTATTGTATGATTCTATTTATATAAAATGTAAATATAATTAATTCATAAAGATGGAATTAGATTAGTGGTTATGTAAAGCTGGGGAAGGACAGAGGGATTGAGAGGTGAATCCTAAGGGGTGTGGAGTTTTTCTTTTTGGAGTAATGAAATTGTTCTAAAATTTTTTGTGGCAATGAATGCACAACACTGTGATTATACTGAAAGCCATTGATTGTACACTTTGGATGAAATGTATGGTATGTGAACATATCTCAATAAAATTGCTTTAAAAAATTCTGTTTCTTTACCTTGTAAGGGAAGTCTTTCTATTGTTTTAGTTATTCTCTGTTATTCCCTTTTCCACATTAATTTTGGAGTTAATCAACATTCCAAAAAATGTCTGATAAAATTTGTTTTTAATATTTATTTATTAGAAAAATTGGACATTTACAGAAAAATCATGCAGAAAATACAGATTTCCCATATGCACTCTCTCAAACACAAACAATTTCCCCTATTATTAGCATTTTGCATTACTGTAGTATTTTTGTTACAATTGATGAAGGAATATTATTATAATTCTATTACTAACTAGAGTCCATTGTTCACATTGGTAACATTGTGTTGGACAATCCTATGTTATTTTTAAAAATTTATTCTGGTAATATATATACAATGTAAAATTTCTCCTTTTGCCCACACCCAAATATATAATTCATTGATGTTAATTACATTCACAGTGTGGTACTATCATCATCACCAATCCATTACCAAAACTTTTATATCATGCCAAACAGAATTTCTGTATCAAGTAAACATTATTAACAGCCCATCCTCTAACCTCATCCTGGCCCCTGGTATTCTAGTTTCTGACTGTATGAATTTGCTTACTTTAGTTATTTCATATAAGTGAGATTATATATTATTTATCCTTTTGTGTCTGCCTTATTTCACTGAATATAATGTCTTCAAGGTTCAGCCATGTTGTTGAATTTATTAGAACTTCACTCCTTTTTCATTTCATTCCAACTTTTACAGTTGAATAATATTCCATTGTGTGTGTATATATATATATATGACATTTTGTTTATCCATTCATTGGTCAATGGACATTTGAATTGTTTACATCTTTTGGCAATTGTGAATAATGCCACTATGAACATTGGTGTGCAAATATCTGTTTGAGTTCCTGATTTCAATTCTTTTGGGTATATACCTGGAAGTGGGATTGCTGGTCTTATAGTAATTCCATACTTAACTTTCTGAGGAACTGCCAAACTGTATTGCACAATGGCTGCACCATTTCACATTCCCACCAACAATGAACAAGTGTTCCTATTTCTCCAAATCTTCTTCAACAGTTTTCATTTCCCATTTTTTAAATAGTAGCCATTCTAGTGGATGCAAAATGGTATCTCATTATGGTTTTGGTTTGCATTTGTATATTTTCTTTGGAGAAATGTCAATTCAAGGCTTTTGCCCATTTTAAAATTAGGTTATTTTTCTTTTTGTTGTTGAGTTGTAAGAGCTCTTTATATATTCTGGATATTAAGCCCTTATGGAATATGTGGTTTCCAAATATTTTCTCCCATTCTGTAGGTTGTCTTTTTATCTTCATAATGAAGTCCTTTGCACAAAAGTTTAAAGTTTTAATGAAGTTCCTTTTATCTATTTTTTTTTCTTTTGTTGTTTATGCTTTTGGTATACTGTCTAAGAAACCATTGCCTAACACAAGACTAGAAGATGTTCCCCTAGAAAACTCTTCTAGGAGTTTTATAGTCCTGGTTCTTATATTTAGGTCTTTGGCTCATTTTGAGTTAATTTTTGTAGATGTGAGGTAGGATTTACTTTCATTCTTTTGCATATGGGGATCCATTTTTAACCCAGCACCATTTGTTGAAGAGACTATTCTTTTCCCCTTGAGTGAACTTGGCACCCTTCCCAAAGAGCCATTAGTCATGGCTTGGAGATTTTATTTCTGAACACTCAATCTGATTCCACTGGTCTAAATGTCTGTCCTTGCCCCATGCTGTTTTGATTACATAGCTTTTACATGAATTTTAAAATTGGGAAATGTGAGTCCTTCAACTTTCTTCTTCTTCTTCAACATGGTTTTGCCCTTACACATCCATAAAGATTTGATCATTGGCTTTTTCATTTCTGCAAAGAAGGCTGTTGGAAGTTTGACAGGGATTACCTTGACCCTGTAAATTGCATTGGGTAGAATTGACATCTTGACAATATTTAGTCTTCCAATTCATGAACATGGAATATCTTTCTATTTATTTAGGTCTTCTTTGACTTTTTTTTTGGGGGGGGGTATTTTGTTGTTTTCTATGTACATGTCCTTTATACCTTTGGTTAGATTTATTCCTAGACATTTGACTCTTTTCATTGCTATTTTAAATAGAATTTTTTTTCCCTAATTTTCCTTTCAAATTGTTCATTACTAATGTATAGAAACACTACTGACTTTTTAATCTTGTACCCCAGCAGTTAGCTCTAGTAGCTTTGTTGTGGGTTTTCAGGATTTTATATATGTGTAACCACTGAGCTACATCTTCTTCCCAATGAGAGTTGTTTTTTTCATTTGCTTATTTGCTTGCTTTTAGGAGGCACTGGGGATCAAACCTGGGACCTTGTATATGGGAAGTAGGCACTCAACCACTTGAGCTACATTCACTCCCCAAAATAGGGAACGTTTTGCATCTTCCTTTCCAATGTGGATGTCTTTTATTTCTTTTTCCTGCCTAATTGCTCTGGCTAGAACTTCCAGTACAATGTAGAATAGCAGTGATGACAGTGGGATCCTGTATTTTTCCTGATCCTGGAGGGAAAGCTTTCAGTCTTTCACCATTGAGTATGATGGTAGATGTGGGTTTTTCTTAAGTGTGCTTTATCATATAAGGGCATTTCCTTATATTCTTCCTTTTCTGAGTTTTTTTTTTTTTTTTTTTAAATCAAGAAGGGGTGCTGGATTTTGTCAATATGTTTTCTGCATCATGTGAGATGATCATGTGCCTTTCCCCCTTCATTCTTTTAATGTTGTGTATTACAGTAATTGATTTTCTTATTTTGGACTACCCTTGCATTCCTGTGATAAATCCCACTTACTCATGGTGTATAATCTTTTAATGGGCTGTTGGATTTATTTTTCTCATAGTTTGTTGAGTTTTTTTGCATCCATATTCATAAGGTATATTGGTTTATATATATATTTTCTTGTGGTATCTTTATCTAGCTTTGGTATTAGGGTGATATTGACTTTATAAAATGAGGTAGAGAGTATTCCCTCTTCAATTTTTTGGAAGAGTTTGGGTAGAATTGGTGTTAATTCTTAAAATATTTGGTAAAATTCTTCAGTGAAGCTATCTGGTCCCAGTTGTTTCTTTCTTGGAAAGTTTTGGATTTCTGGTTAAAGCTTTTTATTTGTTATTGGTCTGTTGAGGTCTTATATTTCTTCTTGAGTCCGTGTAGGTAGTTTGTGTGTTTCTGCAAATTTGTCCATTTCATCTATGCTCTCAAATATGTTGATGTAGAGTTGTTCATATTAACCTCTTATAATCTTTTTCATTTTTGTGTGCTCAGTAATAATGCCCCCTTCCATTTCTGATTTTAGTTATTTGTGGCCTCTTTTCTTTTTTTCTTTGTCAATCTAGTGAAAGCTTTGTCAATTTTATTGATCTTTTCAAAGAACTAAGTTTTAGTTTCATTGTTTCTCTGTATTGTTTTTATATTTTCTGTTATATTTATCTCTGCTTTGATATTTCCTTTCTTCTCAATTTGAGTTTAGTTTGTGCTTTTTCCCCTAGATCCTAGAGTTCTGAGGTTAGGTCTCTGATCTGAGATTTTTCTTCTTTTTTAATGTAAATTTTTAGAGCTATAAATTTCTCTCTCAGCAATGCCTATGCTGAATCCTGTAAGTTTTGGTATGTTGTGTTTTGTTTTCATCTGTCTCAAAATGTTTCCTAATTTCCCTTGTGATTTCTTCTTTGACCTATTTGTTGCTTAAGAATGTGTTTAGTTTCCACATATTTGTGAATTTTCCAATTTTCCCTCTGTTATTGATTTCTAGCTTTATTCCACTGTGGTCAGAGCAGATACACTTTATGATTACAATATTTTTGAATTTATCGAGACTGTTTAGTGACCTAAAATATGGTCAATCTGTAGAATGATCCATGTGCACTAGAGAAGAATGTGTATTCTGTTGCTGGTGGGTAAAGTAATCTAAATATTTCTGTTAGGTCTAGTTGGTTTGTAGTATTGTTCAAATATTCTATTTCCTTATTGATCTTCTGTCTAGATGTTCTATTCATTATTGAAAGTGTTGTATTGAAGTTTCCTCCTATCAGTGTAGGACCATCTATTTTTCCCTTCAAAACTGTCAATATTTGCTTCATTTATTTTTGGGCTCTCCCATTAGGTGCATATATATTTATAATTGTTTTGTCTTCTTATTGAATTGAACCCTTTATCAGTATATAGTGACCTTTTCTATCATTCATAACATTTCCTGTCTTGACATCTATTTTATCTGATATTAGTATAGGTTTTCTACTTTCCCTGGGCTTATATTGCATGTATATATATATATTTATATATTTGCATATGTACATATATACATAATATAATTTTCCACATCATCTAAGTTTTTGAAATTATAGAGATTCACTTTTTCATAGGATTCCCTTCTGTAGGTATAGTTCATCCCCCTTTTTCATTTCTAGTATATTATTGTGCCTTCTTTCATATTTTATTGGGCAGCCTTACCTGAGGCTTTTCCTTCATGTTAGTCATTTAAAAAACCAGCTTTTAGTTTTGTGATCATTTATTTATTTTTCCACTAACTTTTACTCTTTTAAAGTTATTTCCAATCTGGGGCTATTCGTCACTTTTTCTTTATCTTTTATGACCTTCACATTTTGAAGAACACTAGTCAAGTATATTTTCTAGAATGACCTTTAGGTTAGTTTGATGTTTCTTCATGAATAAATTCAAAATTGCATTTTTGGCAAGAATACCACAGATTTGATGCTGTACTCGTCTTAGAGCACATCTGTCTCATTAATGGTGATATTAACTTTGGCCATTTGGTTATGAAGTCCGCCATATTTTTCCACTGTAAAGTTACTATTTTTCCTTTTGCAATTGGTAAGTATCTTTTAATCATAAGCAAACATCCTGATTCTCATAATACTTTCACCCATTAATTTTAGCATCCATTGGTGATTTTTGCCTGCAATACTTATTACTACAGTGTTTGTAAAATGGTTCTGCATAAACTTATCTATTCAATATTTTATTCATATAATGTATTCCTTCTTTTTTTATTCTCTAAGTTATAACCCATTACTCATTATAACTCATTATTTATTTTATTGCTCAAATTGTCTCTGATTTGGCTGTTGAGAGCTTGCTCAAGTTGGCTCCTTTGTCCTTTTGATGTACCCCCATCATTTTTTGAGCACCTTCTTACTTTTTTGACACCACAGATAGGGTCATCTTGTACTGTTTCTGCCCCTGCCCTGAAATCTGCATTTCTTAAAGGAGTTCTGGCTCCTTTTCTTGGAAAATGCTAGGTGTGCTCTGTGCTACTGTGGTGTCATTGCTTCTAGATTGTCTAAGTAGACAAAACTGGGAAATCTTTCCATATAAACTCATAGAGATTGTCCTTCTTCCTTAAAGCCGCATAGTATTCCACTGTGAGGATGTCCCATAGTTTATTTAAACACTCTCCTATGTGTGGGCATTCAGGTTATTTCCAATATTTTGCAACTACAGACAGTGCTGCAATTAATAACTTTGTGCCTATACAATTTTGTATTGTTGGAGGTATATGTTCAGGGTAAATTCCTAAAATTGTGATCGTTACATCAAATTAAGTACATATATAATTTTGTTAGATATTGAAAAGTACAAATGGTTATAGTAGTTTCCATTCTCTTAGTAGGATTTGAGAATCCTTAATTCCTGTTTCTCCACAGCTTTATCAACAGACTATATGGCCTTAATTTTTTTACTAATCTGATAGATGAAAAATGATATCTTGTTTTAAGTTGCATTTCTTTAATTATGAGTGAATTTCAATATCTTTTATATTTAAGGGCCATTTTTATATCTTTGTTTTATTAAATTGTCCTTCACATCTTTCTTCATTTTTCTCTTGTGGTTTTGGTACTTTATTCTTCCATTTTTAAGAATTCTTGATATATTAAGCATATTAGCCCTTTTTCTATATTATATGCTGCAAATATTTTCCCACAGTTTGTCAGTTGTATTTTGACTTTCCTTATGTTTACTCTTTTCTGTGAATATTTTCTATTTTTATAAACAAATACTTATTTGTATATAATTTATTTCAGATAATTTAAAAATATCCATTTTAAAAATTTATGAACACATTTTACAGACAAATATATGAATCTTTTCTTTTGTTAAGTTTGAATTTTAAGTCATAATTAGAATCCCATACCCTACATTAAAGAGAAATTCATCCATATTTTCTTCTAGTACTTGTAAGGCTCTATTTTTTACATTTAGACCCCTTGATCCACTTGGAGTTTATTTTTATCTATTGTGTGAGGCATGGATCTAATTAAAAAATTTTTTTTTACCACATGTCTACTTAGCTTTTCCAATCATCTTTTATTTAATAGTCAATTTTTGTCCAAGTGGTTGAGATGCCTATTTATCATATATTAAAAACTACACATATTTAGATCCATTCCTGGGCTTTCTATTCTGATTGTCTACTGTATTTGTTTATTCATGTGCCAGTATCACCTTGTTTTAATTATAGAATCTTACAGTATGTTTTAATATTTGTCTGTCAGAATTACTTCCCACTTGTAGTTTTTGTTGTCATTTTTTAGTGTTTTCCTGGCTATTATTGCATGATATTTTTCCTCATATGAACTTTAATATCAACTTTTCTAACTCTCTCAAGATGCTTGTAGGTACTTTTATTAGGCTTGCATCAAAATTGTAAAGTAACCAAGGGAATACTAAATATGGACTACTTTTATGATGCTAAGTCATCCTATTTAAGAATGGAAACTTTCCATTTATTTAAATTTAAGTTTGTGTCTTTTAGTTGTGTTTTAGAGCTTCATGTGTATAGATTTTGCTCATTTCTTGCTAATTTTATTACTAAATATTTAATCTTTTGCTATTGCAAATGATTTTCTCTACCATTATTTCCTATAACTGGTTATTATATTAGATATAAATATTATATATTTATATCTATATTAACATGTACTTTTATTTAGAAAACTGTAACTCTCATTAGCTATCTTTACTTTCCTCCTGCACAATATAAGGACTTAAACTTTGATCTCTCCACTCATACCTTCCATGTTATTTTCCCCTCAGTATTTAAGTTTCCCCTTTGTCATTATTATTACAATTGTAAGTAGTCGATGCTTGTATAGATTTATCTGTAGGTTTGCCAATACCTTTGTTTCCAATTACTTTTTGAAATCCTGATTTCCTTCTGGCTTTGTTTTCTTTATTCTTGAAGTACAATTCTGGTAGGTCCTTCAAAAAATAGCAAACTCAGTCTTTACCTGAAAATGCCTTTGATTAGCACTCATTCTTGAATGATGGTTTAGATGGATGTTATATTCCATTGTCTTCAGGCATCTGTTGTTGCTGGTAGGAAGTCTTTAGTGGGTCTTGTTGTTTCTTTCTAATTTCTCTCTTTCTTTCTTCCTTTTTTTTTTTTTAGGAGGTACCAGGGATTGAACCCAGGACCTTGAACATGTGAAGCAGGTGCTAAACCACTGAGCGACATCCACTTTGCTTTTTTTTTGTTTCTAATGGCTTTTAAAGCTGTTTCTTCATTTATACTGTACTGTCATTTTATTATGATGGGTTAGTTGTAGATTTGTTTTTATTTATTCCACTGAGGATTTTGTATGTTGCTACAGTATGACTCCTGTCTTCAATTCTGAATAATTCTTGAGTATTATCTCTTTGAATATTGATTCTTCCTCATTCTTTCTTTTCTTTCTTTCTGTAACTCCTAATATACATGTTAGATATTCTTGCTATATCCTCTGTGTCTTTTAACTCTTTCTCATATTTTCTATCTGTTCCTCTGTGTTGTATTCTGAGCAGTTATCTTTTATCTATTTTTGCAATTCATAATCTCTCAGTGGTTCTGTCTAGTTTTCTTTTCAACTACTCTTCCACTATACTTTTTTTTTCACTATACTTTTATTTCTAGATTTTCTATTTGATTCTTTTTCAAATCTTTTCTTTTTCATACTGTCCTATATTTGCCATATAGTTTTTATTACTGCTGTTAACTTTTGAACTAGGGGCAGATAAAGGTTTTGTGGAACCTGAAGCTTGTGCATTTTGGAAAACTCTCTTTAAGAAAAAAAATACCATTACAAAAAAAAAATTAGATAAAATAATGATTATTTAGAATGGGAAAAAAACCACAACAAATTATAGATTTTAAAAAGCTGACAAGTCCCACAAACATCTCAGAAAGCCCAGAAAAATAACAATATACTTATATCAATTAAATGCCTGGTACATCTCTTCTATAGTTTATACTTATAGTTTTTATTCTCTCTGATTTCATCTTAACATTAATAGTTTATAGTATTGTTTTTTATAGAGAGAATAGGAATACAACTCAGTCTTTCATCTAGCATAGTTGATCAAAATTCCATTTTTATTATCTGTAGTTTAGAAAAATTAGTTTCAACTTCACATATGGCTATTGGCAATATCATAAATTTTTAGAATTATTGTCAAATTTTAGAAAGCCTTTGTTGGGGATTGAAACATGTACTCCACAAAAGCCATGTTCAGGTCTCAACCCTTGGTCCTGTGGGTATAAACCCATTGTAAATAAGATCTCTTGAAGAGGTTACTTCAGTTAAGGTGGCGCCTAACTGAATTAGGTTGGTCTTTCATCTCTCTTGCTAGAGTGGCTTATAAGCAGAGTGAAAATCAGATGGAGAAAGAAGCCATGGGGAGCAGCCCGAAGCTGGAAATCCACAGAACTCAGAAGAGAAAGGAGAAGATGCTGCCATGTGCATTACCATGTGACAGAAAAGCCAAGGACTAAGGATTACTGGCAGCCAGACCCAGAATGCCTTAGTCTTCAGGAAAAAAGCATCACTTTGCTGAATCCTCAATTTTGGACTTCTCCTAGCCTCAAAATTTTGAGCCAATAAATTCATTCTTTAAGCCAACTCATTGTATGGTAAAACACCTTCTATTAAATTTTCTTTTGTTTGTGAGCTGTAAGATTTGAAAGAATTTCTACAGATTAGTCACTGTACATTTCAAATTTTTCTTCTCATCTATGCACATATTTGCAGTCTAAGACATGGTAAGATCTCTTTATATTGGGATATGATCTCTAGGCCTGTACCTTCATGTTACTACATGGAAATGACTAAGAATCACATAGATTCTTATAACCACCACCACAATCATGATAGAGAATCACTTCATCACCCCAAAATATTCTCTCGTCCCCCTTTGTAGCCAGCCCCTCCTCTCAGCCCTAGCCATAGCAACCAAGGTCTGCTCTCCCTCTCTTAGTTTTAGCTTTTCCCATAACATCATCTAAATGGAATCATACAGTATATAGCTCTTTGAGTCCAGCTTCTTTCACTTAGCATAATGTAGATGAGATTTAGCCATGTTGTGTGCTTCAGTAGTTTGTTCCTTTTCTCCTGTTGTTGTTATTTTAAAGTCCTAACCAGAGCTTCTTGTTAGTAAAAGCTAATTCTATGGTCAATAAGAATTCATATATGATATTTCTTGGTTCTAAGGTACATTCAAATAATTCCATCTAAGATACACATTATAGATATTTATGAAAAAAAATTATAAGACTTCTGATTTTTAAAAAATCTTAAAATGGGAACAAATATGCTGTTTGGCATTCAAGAAATACTGTGGTTCCAGGCCAAGCCAAAGGAATGTGATAATGTTTTAGTAACTGTGAGAGTTCTGATAGTTGGTTAGTATAAGATTTTTACAAACTGGTTTAAAATGCTGAAATTAACAAGTGTTCAACAAATATTTTGCTGAATAAATGAAGGATGGAATGATGGAGTCTCATTGAACTTTGGGGGCTTCCTAGTGCTTGGAGACTACCAAGTTTGTGATTATGTGCCCAAAAGATCATCTGCATTCAATCCCAAACCAAGTGGCTCTTACCTGCAGTTCTTGCTGATATCTGAGCAACGAGGGCTTCAGCTTGCAAGCACAGAAGAACAGCCAGTTGGCACATTGCAGTCATAGCCCATATCCTTCCAGAAGCTTTCTTGGGTTCTGCCTGCAGGGCTGCACACCTGCTCCAACTTGCCTGGTCACATGGCCCATTGTGCAGTGAGGTCCCTTACATGAGGTGGCCACACACCTGTTTTCTTTAGTCAGGCAAGCAAACGTGCTTATGGCATGAGCCAAATTTCACCTTCAGATGCGAGCTCAGGGCCCTCAATGCAGGTGACAGGAGGCAACTGCACTTCTGGGCAGTGATGGGCCACTGTGTCTGACAGGGGTGGTCTCTTCCACACCTGTGCACTTCATAGTCAAGCCTAAAGGATAGAAAACAAATGGTAAATATAATCGCTGCTTTGAAAGTAGCTTTTGGCCATTTTGGAGGCAGTGCACCATGGTAGAGAAGGTTCTGTTACAGGTATGCTGAACGAATGGAGTGTCCTTGTCCTTGAAGTCAGGAGGCCAACATGTGTAGAATCTCAGTGTTGGAAAAGACCCTAACGGCCATTCAGCCCAGCCGCACAGCTGACTGCTGTCGCTTAGGAGTACTCTCTGCGTCTCTGCCTTCCCTCTGCTCCATCACCTGAAAGAGCTGCTGTTCACATCACAGACGGACATACCTGAATATCTTCAGGGCGGCAGCATCAATGAGATAGGATCTTAGCCACAAGTACCAACTGGTGTACTAACTGGGAACAAGAGTGGGAGGCCCTGATCTTGTATGGTGATTCTTAAAGCTTGATTTGTGGGCAACTTCCTAAGAGACAAGGATTTGATTAGAAAGTCCAGGTCTTTTCTTTGACTCTTATGGTATGCCTATAAGAAAAATATTCTTGTTTTTTCTATTTTTTTTCATGTTTAGTTTTGCATAGGACTAAGGTTTTCTCATTATAATCCTACAAACTAAATTACTAAGGCTTACTAAAAATTGGTAGCCATAAACTAAATCTGCTAGTTTACCAGAAGTTTGAGTCAGGACTCTTCCTTACAAATACAGAAATTCAAGTTAGAATAGGTAACCTCCCCAGCCGCCCCAAAAAGATGTAGGGAGAAATGTATGTGCTTAAGTAAATATCATGCTCCAGTGGGTGGAGCTAGTCTCAGGTACAAGGGGCCAAACGCCTCAATTGCCAACAAGCTTTTCTCTCCTCTCTCCTTTCCTCTTCTTCCCCTCTCAATCCTTCTCTCTTTCCCCTCTTCAACTCCTGTGGTCTGGGCCTCCGTTGGCCCCTCTTCTTTCCTGTGGTAGGCCAAGGAAGAGCATGGTTCCAGAGTGCTGTGAGCTCACATCGTCCCAGTTAGTGGCCCTGGAGAGGAAAGAGCATCTCTTGCTCCTTCCTTCCATACATTAAATTCCGATTCTGACTGGCCAACCCATGACTAAGCACTGTTCTCCACTTCCCTCCTCAGGCACACAGACCCTCTTGGAGTTGCCTGAACATGCCAAGCTCGTTTCTACCTCAGAGTCTTAGCACTCATTGCTCCCATTGTAGTCCTTTGGCCAATTCTATCAGAAACATTTAACTTTACTAGGAAAAAAATCTGTTTCCTGTTGTCTTCTCCACCTTGGCTAAATTATCTCCACTGACACGAATAGCCTGTACTCCTGGCAATCCCTTTCAGAGAGAAGAGGCACAGGGATTACTTAAACCTACCTCATCTCTCAAGGGCCTGGAATGTGTGAAGTAACTTTACTTTTGGTATGCTTTCTTCTCTTGTTTTCCTAGCATCAATTTTGGACTATGACCTCCACTGGGAGAGGCTAAGTCAGAATTCAGCATTTAAAAAAATTTAATTATATGATCATTGAAAGTGTAGAGGAAATGGCCATATACATGGACTGCACACCCCAGAGTTTACTTAACCTTCTCTTACTTTGGGATGTTTAGATTAAAATTAATTGTTTTCTACGATTTTTACAGATCTGAAGAATAGGAAATCCATTCATAGTTAACCAAAAGTTGGCCTCATTTGCTAGCCTTTGTGCATAACATGAAATATCCCTTGGAATGAAGACAATTGAAACCCACAGTCCAAAAAGAGCTCAGCTATGTTTGATTTTAGAAATCTTAGCCAAAGAGCTGGGTAACAAGTGATCAAAAACACAAATGGTATTCAACGAAAGAAATTGATAATATAGTTTAAGTAAGCACTGAATCTTTTATTAAAAAGTCTTGGCTTCTTAAATGTTATATTTAAGGTTGCTTTCCAAATACAGTTTTAATAATGATCATAAGCGTACTGCAGAGTAGTTTGTGCAACCACTAAAAGAGAGAAATGTCCTTACACTGTATAGTCATAAAACCTGTAAACTGCCATTTTGTAAGTGGCTAAAAAGTGAATTGCCAGAGAAACCCAGACTTGCAGCAATTGCAAGTAAAGGAAAGAAGTTTCTAAATGCTGACACTGGTCATGAAACTGATATTTTATTTAGATGTCCTTGCAGCACAGGTCTCTCAGAAATCATGTTTATAGTCTTCGTGCAATAGAAATACAAGCAATGGCATATATTTTGGCAGGTAGTGCCCGATTTAGTTGTAATAATTCACAGTACTGCTTTAGGGCTTCCATGTTGCTCCAGGCAAAAACCTGTATTATAAATTATAGCACACAAAGCTGAATTTGACCTACCAGTTGATGCATAATACACTGACTTAATTCTGAATATTAACTACATATTATGGCCTAAAGGTTTTATGCTCTCTAAATGTAACAATAAATTATACAAAAATCTTTCTCTTGGGTAAAGCCTAAATATAAATAAATCCCCAATCTTAATACTATTCTGAAAGACCGGTTACTATAGATACCAGAGAGAATATATTAATCTTAAATATTATTGCTGGATAAAATAACTAGAATATCACTAAGTACCTGAACTAATTATAGAAACTTTGGGGAGAAGTTTCAGTACTTTAATAAACCACTTGCTCATTTGCCATATTTCTCGATGGTAAACTGAAAGAATTAGCCTTGTCTCTTCAGTTATCAGCATGGGCAAAATGATTACATTTTAAAATTTCTATTCGATCCCAAACACAGGGTTTAGCCTATAGAAATCCTCAACAAATATTTGTCAGTGAATAAGTGAGTAAGAATGTTTTGTCTGATCAAAATAGTCTTGGGTTTGAGGAATGTGTGTTCCTGGATTTAGATCTTTTGTTCCAATATAACTTCCTGTGTGACACTGAACAAATCACTTAGCTTCTCTGAGTCTCATTATTTATAAAAGGGAGACTAAAAATATATATATATATATAAAGACCCATTCCTATCTCATGGGACTGTGATTTGTGGATAGTTGAGATCAATGTCTGCAAAGTATTTTTAACAAAATTATTATATTCTTTTAGCAAAAAAATTTTATACAGGCAAGAAATGATCAACATTTTAAGGATTCCCAGAATCCACATGTGCCCGTCTTGGACTGCCTGCCAGCCATATTCCCAGTCTTCTTCAAGAACTGCCCTCATCCACAACCCTAGAGGAAGGGTGGACCCTTTTTGTCATGTTTGTACCATGTGACCCTGACCCTCCCTGGCCATAGTTGTTTAGATCTGGGATAGATGGTCAGCTCTTCTCTTTTGATCTTTTGAGAATTTGAACTGTGAAACACAGAGATTGGGAGTCGCTTTTTCATTCTTCCTCAACCTGGAAGGACCATGTTTCTATTCAGGGTCTCATTCTATTTCTTGCCCCCAGTTTCCATGAGCTATCCCTGCATCCCAATAATAAACCTCCTTTTCCTCAAGTTATCTTAAGTGGGTTCCAATTTCTGGCAACCAAACTATCCTAAGACAATTTGTATAGGACCCTTCTTCACCCTTTTCTTGAGCGCCTACCATGATTCAGACTCACAAGCTTTTGGTTTAATATTGGGAGGATAAAACAAAATTAACTACGATAGTAAAAAATGCTATCTAATAGAAAAATAAGGGTTGTGGTTTAAACAAAAGAGTGGGGAGATATCTGCTCAGGGATGGGGGGTGGATTAGGAAAGTCCTGATAAATGAAGACCCATATATCCAGCTCCTCTTTTATGTCCACAGCTTCTCCCTTAGTACAGACCCCCCACCCCCTATTTTTCTTGTGTGGACTATAGTAATAGCTTCCTCTTTGCTCTCACACCATCTTACACAATGCTGCGAGAATTATCTGGTCAATCAAACATATACTATTAGCCATCACTCTGAAAAAGACTCTTAATGGATCCCCACATCTTTAAGTTGCAAACTTCTGCCTTGGTATACCCCATGCACTAAGTCTTAATTCCTTCCAGGCTCCTGCCTCATTCCTGTCCTTCACACTCTGTGCTCCAACCACCTTGAGCCTGCCCCTGTCCTCTGTACCTTGGCATACACTGTTCTCTCTGCCTATAAACCCTTCTCTCTCATCTTTACCTGGGCATACCCTTTTCACCTTCCAGGCCCAGAAGAAATACCATCACCTCTTTTGAGTCTTTTAATGAAGCCTTTTCAATAGCAGGATTCATTTTTCAGAGTCCATGTGTACACATTGCATGGTATATATTATCACATTGTATTATGTTTTATTATATTTAAGTGTTTACGTGGCTGTATTCCCTTCTTAAGAAGCAACAGGCAGGACAGGTGCGTCATCTTTGCATCGCCCATGACCAAATGGAAGGAGTTCATGGCATGGGCCCAGGGAATGATTGTATAATTTGAATTTGTCCTTGAACAATGGCTAAGAATTTGAAAGGTGATGTGGGAAGGCAGGCTTTATGGGCCAGAGAATGAGAGCATGAATGTAAAGGGGGCAAGAAAGTTCAGAGCGGATTTTGGGGAGAGCATGTTGTCTGGTTTGGCTAGAACCAAGGGAAGAGGTAGAAGATAATAGAAAGATTGGTTGGGACCCTTGTGGAGGATTTTAATTTTTAACATGTGAGCTTAATTTTGTAGGCATCAGGGAGCCAAGTCTAAGTTTTTGAGGAAAAACTGCTCTTTAAGGCGATCCCCCAGCAGAGGTGCAGAGGGTGGCCTGGGAGGGAGATTGTGGGGTGAGGCTCCTTGAGGTCTAGGACTCGAGTCCGTCACAGTCTATCTTCTCAACTATTTCTTTATACTTTACTCTTCTCTTTTTAGAAAAAATTTATGAAGTGCTATCCACGAGGGAAGTCTCCTTTTCCTTCATCTCAGGCACTGCAAGGATTTGGGGAGGGGGTGCTTTAAAGCATCCAACAGCCAAGAACAAGGCAC
This sequence comes from Tolypeutes matacus, assembly GCA_026826555.1. Lineage (NCBI taxonomy): Eukaryota > Metazoa > Chordata > Mammalia > Cingulata > Chlamyphoridae > Tolypeutes > Tolypeutes matacus. The sequence goes on from JAKSZT010054396.1 coordinate 18,790,865, forward strand.
AGCATCCCCATCCAGATGACTGCCTGACTTTCATTTTTAGTAATGCTGGAGAGACGGGAGTAGTTGGATATGGAGACATACTTCACCTGTTCTATTTTTGCCACAGTTTCAGGTGACTTAACAAGAACACTGGGTCCCTACATGAGGAATTGGGAGGTTTCACTTCCTCCACTCAGGGGCATTGGTTTCCCTTCTGGCTCCCCAAACTCAGCAAAATTCAGAAACCACAGACCCCCTCAGCTGCCTTCTGTCACTAATATCACTTCCTTCTTAGAGCCTTCCCTGATTCTCCACCACCTCCAAGCCTGAAGGGCCCCCACCTCTAAATTCCCATGAGAATTTACCTGTACCCACCTTAATTCTGATTATTTGTAAAATAGTTTTGTGTGCCTGCAAGCCTGAATCCTTCTTGAGGGCAGACTCACATCTTATTTATCCTTAATACTCCTGCCCCTGCCCCACCCTGTCTCATCAGTGTTCATGTGTCTTGCACAAAGCAGGTGTTAAAACCTTACATGTGAATAGTGCTTAGTATTTTGTATGAACTTTGTATGTATCAGGAAAGGATATATACTCCCACCCCCATTTTGCAGATGAGAAAATCAAGGCTCAGGGTAGCTGAGTGACAGACCTAAGGTTATCTCAAATGGCAAAGCAAAGACCAAAATCAATTTTTTCTTTCCAACTCCGTAAATACTTTTCCCACAACACTCTTCCTACCTCATGCTGTCTGATGAATGAATGAATTTGAATTATAGTTAGGACTTTTTGTTTTGAATTACACAATATTTTAGTGAGGAAAGTACCTGTTGAGATGCCATCACAGTCTCCACAGCCTCCTGGGGGGTCACATATGACAAGCAGTGGAGGGTAGGGTTGTGTGGAGATTTCCTTGATCCATCTGAAATATTTAAAATTCAGCCATTAATCATAACAGCAGCAATCTTGCTTCAAGTGATCAGCCACTAATGATTTCAACATTCTGAGTTTTAGAAATTCCTATTAATTGTCCTTTAAAAAAAGGACAAAAATGAATAATCTTGACTTCATTTGTGAGGATTAAATCGATCTCCCTCATTCTCTGTTTCTCTCTCTCTCTCTCTCTCCTTTCTTTCTCCCCTTCGAAATCATGTGCTCTAAAGTGCAAATATTTTCTGAACCCTTTTCTCTCTGGATCTGACTTTTAAAAGCTGCGTATTTTACATAGTCTTTTGACCCTCAGAATAAACAGGAAGGCCTCGGACTTTTGACAGCAGGTGCTTCCTGGAGCAGTCCATGCCAGCAGTCCATGTTAGCTTTAGAACATACCCCAGACAGAAGAGGCAAAGCAAGACCTGAGGCTGAAGGGGTAAATATTCTACCAATATTTATGGTGATAAATTTCTTCAACATCAAGAAGACAGTATAGTTAAGGCTAATATATGCATGTATATTTGTGTGGATATATATACACACACACATATATGTATGTGTATGTGTATCATTCTTTGTCATGCTTACTTAATACAAAAACTTTCTTGTTTTCCATTGTTCCTTTCAATCTTTGCTCATAAGTTCACAGAATTTGGTACACATATGTGGACAATTCTGTATTCTGGTTTGGGATTTTAAAAAGTGGGTAATTTCTCACCTTAACCTGCTATATAAGGTAATCAGTCAATCTTAAATCGTTTACTAATGATTTCAGAAAGATAAACCATTCCATGTAGAGACAGCATTCAATTACAATTGAGGAGTTTACTTTTTTTTTTTCAAATGGGAACATTCCTAAATGATTCCTTCAGACTAATTTTTAATCATTTGTACATAGATGTTTCATAAGAACCTGTTAGAGTTCCACTGTCCTAAAAGGACCAATTTAGTTCTTCACTCAAGTTCCAAATTGTGTTTTTGACATCTGTTTCCCCCACTGATAAGATAGCCACAGAGATGTCAGTAATTAAGCCAGTCAGCCACTATGGGGTTAATTTCATAGCTGCATGACTTTGGCCCAGACTTATGTCCTAGTCCAGTTAATTGGAAGACATTAAATAATATTTACCGAATTCCTACTGTATGTGAGAGATTATTCTTGGGTCCTTAAGGATATTACATTATATAATTCTTAGAATAACACTGCAAGGTAAGAATTTATAACCCCCAGTTTGCAGATTAGAAAACTGAGACTCAGACATGTTAAGTGGCTTGCTCATGGTCAGGGAGCCTGCAGAGATCCAAGGTTGGCAGTGTTTTAGAAACCTCTTAACCTGGTTGAGTCAATCTGGAATCATCTGCAGACTGGGTGTCTGATTTGCCTTGGGGAACTCATCAACACAATCTCACCCCTGTTGGGATTCCAGATCCAGACACCCAGGCATCTTTCCATTAAATTTTTTTAGTTTGGGTTGGCTTTCCAATTTTTACATCAGGAATCAGATCAATGGTCAGTTGACTTGGTTGGCATCCTGGCCTCTATTTTGTTCCTGCCAGCCCTCTCCTATGAGGCCAGGATCCTTCTTTGAAATTCTGGCTACTGGCTGCAATCCTGCACTCATTTGGAAGGACTTTCTTGGAACAGAACACTGCTAGAGGACATGTACTCTGCCCACTCAGTCATTCTCCCTAGAGGCTGAGGTCAGCTAGGATCATACCCCCATATTTTCCAGGTCCTCTTAGACATAATGATTGGCACTCTTTGTGCATCCCTTGGATGGGTGATGTTTGCCACTGAGGGAAACCGCTACTACCGGGAATTAATTATATAATAGATATTTTTGAGCACCTGTTATTTATTGCCAGACACTGTACTAGATATTAGCTTAATAATAAAACCACAGCCATGATCCATGGTCCCTGTGAACACCAGGCTTACCCCAGACACAGTTCATTCCCCTATTTTTGAGATCCCATCATTGAGATCCTAGTATACCCCACAGCCATGAACGCACAAGTTAGAACATTCAGGCAGGACAGAAACCCATAAAGTGCTTATCATGAAATGTACAAATTATCTGTCCTCCAAAAAACTTTGGTTATAGCCTTAATATGTTGTTCTGATTCACATGCATTCTAATATGCTTGCTTGAGTAGATGACAAAGTGGTGAATGTACAGCTCATATTTTGTCTATGCCAGAGGCCATAATTTGAGGATACCCATGGGACCATGTCTTGTTTGTGAATGACATCGATCTTGTGTGCCATGGAAGAAAAAGATTGATAACTGCATGAAAGAAAATGGTTGGCAACTGCACATCTATCAGTTCAATTTCCAAAGATGATGGCAAACCCTAGTCAAACATCTTGACTTCTTCTCAATGACCACCAATGGATCTCTCATGCCACACATTCCTCTAAATATTCTTTGAGTCTATTTATAAATGGCTGTACCACCTCCAGGGCTAGCAAGTTCCATAAGTTTCCTACTTGCTTTGTAAAGTTCTATTTCCTTTCTATTGTTCCCAGATGGCATCTATCCAACTTGGAGACTGCTCCTGTGTCCTCAAGTGTAGGGCTAGCTGAACAAGGTTGTGTTCAACTTAGTCCCCTTCATCATTGTCTTTGGGGATTTGATTGGATCTCTTCTGAGTCCTGGTCTTTTCAGACTGAAGAAGCTGGATCCTTTAAAACCTTTCCCAACACTGCAGGGGCTGCCTATCCTTGATCATTTTGGCTTCCCTTCTAGGGGGACAGCTTCAGCTATCAAATCTCTAGAAGTACAGCACCCAGGACAGCAGAGGGCCTCCCAGGCAGCACCCACCCCACCCTTTGCCAGTGATGATGAAAGCTCATGGCCCCCCTTCCTTAGTTCTCTTTCCCCTAAAGATTCTTTCAGCCAGGAGAGAGTCCCTCTGAGAATTCTAAAACAGCTAACATCCCACAAAAAAGGGAAGCAAATTTCCTTCAGGGTCACATCATGTGCTCTCATTCCAACCATGTGATTTTGGATTCTGAAGTTCTGAAAGCTCCCAAAGAGTGGAATAACCTGCCGAGAGGCTGAACGGCTACCAGGGAAAGTCTCTTGATGCACACATTATTTCAAGTGTGAGGACCTGGTTTATTAGAAGCACTAGGGGGAAAACTCACACCTGAGACCTCTCACATGCTTGTGAAATTCAGATATGAGAAGAAATATTGTTGGGATCAATCAGAATCAGCTGGCCACCTGACTGGAGGGAGATGGCGAGGAGGCGAATGGTGAAGACTTTGAATCTTCTGCCTTGTATAAAGCTCTCTGGCTCCCTGGGGTTTGGACAAGGATGAATGAAATTGCTTTGGCTTGTGCTGACATCCAGTCCCCGGAGTGAATAGCGTCTGCTGCAGGAGGCAGGAGATTCTGTTCTTCTTTTTCAATAGGAAGCTTTGTGGTGCCTGGTTTAGAATCTCTCAACCCTGCCATTTCTGCCCCTTTAAAGATGGCTTGTCAACACCGAATGTTGGGTAAGCCTTGAAAGGTAGTCTTATTATTGTCAGAGTGCTGATTTAAAATTAGGAATTAGATTTTCCTCCATATTTTTAACTGCAGATCTACTCAAAGTCTTGGTTTAATTCAGATTGGGCCAGTGAGGAGGAGAAGTAATAGTCTTAGTGACACCCCTTCCTTTTAGGAAACAGTAACTAAAACGGTGAGTACCAAAGTGCTCACCATTTGTAGGTAGTGAAGCCCAAGTAGAGGAGGTAAGGGAGGTAGGGGTAGAGAGGAAAGAAAATTGGATGTATTGAAATAAACATGGCTTTCAGCTCAGGCGATCTAATTAATGCTGGCAGCCAGTGTAATCCTGGGCAAATCACTTAGCCTCTCTGTTTTTCTTGGGCATAATGAGAACTACTGAACAAGCTTGGCATAAGAAATAAATATGATAATGCCTTTAAGGGTCTTATCACAATGCACAGCACATAGCAGGTATACAGTAAATGTTTTTTTTTTTTTTTTTTCCCATCAATTTTCAGAGGTTTTCTCAAAGGTCCTTCTGTAAAGAAAATATTTGCCTGTCTATAATCATGCACTATTTTCTTATTTAATTTCCTCCTTGTGCTTGCTATGAAACAAAGATGTTTGAACCAATAGCAATTTGTTCATGAGGGCCGTAGGCTGTGACTGTGGAGGTCAGGAATCTGGCAGGATGCCGTTCAAGGATCCACGGGAGACTTGTTACATAGGTCCTCAATGAGAACAGTTTGAGAAAACCTGGTCTCACTTCTCGAGGGTTAATAATGGAGCAAATATTAGACAGTATATATTGGTTGCCTGGGTGCTACTAAAATAGAAAGTGATTATATTAACTGTTTAATTTGGGGGCAAGTGAAAACATGCCCTTAGGTAAATAACTAGAGAAAATGATAGAAGTTGCAGGAGTCAAAGGGCCTCAGTTACTTGAGAACAAAAGAAGAGATTGTCTTGTGGTGGGCAACCTGGTGCACAAGATGACCCTGGTCCATCTCCATGGACGAACTTGGCTCCTTCTCTTCACCATTCCACACTGAGCTTTGCCATCTTTTGGAGGCACCTGTCCAAATGCTCTCTTTTTGCTCTCTCCATGTACCCTTCTTTCTCAACACCCCAGAAAAACTTAGGAGGTCCCTCTTCTGGGTCCACGTTGTACCTTGTAGATTTTTTTTTTTTTTTTGATAGCATGTTTTATTTGTTATTCTGTTGATCCTAATTCAAGGATGGATCCAGGTTTATGGGACCTGAAGCATATCTAGAAAACAAAATTAGGTATAAAAATAAATATTTATTTAGAATGAGAAAATAAATCATAGCAAACTACAAATTTCTAAAAGGTGACAAATAACACAAACATCACAAACTCTGGGAAAATCACTCATTATTTTCATCACTGAGCCCACCTGATATCCCTCTTTCTTTTATTTGTATGTATTTTGTTTCACACTCTTTGATCACTTATTCTCATGACAACAATTTTGTAATATTTTCAATATAGAAAATAGATAATTCACTCTTTTCTTCAGCATAGTTGATCAAAAATTGTTTTTTATTATTCATGATTTAGAAGACTTTCAATCAGCTTCAAAACATATTGATAATTTCATGTACATGGTTGGGATTATTGTCAAGTTTGGAAAATATCGATCAAGTTTCTTTTCTATATGAACTATAAGATTTTAGGGCATTTTTCATATTTTTGTGTGTGAATTGACCAATCTTAATTACTCTTTGAATTGATAATATTAGGAATGTTCCTGGAAGCCAGCATGGCTAGTGATAACTTAATTATACTTGGAAGTGACCATGTATACATTCATGAATACATTCCACTAAGCTCAAACTAAATGTACCCCCAACTCAACTTCCCAAAAGCTACGTCTCCCAAATGCTCAAGACTACTTTCATGGTCCCTAACTCCTAGGGGAAACTATAATGGAGACTAAATTGGATTGGTAAGAGACAACAGTCAACCCATTGAAGTTAAACTACCTTTTGTAAATTTTATAAACGATATAGCCCAAGCTTCATTAGTGTCATGTGGCTAACCTGCCTTTCTCCTCTTGTTTCTGGAGCTTCCCACATTGGTACCTGGTAGGAGGTCAGGTAGATGACCCAAGGGTACTCCAGGCCCTAGTTACATTCTTACCTCTAATGCTCTCTTCCACTGTGATCCCCTGGTCTTGTATTGTTCACATTTACTTCCCACCTGTCACTTCCATAATCCCAGTGAGATGATCATCTCCCTGGGGCCAGGGACACCTAGCACAGCTTGGCACTTGAAGCAGACACTCAGCAGGTAATTCTTGGCAAAGAAATTTAAAAATCCTTCTGTTTTCCTACAGTTACTAATTGGTGACTGCCATCCTGACCTGGACCACTCACTAGAACCAGATGTTTCTCCAAGTTATTTTATGTTTAATGAAAGCACATTTTTATCACTGTACTACTAACTGTAGTCCATGCTTTCATTTAGGGTGCACTGCGTTGTGAAGTTCCATAGGTTTAAAAGATTTTTATTCTAGTACCATATACAACCTAACAGTTCCCTCTTAACCACATTTATCTATATAATTCAGTGCTGTTAATTACGTGCACAATGTTGTGCTACAAGTTATTTTAAGGATTGCTTTATAAATGGAATTTTGACTCCTTTTTCCAAAGATAAAGGAAAGCCTGCTGGGTTATTGCTCTCTGTCTACAGAAAGTACAGAAGTGAAAAGGCTTTCTTAGATGACTGATTTCTAAAACAGATGTGCCAAGTTCCTTGGGCTAAAATGAATCAGGGCATTTTAAATATGAGCTTTTAAAACGTGCACTTTGAGCAATGTTAGTAATGATCAGTGTGATGATGACTTGGTTTAAGGGCTTTGAGGATCGAGAGTGCTAATAAAACTGCCCAGAGGAACGTGAGCTCACCTGATAGAGCAGAACTAATGAAGGACTCAGTGCACAAAAGTGTCTCTTGTCAGAAAGGAAGTATTTGTGCGTGGCCTCATCCAACGACTCACTTGACAAGGACAGAAATAGAAAACCGTTTGTGGCCACCTGGCAGAGATTTTCCTGGTGCCTTGGTTTATTATTCCTTCTATTGTACTTCATTCTTTCCTAAAAATCTTTTTTTCCCTGTTTGCCTTTTCAGTTGGCTTCAGCACCTTGTGTGAGTTTTCATCAGCACATTTCATTCTTTACTGAACAATGAAAAGATAAGGGAGGGGGAAATGAGGGAACGAGTCTATTACTAATTGTGATGGGGAAGTCAGGGAATTGTGTTGGCTTCCCTGTGGTTCGTCCAAAGCATGGTGTTAATTTTCCTTGACACATGCAAGGGGGAGGAATGGGCTCCTGTATTTAAATGAAGAACTCTGAGCATCGGGGGCCCTCTCTAGAATAGAATGAAAATTATTTATTGAGTACCTACTATGTGCCAGGTTCTGTGCTTGTCACTCAGAGAAGAAAGACAAATCCTTTGTCTTCAGAGACCTCAACATCCTTCTATTCTGGAATTTGTCATCTTTATAGCACAGTGACAGTAAACTTGTATCAGTAAAAGACACGTTCAGTGTCTTAGGAACTGTGGAAGATTCAGAGGGGCATGGCAGCCTCCGCCCAAAGAGTGCAGGCCAGGCAGCATGTGGAGAGCCAGGATGCTGATAAGAGGGAGGAATCAGTGTGGGCTGATAGGTGAGAGAAAGGGCAGAAAAGGAACATGGTGCTGATTAGCTCACAGCAACCCTATGGGGTAGATATTATTCAATTTTAAATATGAGATGTTTCACCTCCGAGAGGGTGATCATTCTTCTGAGTCACATAGCTGGACTTGGAGCTACTCATAGGTTGGGACTGTCTTATTTATCTGTGTATCCTCAACACCTAGCATAGTTCCTGGCACAGAATAAACTCTCAATAAAGATTTAGAAAGGAAAGAAGTAATGAAGCTATGGAAGCAGGTTTCTCACTCAGATCAATGTGATTCCAGTGTTTGTGGTTTTCCCCCTGTTCCATGGTGAGTACCATTAACAGAGAGAATTGGAGAAGCAAAGATGAATAATGGCTTAGAGAAACAGACAGAAGTCCACTTTTAAGCACCTTGAGTTTCAATTGCTTGGAGACGCAAGACTGATGCTAAGGAGTGAGGTCAGAGCTGAAGGAGAAACTGGAATATAGGGAGATGTTGAAGAAGCTGAGGTGGGCATGGATAGAGAAGAGAGAACAGTCCTGAGTTTGAGGGATATGGCCTTCTTAGCATCCTTTGAATGGTCCAGATTGGGTGGAGCCTCAGCAGTCATTCCTTTTACCACCTATGGCAGTTTGAGATTATTTATGAACTCCAAAAAAGATAAGAATTATGTTTGTAAACTGGTCTGTTCCTCTGAGCATGATACCCTTTGATTGTATTATATTCAGCTGAGATGTTTTTTATTAAATTATGTTAAGATTAGGGCTTTGATTTGACCATGTCTGTAGGATGTAACTTAGGTTAAGTCCCCACCCCCTAGGTGGGCTGATATAAATGGGCGCTCACTCAAGAAGACACAGAGGAAAATACACAGGAAGAGAGAGAGCTCTATGGACACAGAAGAGGAAAGAACTTGGTCATTTTGGTCCTGCTATGTAACAGAAAGGAGAAGGTTCAAACAGCTAAAGCCCTGGGAAGGGAGACGAGCCCTATGCCAGCCTACAGCTGAGACTGGATGAAGCTGGGCCCATGGAGTCTTAAGAGGAAGAAGGCCCAAGAGACTGGACAGAGATTGCCCACCATCTTGCTTCAACATGTGGCAACAGACTTTGGTGAAGAAGTACCTCTTATGGTATGTTGAGTTGGACTCTTTAGGGCTTTGTAACTGTAAGCTTTTACTCCTTTGTAAAATACCCTTTGTAAAAGCCAACAGATTTCTGGTACTTTGCATCAGCACCCCTTTGGCTGACTAATATACCACCTCATTTTGCAAGTGAGGAAATTGAGAACTGAGAGGTTAATAATTGCCCAAGGCACATAGCAATCAATGGCTAAGCTAGCACTAGAACCCTTGTTCACTTCTTCCTGCAGCTCCCCCTCCCATGCTTTACGTATGGTTACCCAGGGACAAGTATTTAATGTGTCCACAGCACTGCTATCCATCTTTGCTTTGTATTTTCACTTCTTTTAATGGAGAGTAAGGACAACAAGACACACATTAAATCCTGAGGGGGTCCTGTTTTGTTAGTTTGTTTTGTGGTATTTTCATATTGACAGATCATTTGGTCATTGGACACCAAAAATATAGGGCTTGCTCTCTCTGTCCATAAAGATCTCGTCACACAGTTTCCAGTATTTGGCATGATTCTCCATTTGATTTTACACGAATATTGCAAGGATCTGATGGAATGATGCAATAAAGAATATCCTGTGTACAAATTTGATAAGCTCTTAACAATATGGTGTCTGACAGCCTCTCACTTAAAAAGAAGACATCCCGTCAATCAACATGAAGCATGCTAAAATCTTCGCTTCTGTGAAGTTCTTTATGCCTGCAAAGCAGCTTTCTTCTCTCCAATTCCAAGTGTCTTTAATATAATATGCCAACTGTGGCAACTGGAAGCATAATGAACAGTAAGTTGCTTTCTTACTCTCAAGAACTTGTTATTCCCCTGACATCAGCCATAGTAAGACTCTGGTTTCTGAGCAATGCATTCATACTTTTTTCAGTCGTCCATCCTCTGTTCTCCATTCCATGTGGAGGGAAAAGTGGAAGCAAACAACCATTTGTAAGTCAGGCATGTGCCCTGAGCCAGGCACTGTGCCAGATGATTTCTGTTCAGCTTTTCACTTAATCCTCACAATAGTCTTGGGAGGCTGGTGAATAGGGAATGGCAATATTGTCCCCATTGTGGAGACCAGGAAACTGAGGTTCAGAGAAATTAAAAAGCTGACAAATGGACTGGACTTTCCCTCATTATTTGATAGTCAGAGGCAGGGGCTCAGGAGATGGGTATGTATCCAGGCCATGTCACGAATGAGCTGTGTGACTTGGGCCCTCTCTGTACCTCTCTGGGCCCATTTTCTCATCTATTGAATATAAAATGGGGGGGGGGGACAGGGAGTAAAAGAATTGAGCTCAGGCATCCCTTCCAACTCTGAAGTTCTGCTTTTCCCTATAACTTCTTCTAGCCCTTGTTTCTTCACCTGTAAAAGGGAATAAGGACACCTAGTCTAAATAGTGTCAGAACTATACTGTGAACCAAGTAAGGTAATACATACAAAAGGGCTTTAAAGAGAAGGATGAAACTAAGCCTGTGTTAGATGATATAGCACATGGAGCAGAACAGCCAGGGCTCAAGTCCCTGCTGGGCCACTTACTAGCCAAGGAGCCATGTATAAGTTCACTTACTATATCCAAGCTTCCATTAACTCACTTGCAAAATGGACAAAATAATACTCCCTATGTTAAAGGGTTGCTGGGTCGCATAAATTAGATGTTCCCTGGGATATGTTCAACACAAAGCAGAACCTGCCACATTCTCTATATCATGTCAGTTATTATTACAAGGTATTGTTTAGGCTCCAGAATGCTGGGCTTGTCTTTGGTGACCCCTGCTGGCTCCATTCTGAGCTCTGAGCATGACATTTATAATTAGCAGGGCTGGGCTTCAGGTCCTGTTCTAGCATTTACTGTGGCCATAGGCAAGTTGCTTAGCCTCTTTGATTTTTGGGGTTCTGAGAATATGGAGTGTTGGGTAAGTGCCTACTGTGCAGATGATTCATTGAGATAAGGCATTACACCTGGTTTGTCAATTGCAAAGCTGTATATAAATGTGATGAATTGCTGTTAAGAGTAAGGATCATTTCCTCTGTTTTCTGCCAATACTATACAGTACACTGCCAAGATCTCTGCTCAGAGATGCTTGAAAGATGGGGAAAGTAGAAGGGATAGAAGGCTAATGCTTATTGTAGATTTATAAGAGCACATAGAGGTGTCATATTAAAGCAGAATTAATGATAAATTTGGAGGGGGCCAAACATGTTCCAAATTGCCCCCTCCCCTAGTTATTGCTAGGGAGTGCCTCAAGGCAGGAAAGTGTTGACAGGCTAGACAGCTGTGAAATGCTTCTTCCCAGTCCAGAGGAAGTTGGGACACTTCTGTTGAGTAAGAGCATTTCCCAATGGCTGCCAACAAGGTCATTGGTGGGTAAGAGAAGATTGTTTTTTACAATCTGGTACATAAAAGCCAGACTTTAAACAATTTCGAGGTTGGGCCTGGTCTTCCTGATTGTGACCTATTTGGAATATCATAGTGTCAGGCACATAATAGGATGGGCACCAGAAGGACTGTTTTGGTCAATGGAGAACATGGAGTCAGGACCAAGGACTAGGACTGCTGTCCTAACAGTGATTCTCTTTACTGATGAGGTCCATCCACCCACTTCTCCTTGCCCCTTACATGGACACAGGTGTTATAATGATGATTGGACAGGGATTAGAATCAGTAATGTGGGGCTTGGGATGTGCAGTAGATTTCATCCTGTACTCCAACAAAGGCATGTTCTTAATCTTACTCTGCAATCCTGTGGGTGTGACCTCATTTGTAAATAGGGCCCTTTGAAGATGTACTATCTGTTAACATATGGACTCATTTGTGAATCCTATTTTGGTGTGGCCAGACTGAATGAGGGTGAGCCTTAATCTGTGTGATGGGAGGCCTTATTAAGAGATGAAATTTGGAGGCCGCCAGAGGAGCCAGAAGCTTGAAGTCAGCAGAAACTGGAAGAGCAGACACAAGGAGAAAGAGATGGCCATGTGACAGGGGATAGGGATACAAGTTAAGGACCCTAAGAACTGCTGCAGCCCAGCACCTTGCACCACAGACTTTGGGGAGAAAGAATGGCCTTGCCGAAGCCTTGAGACTTGTAGCCTCCGAAACCACGAGCCAATACATTCTTGTTGTTTAAAGCCAACCCATTGTGTGGTATTTGTCCTAGAAGGCTGGCAAACTAAGACAAGTTATTATGGGGATTTGGGCCATAGACATTCTTTTTGAAAGCCTCTTTCTCTGAATCAGATTGGAGCAGGATATTTTGACTCACACTATATGAAGAAGGCCATGAAGCCAATACAACTTCCTAAGATTCTGCTGTTCAGTAGTCTCTGTATTCATTTCTATGACCTCAGAACAATAGCATCCACACCAGGTGGAAGACCAGAGGTGGGGTGGGAGAAATAAAGGGAGTATGTTTTACAAGTGTTCTGAAATTTCAGGATGCATTTTTAAAATACTGATATAGTGAAGTCTTTGGAGCTTCTCAGAAGAAAAGTCCCGAGGGCATGGAGATAAAATGGACAACATACTTAGTGCAGCGCTTGGGAAATATGCTCAGAAGAGGCCGTCTTGATGGGTCAGTACTGTGAATTACGATTTCTAAGAGAGTGATGTGCTTTCAAAAGCTCATCACAAAATGAGAGACACTCCATGGCTTACCCCATGAGTGGGACAGAAGAGGGGCTATTGCTAATCCAGTTGGTGATCCTAAAACAAGGTATCATGGATTGAATTGTGGCCCTCAAAAGATATGACCCCCCCCCAAAAAAAAAACAGAAAGAAAAAAAAAAGATATGTCCATTTGGAACCATTTGGAGTAGTGGTCTTTGCAGATGTAATTAAGGTAAGGCTCTTGAGATGATATCATCTTGGTTTAGGATGGGCCCCTAAATCCAAGGGTAAGTATTCTTTTAAGAGACAGAAAAGAAGACAGAGACACACAGAGGGGAAAGCCATGTGAAGACAGAGGCAGAGACTGGAGCATTGTGTACAAGCCAAGGAATGCCAGGAATTGCCGGCAGCCACCGGCAAGGACAGAGGCAGGGCTAGGATAGAGGCAAAGACCAGATGCTCCTTCAGAGCTGACGGAAGGAACCAACCCTGCTGACACCATGAATTTGGACTTCTGGCCTCCAGAACAGAGAGAGAATAAATTCCTGTTGCTTTTGGCCACTCAGTTTTTGTTCATTTGTTATGGCAGCTGTGGGAAACTAAGACACATAGAAAGAATTTATGCTGGGAGGAGTTTGGGGGTGAAATTGAAGCCAATTGCTCACACATTCACAGTGTGTATTTACGGCACCAATCCTTGGCACCCTGTACTATGTTGGATATTTTATTGCCCTCAAGAATTTTTCATCTTTTTTGGATGAAAAGACACACACATGTAAGGCAAAAATGCAACATAGAAATGTCTCCAAGCAGTATATTTGCCAAAGAAGGGGTAGAGACAGTGGTGTTCACATGTCAGTGGGGTTAGAGCTAGGCTTGAAATACTATCTTGCCAATTAGTAAATAGCTAATGCCCTGAGTGTCCCCCATCCCTGTTCCCTGAGTGTTTTCTGGACCTTCCCCCAGAACTGCCTACAAACTAGCAACTAAAGGGTTCAAGCTTGGCCCAGAGGGAACCCCTAGGATTGGCTCCAGCTCCAGCCAGCTTCCATTCTAATTGGCTGGTGCCTGCCAATCCAGGTGGTTAAATATGTTTGAGCTTTTCACTGAACTTCATGTCCTATGCGTTAAGCTAAAGGCGTGTTCACAGGTTGAAGATAGCTCTGTAGTAAGTGCCCAGATCAAGAAACAGAACATTACCAGAATCCCAAAAGATCCCGTAGACCCCCTTCTAGTCAGTACCTACACCCATCCTGACTTATAAGTGTTAAGTACTTTGAATATCAGCCCTGTGTGGAGATTTCGTGCTATGGGGCTTCAAGGCCTAACACTAGAATCTGTGGGTAGAAAGTGCAGCGAGACTTTTGAGTTTTTTGGTGTTTGTTTGTTTTTTTAAGTCTGTGTAAAATAACCGACAGTCAGGTTGTACAAAGATGAAGCAGATCTTATTGGGCGGGGGGGGGGGGAATGACTTCTTTGTCACTGGAGTGCTCAAATAGGATACTGATGGCACCAGACAAGATGAGTTCTATTACCAAGATTCTGAAATGAGTTAGTTCAGAGGATGGCATGCTCCCCAGTGGGCCAAAACTGTTAGGAAAGAAAATGGATCAGGCCACCTTCACCAGTTAGGGACTTTGTTTAATCCAATGTTTTCCGAAGGATTTTGACCAAAACTTATATTAAGAAGCATATTTTATACAATGATGCATTTCATACATATATATATTTCACAAATTACTGGTTATGTGTGATGTACTCTGACATTTTCTATTGTGTTTTATTTCATCTTTTAAAAGTGTTGGTCAAGACTCATTAAACTGAATTCATGATCTGCAGATAGGTTGTAACCCTGAGCAAGGAACTGCCAATATATTAATTGGTCATAAGCCATTCAAGAAATCCCAGGGCACCACTGCATTCACTGAACTGCACCTCTGTGATATATGAATCTTCTGAGGCAGGATGCCAATGTAGAGAGATCATGGGCTTTGGAGTTAGACCTGGGGCCAGTCCAATGGCTTACTGCTTGGAGCCCTGTTTCTTCATACTCTACAGAGGTATAAGGGTGGAATGATCCTGAGCACGTGAAAATGCCTGACAGGGCTGGCCCAGAGTAGAACTTTAATAATTATTAACTCCCTTTTCCTTTCTAACCCAGTTGAGATTCATTTGGAGTTACTTAGAATATCTGGCCCTGCTGTCTGTTAGGCTCAGATAGTTTTGAAGGGGAACAAAAGGATGCTGCTCTACACTGATTGCTTTGAGGGGCTTCTTTGGGGTTGAATTTCAATAAACTCAGGATTGCTAGGGGTGCTTGTATATTGTTTGCATTCAGTGAATTTGGTGATCAGGGACCTTGCAATGTACAGAGTGGCATTTTTTTGCTTTGGTTAGATGCCTTTATTTGGGGTGGTGGTAAGAAGCTGCTGTGCACACAAATCAAGAAGAGACAGTGTCCAAAACATGGCCTATTGTGAGAGGGCTGCCATGGATATGAACAGAGATGAGAGCCAATGAAAATACTGTGCACCTGGTGAACAATTAGGTAAAATGCATCTGAGCTCTCCATTCCCAATTTCAGATTTTTGTGTCCCATCTTTGACGTCTAATAACACAGCCTTGTTTACACCTAGACTCAGCATACAACCTAGTTTTGTACTACCTGCCTGTGCTAGACATATCAGAGAAGGGTCCAGGCTGGACTCTCTTAGTATATTGCGGGAAAGGTAGTTTGTTTTCTGCTCCTTGTGATTTTACAACTTGCAACCGTTCAATAGTCTACAGTGAGCCTCTGTTGACTTTGCTGCTGGTACTCTGAGACCACCATCCTCTCTAGGATGCCCCTTGATGCTAGCCACAGGAGATGGACAGCCAAAGCAAGACTGCCCTCCTCATCACTCACTGTCCTAGGCATGGATACAGGCCATCATTCCTCTCTGCATCACAAGACCCTTGTGTTTAACACATTCAACTGAGGACTGGGATAACTAGGGGAATGAGAACTGAAGACCCAGTCAGATATCCCTGCTCCCAAAGCCCATGGTTAGCCTTGCACCATCACTGGGAGTCTCCTCCTGGATCCCCTCCCTCCATCTCGCTCATTGAGGCCAGCATCCTTCCATGATGCTAAGGGCCCACTCTTTAATTCATTCAGATCAGAATCCTCCCTTTCTTTTTTTTTTCTTACTTAAATTCTGCCTCTCCAAATATCTGCTTCCCTCTGGCACTCCCTTCTCCTGGTATCCCAGGGAACCCTAAACTCAATTTATAATCTAATAGCTTCTCCCCTAAAAGGACCTGCTTTATCATGTATATTAGTTCAGTTCAGTTGCCTTCCTTTTGAGCTAAATTCTGTCACTCCTAGAACTGGGAAATGCTCAGAGACAGTTTTTATAGTTGCTGTTTTTTTTTTTTTTTTTGGCTCCACTATGCTTAGGATAATTATTAATTGATGCCCTTTGAGCAGAGTACCTTTACCAAACTCCATGCCCACCCCTGAAGTTACCTCCTGGGTCCCAGACTTTCTGATGCCAAATCTGGTTTCTCCATTCCCAGCTGACCAGCCCCCTGGAGTGGGTAGGGTCTACAGAGGAACGGACTTTGTTGTATCTAGGATAAGACTGGGTCATGGCCATTGCTAGGAAGGCAGAGAGTATCTGGCTAAGACTGTAGTAGCCAGAGGCTGGTCTCCATGGAGCAGGACTGAGAATCAAATATAATCTTGCTCTAAGTAGCATCCTTCTGGCACTAGGTAATAACAGTTCCTGAATCCCTTGGTAGGAAACATCCAAGGATTATCAGAAATATCTGGCATATGTAGAGGACAATAGATGCATTAATATGTTATTAGGAGATGGTAGGAACAAATATTCAAACCAAGAACTTGGCTTTTATCAGTAGGGCTCTTGGTGCATTAGGAGAGAAATTACCTTTTCACTTGAGATGCACAGCGTGTGCTCAGACCTAAAAGTCTGGTTTTGGAGTCACGAATGGAGATGCACTGAAGTTGACAGAGGTGACAGCTTCTCACATATGGAAAACTGAATAATAACAACAATCCAGTTTGTGAAGAATGTCTGGAAATTACGTTTTCAATTCCAGTGCAAGGCAGGGGCTGAGATGAACAGATTCAAATTGGAGTTTTCCTGGGCTGACTATTTTCCTTTTGAAGTGACAAAGGAAATCACAGTTGATGAAGTTGCCTCTAGGGGAGCTGGGAAAGATTCTTTCTGCTATTTAAAAAAATGAGATTTCACATGGATGCTATTAATTACCACCAGCCATTTGATAAATGCAGCATTAAGTGACTTAAAACTATCAAACACCAAATTGTCCATACTGCCCTGTACGGCATAGCTATAAATCTCGGTTTCTCATGTTCAGAGGGGAATGTCTGTCTATAAAAGGCTTAAGTTTTTCTTTTTTCTTTTTTTATGGTTGGTATGTTGGAGCTCTGCATGTAAGGAAATAGCTATATGGTTTACATTAGTTTAGAAAATGAATATCACTTCAAAACTGTTTTTAAAAGGAGGAAAAAACAGAATCTTGAGTCTTAGTATTCCAAGAAGGATTGCGTATTTACACAATTTATATGTCTTAAAACTGTAGCTACTTTTAATTTCAACCAATTGTAATTGAGTCTCTAAGAGGTTGAGCTCTAGATTCAGAAGCAGATTAACATAAGACCATGTTCTAGTTTGGTTTCTACTTCTTACCTATGTGGCTAGTTAACATGGGAAAAATATACCGATGTAAACTATGGATGATAGTTAATAGTACTATTTTAATAACCTTTCATCAATTGTAACAAAGTTAACTACTGGTAAAAATAATACAATTATTTAAAAAATTGCTGTCACCCATTGTAACTAATGTTCCACACCAATGCCAGGTGTTGGTGGTGGGGTGGTGTCTGGGAATCCTCTATTTTATGCATGATTGTTCTGTAAATCCACAACTTCTCTAGAATTTTTAAGAAAAAGAAGAAATGACCATTCTAGACATGTAATGCAATTGATAAAACAGCCTTAAACTGCCTAAGGCAAAAATGATTTAAAAAAGGAATAAATTGATAAAGACCCCACTATAGTGGGCAATTTCAGCACACCTCTTTTGTTTAAAGATGGATAAAATAGACAAAAAGTTTAGCAAAGATGCTGATAGTTTGAGTAACAAAACTAAGTGGTGCAATATAATGATGGTACCTAGAATTCTATAGTCAATAATGAAAAAAAATACCTGTTTATTTATTGTAGCATTTATTTATTAGATATTTAAAATATTTAAAACTGGGTTGAAATGTTTTGGTTTTGGAATTATATTTTTTAATGTGTTATGTATAAAACTATACGTGCATGAAACTATACATGTTTTTGAATATTAGTTTTCTATTGCAGTGTAACAAATTACCACAAATGTAACAGCTTAAAATGGTACAAAATTTTCTGCAGGTCAGAAGTCTAGCAACAGCGTGGCTGGATTCTCTGCTTGGGGTCTCAGTGGGCTAAAATCAAGGTTTCAGCTAGGGCTGCAGTCCTCATCTGGGGCAGAATTCAGTTCTTTGTTTTCAAACTGAGGTCTCTGTTTTCTGCTGGCTGTCAGCTAGCATCTACTCTCTGCTTCTAGGGTCCCCCATATTCCTTCTCACCATGCGATGGTGTATCAAATCTTTCTTGTGCTTCAAATCTCTCTGGCTTCCTCCTCTCTCCTCCCCTTCTTCCACCAGCTGAAGGAAGTTCCCTCCTTTTAAAGCAAGCGTTCTTAACATGATTTATTCCACAGACCCTTTGCCAGTCAGGTGAAAACCATGGATCCCTTACTAAGTCCACACTATACTGTGTATTATTTAATAAATAAGTCACACCCGCACCAACACGTCCCCACAAGAATAATGTTTTTGTTTTTTGAGTTTCAATTCAAGCTCACTGACCGCTTGTTAAGAACCCCTGTTTTAAAGGTTCTTGTGATTAAATTAGGTCCACCTGGTTAACAGACACCCCTCTCCCTTTTTAAGGTCAACTATGCCATGTAACATAAGAGAATCACAGGAGTGAAATCTCATCACATTCACAGGCACCAGAGATTATTAGAGTGTGGAATTTGGCGGTCTTTGCCTAGAAATTCTGCCTACCCCAACCCCTCACTCATTTTTTCCCCTTGACTCCTGCTAGTTTACATGTGTAAAATTTCATAAGACAATACTTTCTTAGAAATACATCATCTACATTATAGAAGCAATGACTGTATTTCATAATTTCCCTTATGATCCTCTCTTTAACCCAAAAGTATGATTTGACTTCATTTTTAGACATTTAGGAGTTTTTGTAAATCTATCATTTTGTGATTGACATCTGCATTAAAGGTTCCAGAAATAGATTGAAAATATTGATT
Source organism: Tolypeutes matacus (assembly GCA_026826555.1). Lineage (NCBI taxonomy): Eukaryota > Metazoa > Chordata > Mammalia > Cingulata > Chlamyphoridae > Tolypeutes > Tolypeutes matacus. The sequence goes on from JAKSZT010054396.1 coordinate 18,810,090, forward strand.
CTTTGGATTTCATAAAGGTTTTCTTTGAAGTCTAGTACAGAGATGATTTTTGTGAAGATTCCATTTGTTCTCAAAAGAATTTGTGATCTCTATTTGGTGTAAACTTTTGCTAATTGTGTTATTAAAATTTATATTTTTATTGTGCATTTCACCTATCAGTTTCTGAGAGATGTTGTTTGTTTTCTTCATAATATTGCCATTTCAAAGGCATGTTTTATGTGCATATATGGTATATAGTCATTATACATTTTATTTTCATTAGTTTATGCAACTTTATTAAAGACAATAGATCAATTACCAGCAGAGCTATTAGATTATCACTCTTCCATCAGCATTTATTCAGGGATACAGTAAAGAATATATTGGAAGATAGGCTAACTATTAGTGCTAGGCCTCCTAACCATTTATATAAAAATTATAAAATATTAAAGATTCTATTTTGGAATAAAGATGTGTTCCAATTTCGGTTTTCTAGAGATCAAGAATAGGTTATTCCTTTATTGACATGCATAAAGTATGTCACATTTTCTGTTTTGCTGATGCTGTATATTCAGCACCAATTCTTTAGCCACCTCAGTTATAAGGTATATATCATGTACCTCAAATCTTTAGCACTGGAGGACTTAAATGAGATGAATGCTGCCACAGCAAAGATGCTTTTCTGATGTGACAACTGAGTTATCCATCTCCCTCCCCCCAGCACGTTAGAGAAGTGAGGAATGGTTTTATCTTTATAAGCAAGTTAGAGGAAAACATTGGCCACAGAATACATAAGCTCCATATTTGAAATATTCTATATCTTGGGTGTCTGCTTTCTTATCAGTACATTTTCTAAAAGCAGCTACTGTTCAAAGCTGGAAACTCTTGGGTCTTTTTGGTCGATCATGTACATGAATGGAGAGAAAAAACAAAAAAAAATATTAATTTTAAAAGAAGAATTCATGTAGTGTGCTAGACCTGTCAGGTAAGAAAATTTTTAGAAAGGAACTGTTATTTAAAGTTTATATGCCATAATGCAGATTATTCTGATATTAAAGTGGCATCCCATGGCATATTTCTGAGTCTACCCCAAGATATTCCGTTGGTTTTTGTTTATTTTTTCACTCACTTGCTAGTACTGAAGGGTCATATGGGTTTAGATCATAGAGCAGTGGGAAAAAAAATGGATATAAAAGAACCTTTGAAATAGTTAAGGCAGACTATAATGATCTTAAGATATCAAGGTGAATATTGCCATTGCTGTTAACATATGGATAAGTTATTTTTAATGCAACCTTAGGTAGTTTGAAGGGTTGGTCCATATGAAAATGTCCCAAAGCAGCTTACTGTATGCAAGTATACAAGCAGTCATACTTGATATGGGTATTAGGTCCCATAATCGTGGCTTGCCAATATAACTTCTTCCTGGCCAGATCTGCAGGGCATTGTGCTGGAGGATCATGGGCCAAAGAGCTAAGTTTCAGTGCCATGGACTGCCCTTTTTTTGACCAGGCTTTCTACCTTTTTGGAGTGAGCACAAGATTCTTGTCAAAATAGTTGATTTTCCAGGGTGTCAGGAAGAGTGCCTTTTAACTAAATGTACATGAAGTTGGATAGGGAGGGCAAAGGCCAGAGGCCAGTTGTGGGCTAGGTGAGGGAGGGCAGTGAAAGCCAATGGACAATAAAAAATCCTTAGATTTAGAGAAACAATGAGAATAAAAGACCATCCATTATATGTTCTTCATTTGATATACCATCATTCTTTCTTATTATAATTTTTAAGCTTTCATCCTCGGCTATATTTTGATTTAACTATGCTTGTTAGACAGAATGGAAAGTGAAGACATATCCAGGGAAGTGGGGTACACAGGTTGCCTTGGAGGAGAGAGACCTCTGCATCATCTTCAAGCAATGGGAAGTGCTAGCCCTCAGGAGGGAGGAGCTGTCCACTTTTGCAAGTCAGAGGGTTCAGGGAAATCTAGGCATCAAAGCATGCTAGTGCACCAATCCAGATGACTCCATTTCAGGGTCCCATTCTGTCCCAGTCAGGGTCCTAACCTTGGCATAGCAGACCTGCTTATGTTGAAAACTTGGCCTTCTCTGGATTTCCTCTGATCCTTATGATTAAGTCCTGGGCCTGGGCCTGGTCCTCAGTTTTATCTTTCCTTCCCTAAGGAAGCCCTTTAGTTTTCACACTTGGCTTTTAATTGACAATTCATCACCCTCAGCATTTCATTTTCTTTCTCTAAAGTCTTTCTTGTCCCAAGCAAGCCTTCCAATTCCATTGTCTTTAACATTTCTATTTCCCCTATATTTTTTAGACATCCGTCATATTTCACTCACCAGTATATCCCCTTACACTGGAATGCCATCCCAGTTCCCCACTTGTGAAAGTTTTGACAGTTGCACTGCAAGCTTGTGCCAGGCATTATCTGTGCTGCACCTGCCACTCAGATCGTCCTTGATCTGGCTCCAAAATCCCATTTTGGTGTCTGCTGCTTGGATCATTCCTGATACTAATTGTTGTACATTGAGATCTCCTAAAATCAGATTCTGAGACAGAGATTAGTATGTAGAAATTTTATAAGAGAATACTGTTCAGATCAACACCTGTGGGGAAGGTTAGGAAGCAGGATTCGGTAGGGGGAGACTTTGGGCTGCAATGTGCTCTCAACAGAGGCTGATCACACAAGAGCTCAGAGGCTGAGAAGGGCCTTTCAGATTTGTCCCAAGTTGGGGTGAGAAGGCTGGACCTTTATACTTCTGCACTGCACAGTTATTGGGTATGGGTTGCCCTGGGAATAGAATGTGACTTTGGGTGCTAAGAGCAATTCCTGAAAAGGAGATTTCAGCATCAGGGCAGAGGGGAATCATTTGCAATCCTGGGAAGAAACCAGCAGCTCTTGTTAGTTCATTGTCTTGTTATCTGTTTCTCTATCTCCTAGAACTAATATGAGGATTACAGATGATATATATAAAGTGCTCAGCACAGAGTAGGTGCTCAATATACAAGTAGTATGGTAGTAATATTGGTATTAATATCCTTACAGTACTTTGCCATGCACATGTTTTTTCCTAGTTGTAATGAGCTAAAATTATGCATATTTTCATGTTGCCACATAATCCTCATAACCACAATTTTGAATGGTGCTTAATATTTAGTTCCAAAGGATTTATCATAATTTATCACATTTTTATTTACTTTGCATGTGGTTTCACATTTTGCAATTATAATGCTGAATTGGATATCTTCAGGCATAAATATTTTTCTAGGCTTCAGATTTTCTTAGGCTAGTTTCCCAGAAGTAGAATTACTGGGTCAAAAATATTTTGACAGATTTTGATCAAGAGTGCCAAATTGCTTTACAAATGCATTGTAATAATTTTCCTGCTACTAGCCATATAAAGAATATCAATTTTCCTGAAGATTTGCCAAAAATGGGCATTGCCACTTTTTAAAACATTTTTACTTTTGTGAGTGAAAAACTAATTGGTTTTAATTTCTTTTTCTCTGATTACCAGTGATTTGAATATTTTAAATAAATGTTTATTTACTGGTAGTATTTTATCTGTTCCTATTCCTTATCTACTATTTATTGAAACATTAGTGACATAAAATAATCAATTTTACATCCTCTTTATATAATAAAATTATTTGTCTTATTCTTTTTGCTTCATGTTTTTAACAAAACATGTTATTTGCTTTTTATTTTAGATGGTTTTAGATATATGTTTTAAATTTTTAGGCAGTTATATTTATTGATCTTTTACTTTGCAAGACATTCATCCTTTTACGGTTTATTACATTATATCATCTTAAGGTGTCTTGTAAACATTCATTGATAGTCTCTTAATTTTCCTGAGGTTTTCTTTTTTTTAAGTTAACTAAGTCATCTTGAATTTATCTTGTCCTATGGCATAATATAAGACTATAAAACAGTTAACCAGTTATTATAACATTATTTTATTGGTAAAATGTATTGAAAGGGGTTGGGAAGAACTGGGTGGGCAAAAGGAATTTGGAAGACAAAGTCCAATCTTGGGAAGGAGTAGAGTGGAGAGAAGTGGGTCAACCAAGCCAGGTCCCAGTGTTGTATTCAGTTGGGTTTTCTGTTGCCTTAAGTTATTCTGGCAGATACAAAGTGAAATGACTGTATATTGAGGAAGCAGGAGAGAGGCACTTGGGCCGAGGGTGTGTAGGTTCTCACTTAGTTAAATCAAACTAAGAAAGTTTCTCTGTCACATGTATAACCCTTGCCCTGCTTCTTTGGAGCCATAACTGCAACCAGAAGTGGAATATTTGTTGAGAAATCATGTTTCCTCCATTAATTTAAAATCTCAGATTTAATTCTGATGATTATCTATTCTGTAAGTTTATCAAGCCATTTATTTCTATATCTGTACTTGGCTGTTTTAATGATTGACCTTTTACCGCATGTTCTTGTTTTTGGAAGGGCTTGTTTCCTCCACCTCCACATTACGTTTCTTTATAGTTTTTCTTTCCTTATTTCTTGCTTGATAGTTCTTCCAAATTAGCTTTACAATAATTTTATCCATTTTTTTTTTAAAACCCTATTGGGATTTGTATTTAAATTGCTTTAAGTAATACATTAATTGGAAAGAACTGACATTCTTAAAATATTTAGACTTTTCATAGAAGAATATGCTTAGTCTTTCCTTTAGTCAATTTTTATGTTGTCTTTCAGTAAAATGCTTTAGGTTCCTACCCCCACCTCTCCCGATCTAGGTCACATACATTTCCCATTAAGGTTCTATCTTAGTATTTTATGTTTTTTGTTCTATTGGGAATGGTTTTTTCCCTATGAAATGTTCTATATCTTAATCTAGCAATTTTATTGAATTTTTAATTTAATTCAAATACTTTCTTCAATGGATTTCTGAAAATAGTAATAAATTTCCTGTTTCTTTTCTGATATCTATAGCCCTTTTTCTAATTTCCCTTTTAGTATTGGTTCAAAGCCCAATTGTGAATATATTTATTTTGTGTCTGATTTTACTAATGTTGTCTCTAGTGGTATCAATTTGAAGTTTGTTAAAATTTGTTTGTTTGTTTAAAACAAATATTTATATGCTGAGTCAGGTATGCTTCTATTTCCACTTTTTGAAGATGTTTATAAACAGTGGGTACTGAATTTTACCTATGAAGAGAGCTATGAAGAATATCCTTCTCCCCACCTACCAGTCCCCTCCCTGTAATTTTCTACTTCCCAGAGATATCTACTTTCTTTTTGTTTTTAATCTCCATTTTCCTCAATAACATGCTTATTTAATTATGTCTTGAGTCTTTACTTTTGAGAATTATCTGGAAGTTGAGGATTCTTCCTGTTTTACCTTTCCTTTTCCCCATTCTCCTAATTTAATGTAATGTTATTTTTATTAGATCATTTTCAATATCTTATTATGATCAGGGACATTACTGAAAATATTTAACAAATAGTAAATCACGGGCAACTACTAGACTTCAAACACATGCTGGTTCAGGATCCACAAAACTCTTTTTATAGCCATTGTTAATCTTTTAGTTAATTATAAGGAGATCTAAGGAGCAGGGTTGTGAGGCAACAGATTTTCTATAATCAATAATATTTTAATTTACCAATTTGTAGGTACTGAATATAAGCATGATAATGATTGGAAAAGTCTTCACAGCCAAGCATCTAGTATATTATGGTTACTTTTCCTTTCCTGAGTACAATTTGTTTCCTTTTGTTCATTCATTTGCCTAAATTTCTACAAATTCAGCTCCCGTTCATCTCAAAACTCTCCGCTTGTTTTCTAAAACTCTTTGTTATGCTGTAGTAACAAACGCCACCAAAATCCTAGAGGATTCTAATAACAAAGTCTTACTTCTTGCTCATTTTATGAGTGCATTGTGGGATGGTGGGGCCTCTGCTCCATCTCCCTTTACTCCTGGATGTAAACTGATGAGCTTCTACTATTCAGAACAGTTAGTAGCTGAGGCTGGGGAAGGGGAAGGTGGTGAATGGAGCACTATCTCTTAAAGGAGTCCACTTACACTTTATTAGCCAGAGTAAGTTACATTGTCACATCTACTTTGAAGAGGCAGGGAAGTGCAATACTACTTTGTGCTCAAAAGGAGAACAGAAAGATTTGGTGAACAATACTATAGACCACCACGACTATGTTCAAACAAATGGGTATCTTACCCATTTCCTTTCCTGCATTTCCCTGGTTAGCACCAAATGGACCGATTGTACCCTAAACCCACTGTATAACTGTTGTTTTGGAATCTTCCTTCACTCCTATCTTAGGATTTCCTTTCCTCCTCTTTTGTACTGAATCTCCATTAACTTAATCTTGTTTTCCCTTTTTTATTGGTTTTCCTCTTCATTTTGACTGAGCACATATTCTGGTATCTACCTAAGAAAGAATACATGAGAAGTAATTTTTTTTTGAGACATTTGATGTCTGAAAATGCCTTTATTGTAATTTCATATTTGATTGAAAGTTTGCTTACATATATATAATTGTAGGCTGGAAAGGAATTTCTTCATTATTTACTAACTTCCAGTGTTTCTGTTGAGAATACCATTCTTACTGCAATTTCTATTATTTTCTCTCTGGAAACACACTTCTCTTTTTTCTACAGAGTTCTGAAATTTTAACATGATGGGTTTTGGTGTATATTCTCATTTATATAGCTGAACTCTCAGATGGCCTATTAATCTAGAAAAAAATATCCTTCCATTCTGGGAAATTGTTGGACATGTTATTGTTGACTATTACTTATCTGTTTTTCCAATATTCTCTTTCTGAAACCATTATTTTCAAATATTAGACCACCTGGAATGGGCCTCTAATTTTTTAAAAATCTTTTCCTTTATTATTATTTTCTTTTTATCTCTTTGTCTTTTTCCTCTATTTTCGGAGACATTTCCACAACTTTATCTTTTAGCCTTTTTTTTTACTGTCATTTTGTTTGGTTCTGGAAATGGTAAATACATGTGTTCAGGCTCTGTCTTTAATCAGAAGTCTGATTATTGCTAGTTTTCCGTTTTTTGTCTGCCACTGCCTCATAAAGTAAAATAATTATATCTAGTGGGTCCATCATTTTTACTTCTTATATCTTCTCTTGGAATTTATATTTTTGCTTTAAGTTATGGAAAAATTTCATGAGCCAGTTTTTTAAATTATTCTCTTCCTTTTCCTTTTTCTAATGTCTTTTTTTGCTACTCCCTGCCTCTATTCTATGTCTTAAAAAATTAGGGTTATTTAAATTTTTTTCAATAACTTCTGTATTTTCTAATAATTTTTATTTATTTTTCAGTTACTCTATTTGCCCTTGTTTTGTTGAATATATTCAAGAAGCATGATATGTTATTTCCTGAATCCAACTTATTTCAGTGGGAACTATTTGTCTCAAAATTTCCAGGTTATTTCCCCTCTTTGAAGTTGTTGATTCTCTTCATTTATCCCATAAATATTTTTTATGATCCTCTCATTTTTTGTGGGTGTAATCCAGATCAATCTGGATTGACAGTTGGTGCATATTTCATTAAGAAGTATGGTGCATAAGTTTTGTGCATGGTTCCATGTGTGTGAAATGAACTGTGGTTCTATTTTCCCATGTGGGCTTCCCCACAGAGCAATCTGTTTCATCTCTTCATTCATTTCTTCTGATTTTGAGTGTTTCTCAGATTTGTTCTCTGCTTCGTTAATCAAAAGGCAGCTACTATTGTGACTACTGCAGTTTTATTATGGAATGGTCCTTTCTTTCTGGCTATTTTAATTTTAAAAAAGCCATGTCCAATGGTCTCTTATTGAGAACATGAAGTAGTTGTTTTTCTTTATATTGGAATGAGTTTTGAAATAAATCCATTTCAGAGCAAGAATTTTAATCTAATGCCTCAGGACTTATCTCCTGTAACCTTTTTACTGGATATTCTCTTATAATTCATGCGATATTTTCCTATTAATTTATTCTTGACCTGGGAGAAGTGGGGGCCTGGTGATAATTGCTATCACTGCCTTAGTGTTTGGTCTAACTCTGTGCATTCCTTTTCTCAGGTCAACTAGAGCAGTTCTTGTTATGTAGAAATGGTCATGTTCTCAACTCCAAGCTCTTCCAATCCTACAAGCCAGTACTATACAATATGTAAATGTTCTATATCTACTTTGTCCAGTAGAGTAACCACTAACCACATGGGGTTATTAGGCACTTGAAATTTGGCTAGTATGACTGAAAAACTAAATGTTTAATTTAATTTAATTCTAATAATTAATTTGAATTTGAATTTGAATAGCCACATGTAGCTAGTGGCTACCATATAGGGCAGCATAGCTCTAGCCAATGCTCTGATATTTAGGCTGTTGTTATGTTTTGAGTTAATTTTTGGATATGATGTGAGGTAGGGGTCTACTTTCATTCTTTTGCATGTGGATATCCAGTTTTTCTGGCACCATTTATTGAAGACACTGTTCTTTTCCCACAGAGTGGACTTGGAGCCCTTGCCAAAAATCACTTGGTCATAGTTGTGTGGGGTTATTTCAAACTCTGAGTTTTCTTCCATTGGTCTATACATCTGTCTTGTGCCAGGACCACATTACTTTGATTACTATAGCTTTGTAATAAGTTTGAAACCAGGAAGTATAAGTCCTTCAACTTTGCTCTTCATTTTCAAGGTGGTTTTGGCTATTAAGGGTCCCTTGAAACTCCTTATGAATTTGATGATTAACTATTCCATTTCTGCAAAGAAGGCTGTTGGAATTTTGATTGGGACAGTGTTCAATCTGTAAATCACTTAGGATAGTATTGATATTTTAATGCTATTAAGCCTTTTAATCCATGAATATGTGATATCTTTCCATTTATTTACATCTTCTTTAATATCTTTCAGTAACAATATGTAGTTAAATTCATTCCTAGATATTTTATGCTTTTGATTGCTCTTGCAAATGGAATTGTTTTCTTTACTTGCTGTTCATATTGCTCATTGCTGGTATGTAGAAACACTACTGATTTTTGTGTTTTGCTCTTGCACCCTGCCATTTTGCAGAATTCATTCTGTTAGCTTTCTTGTAGATTCTTTGGTAAATTCTATACATCAGATAATGTCACCTGCAAAGAGCGAACGTTTTACTTCTTTCCCAGTTTGGATGCCTTTTATTTCTTTTCTTTTCTTTTTTCCTAGCTTGATTGCTCTGTCTAGAACTTCCAGTACAATGTTTTTTTGTTTTTTTTTTTAAACAAACAAACAAACAAACAACAACAACAAAAAAAACAACAGGGGTGAAAACAGGCATCCTTGTCTTCTTTCTGACCTCTGGAGAAAAGCTTTTAGTCTTTCACTGTTGAGTATGATGTTAGCTGTGGGTTTTTCATATATTCACTTTTTTATTTTGAGAAATTTCTATTTTATTTCTAGTTTTCTGGGTGTTTTTTTTTTTTTTTTTTAAATCAAGAATGCATGCTGGATTTTGTCAGATGCCTTTTCCATGTCAAATGAGATGATCATGTGTTTTTACGCCCTCCATTCATTCTATTAATGTGGTATAGTACATTATTGATTTTCTTATGTTGAACCACCCTCACATTTCTGGGATAAATCCCATTTGGTCATGGTGTATGGTTGCTTTAATGTACTATTGGATTTGATTTCCTATTGTTTTGTTGAGGATTTTTGCATCTGTATTCATAAAGGATATTGGCTTGAAATTTTCTTTTCTTGTATATCTTTATCTGGCTTTGATATTAGGGGGATGCTGGCCTCATAGAAAGAATTAAGAAAGGTTACCTCCTTCAACTTTTTTGAAAGAGTTTCAGAATGATTGGTGTTAATTTTTCTTTGAATGATTGGTAAAACTCTCCAGTGAAGATTTCTGGTCCTAGACTAATCTTTTTGGGGAGGTTTTTGTTTATTGAGTCATTCTCTTTACTTGTCTGTTGATATCTTCTATTTCTTCTTTTTTTTTTTTTTTTAAGATTTTATTTATTTATTTATCCCCCCTTGCTGCTTGTGCTCGCTGTGTCCATTTGCTGTGCATTTTTTTCTGTGTCTGCTTGTCTCCCTTTGTTGGGTCGTCAAGCTGCATCAGCTCACCGCGCCGTGGGCTGGCTTGCCTTCACCAAGAGGCCCTGGGAATCGAACCTGGGGCCTCCCATATGGTAAACGGGAGCCCTATTGATTGAGCCACATCCGCTTCCCTCTTCTATTTCTTCTTGAGTCAGTTTAGGTAATTTGTGTATTTCTAGGAATTTGTCTATTTCACTAGGTTATCTAATTTGTTGGTATAAATTGTTATAGAATCCTCATAATCATTTTTATTTCTATAAGGTTGGTAGTAATGTCTCCTCTTTTATTTCTGATTTTTCTTATTTACATTGTCTCTCTCTTTTCTTTGTCAGTCTAGCTAAAGATTTGTTAATTTTATTTAGTCTTTCAAAGAACCAGCTTTTGGTTTCTATGATTATTTCTTTCCTTCTGCTCATGTTTAGCATGGTTTGGTCTTCCTTTTCTAGTTCTTCCAGATGTGAGGTTAGGTTACTGATTTGAGATTTTTCTTATTATTACTGTGATCAATTTCAGTGATAAATTTTCCTTGAAGACTGCCTTTGTTGAATCCCTTAAATTTTGGTATGATGTGTTTTCATTTTCATTTGTCTCCTATTTCTAATTTCTTTTGTGATTTCTTCTTTGGCTCATTGGTTGTTTAAGAACTTATTATTTAAATTTCCACATATTTGTGAATTTTTCCATTCTCCTTATTTCATCTTCATTCTTTTGTGGTCAGAGAAGATACTTTGTATAATTTCATCTTTTTGAAAGTATTGAGACTTGTTTTGTGATGTAACATATGGTCTTTCCTAAACAATGATCCATGTGTGCACTTGAGAAAATGTGTATTCTGCTGTTGTTAGATGAAGTGTTCCATATATATTTATTAGGTCTAGTTAGTTTGTAGTATTTTCAAGTCCTCTATTTCATTATTGATTTTCTGTCTAGATGTTCTGTCCACTATTGAAAGTGGTTTATTGCTGTCTCCCACTGTTAATGTAGAACCACCTATTTCTCCCTTCAAATCTGCAAATGTTTATATATTTTGGGTCTTTTTTGTTAGGTGCATATACTTTTATACTTATTATATTTTCTTGATAAATTGACCTTTTATCAATACATAGTGTACTTTTTTGTTTTTTTTTTTAACAGTTTTTTTAACTTAAAGACTATTTTATCTGGTATTAGTATAGCCACCCCTGATCTCTTTTGGTTATTATTTGAATGGAATAGTTTTTTCCATCCTTTCACTTTCACCCTGCTTGTGTCTTTGAATTTAAGGTGATCCTCTTGTAAACAGCATATAGTTGGGCCATGCTTTTGTATCCATTCTGCTAATCTCTGCCTTCTGAGAGCTTAATGCATTTACATTTAAAGTACCTACTAAAATGCAAGACTACTTCTGACATTTTGCTATTTGTTTCTTGTAAATCCTATACCTTTTTTGTCCTTCAATTTTCTATAACTGCCTGCTTTTGTGTTTAGTTGGTATTTTGTAGTGAATGCTTTAGAACTCTTTCTCATTTCCTTTCATATATATATTTCTCATATATTTTCTTTGTGGTTACCTGGGGCTTAAATTTAACATCCTAAATCTATGATAATCTTATTTCATTTGATACCAAATTGACTTCAATGGCATACACAAGCTATGTTCTTACACTACTTCACCCTCCTACCTTTATGATGCTCTTGTCCACAATTATAGTACATCTTTATATATTGTGTGTCCAAAACCATAGATTTATTATTATTTTTATACATTTGCATTTTAGATCCTGTAAGAAGTAAAAAGTGGATTTACAAACCAAAAACTCGATAGTACTGGCATGTATACTTTCTGATATCATTATTTTTATCAGAGATCTTTATTCCTTCATGCAACTTGTATATATATATTGTATATTCATATCTTTCTTTCAGTTTGGGAAGTTTTTAGCCATTACTTTTTAAAATATTCTTTCTGCTCCTTTCTTTCTTATCCTTCTGGTAATATCATGTGTACATTAGTGTGATTAATGGCATCCCTCATTTCTTTTAGCCTCTGTTCATTTTCTACATTGTTTTTTCTTTCTGCTCCTCAGACTGAATGATTTCAATTGTCTTATCTTCAATCTTACTGATTCTTTCTCCTGCCAGATCCAATCTACTGATGAAGCCCTCTAGGGAATTTTCTTTACTTCAATTACTGTGGTCTTCAGCTCCAGTATTTCTGTTTGGTTCTTTTTATGATTTCTATCTCTTATTGAAATTATCTTTTTATTCATCTATAATTTTCCTGATTTCCAGTAGTTTGTTTTCTATGTGCTCCTGTAGCTCTTTGAGCATAAGACAATTATTTTAAGTTTCTGTGTATGTCCAATGTTTCATATTCCTCAGTTATGGTTTCAAATGCTTTGTCTTGCTCCTTTGCATCAGCTATCATTTTCTGTTTCTTTGCATGCCCTGTGATCTTTTGTTGAACACTATACATTTTAACATTTTAGTGTTAGCTCTGAAATTCAGTCACTTAGGTTTCTGTTCCTTAAGGTTGTATCCAGCTATTATGACTGAGATTTTCTTTAATGCTAGGAGCTAACAAAACAAAACAAACAAAAAAACCCAAAGCAAAACAAAACTAAAAAGAGAAGAAAACAGGTTTCCCTATATTTGCAGGTTGACCTGTGCAACTACTTTCTCCTTTAGAGCTTAGCCATCCTAACAGTGGGTCTAAATGTTAGCCTGAGATGAAAGTGTAGAATCCTCCAGGTCTTTTTTGAGCATGCATCTTGTCCTGGGTATGTGCACGGGACCTTAGAAACTGCCCCCTTTACACAGTTCTGAAAGTCCTCAAGCTGGTAATCCTTTGCCCCAGGCAGCTCCTATTTGGTTGTTCTCTTATAGCATATAGCTGCCCTACGTGTCACTTCTATGTGCTGGGCAGGTTCTGGGACAGCAAGCCTGTGACAGGTATCCTTGTTTATTTCTTCAGGCTGCCACCAGACATTGGTACAGATGTGCATGTACCCTAGTATGTGCAGAAGGGTTACTCTTCTCCATCTGGAATTGAGACTAGGGACCCATACTGGGAACATGGGCCGGCTCTGCACTGAGCTGGGAAGGGTATCGGGGAAGGGCCAACAAAGGCACCAGAAGGTTTTCCTACTGTTTTAAGTTGATTTTTTCTTGAGTCAGTGTTCACCCTATGACTGCAACTCTTCAACTATTTTCTGGATCTCTGAAAAAGATGGTTCTGCCTGCTTTTGCTTGTTGTTTAAAACTTCAGTGGGGGTATGGAAACTTGGAGCTTCTCACTTGCCATATTGCCCAGGGGCTAAGTCTTAATTCTTGATCCATCATTTCACAAATTCTCATCAGCACCCTGCATATGGTTATTTCTTGCTTCTCATTGTTGTTATACCTAAGTATTCTTTCTTTGGTTTTATATATACTTTAAGAATTATTTGGGGGAAGGGTTTCCTTATACTTTCACTACTTAGACACCTTCCCAGAATTCTCCTGATTTTTCTTTCAAATTTGGAAAAAGAGATGAGTTATCAGCCAGGCAGATAAAATGATTTGTTTGATCATCTGGGAAGTGGGTGCTTGTAAAGGGCATTTGTTTGAGTTCTCTATTTAATCTAGACAGCACCTCGCCATCTGATACTCAATTTAATGTTAACTTTGGGGATGAAGTAGATAAAAAGGAGTGTGTGCATAACTTGTTATTGCTTTAAAGGCAGGACCACTTCTGTCCTCGACTGCTGGGATACTCCCCATCCTAATCAGATTCTGTAGTCTCAGGTCATATTACCCTGAAACTCGCCTTAGCAAAATAACTTTCCATCCAGCTTCACCCCAATCAGATCCTTTTTAAGTGAGAAAGATGAGTTCTGTGATTACATCCACAAATCTCCATCCATTTGGCACCATGGTCAGGTTTTCAAACAGCCTACAGATATACTAGCAATGAGTTCTGAGAAATGGGTGGCACATTAGAGTGGCCTTATTTGCTTTTTAGCTTTTAGCAGAAAAATTGGATTTAGAAAACTCTTCCTAATCTGGATCTCTGCAATATATAATAAAACTTCTTACATTTGTCACCATCAGCATTCTCCTTGCAGTCTCTACCTTTTATGTTCCAAAGAGGAAAGATGGGGAATAGAAAGTGCTTCCTATTCAAGCACAGTCTTAGGATGGCTAGGCACGAGAATTAGTGGCATCTTCCTGGCTATGGTGATGAGGCACTGGAACAAATTTAGGACTGCCCTCTCTATTCTGTCCTTATTAACAAGTAACTCTTGATCTGGAAGCTTCTAAAATGTTTGGAAACTTTTCAGAGAGTAAAATGAAAGTCAAGCCTAAAGCTCTTTGAACACCTTCTTTATTAATTTTTATTTTACCCTAGAGACAGTGTTTTCAAAGTAGGGACTGAATACCCTTGAACAAGAATTATCTCCTGTGCTTGTTAAAATGCAGATTCACAGGCCCCACTCCAGCCCCTACTGAGTCAGAATCTCTGGGAACAAGACCCTTTTTTTTTTTTTTTTTTTTTTTTTTTTATGGGAACAAGACCCTGATCTGCATTTTGACACGTACCAGATGATTTCTGTGCCTTGTGAGAACCACTACTAAAGGAGTAATGTTCTCAAATACTTTGCTTTAGAGTCTGGGATTGCAGAAAGCCTTTTTTTTTTCCTAGCAGAGAAGTGGTCTAGTGGAGAGTAAGGTGTCAAGCATAGGAATAAAAGAGGACGTTTTAGATCTTGTGCCATTATTTGCTGGCTGTGTAACAATAAGGAATCAATTTTGCCTCCCTGACTTGATTTATTCCTCTGTAAATTAAAGCTAGTAATACTTGCTGCACAGGCTTGATGAGGTATGAATGTAAGTCACCTAGCACACAGTGGGCACTTGAACATTTTCTATTATTATTTCTCCATAGATGCCAGATTAAAAGGATTAAATAGGAAACAACTTCATTTTACAAAGCAATAATTTGTTTATTCATTGAAGACATAGTACACCTGTGATTAGACTGTCGATTAGCTTGCACTCTCCCACTGAAGTTATTCCTGTCAAATGCAAAGGAGCTTAATTTCTCAGCCTGCACAGTGCCATTTTTTTCTGGAAATATTAAAAAAGCACCTGGATGCCCATTACTATAAACCTTTGTTCATTCCTACTTGTCCCCAGAACTCTAGCTGGCAGCGCTTTCTGGACTTTAGGCCCAGGTTTAGCTAGCAAGGGCCAACTGTCTCTCATGTCCTATAAACAAGAGGACAATTCAAAAGAGTTTAATCCAAAAAGCCACAGTTCTAACACCACCCTCACTCTTCATTGGGGATGTTGAATGGCCATTACTCATCCTTCTTCCCTGCAGAATGTTCCGGTGATTTGGGCTGTTTTTTTCCCTTCAGAACGGTCTTTCCTCATCCTTAACAGGTTAGTGCTTTTAGTTGGATTCACCCAGAGGGATGTGAAATCTGGGACTCTGGCCCCTACTCTAAGGACAAGTCTGAACTATGAAGGCAGAGAACATGTCCAGCTGGGTGCTTAATTGCTCCAGGTGTTTCTAGAGGTGCCTGAGAAACTGAACCTGACAGACAAGATCTCTACTTTACAGCAGCCCTGAACACGATCCATTGTATATTTTAGGCATCCATGTAAATATTTATTTGAGAAAAGAGTATCGTTGTAAAAAACTGAGGGACAATCTTTGAAAATTACTCACGTAGCCCCACATTAAATTTCAACTATGGCTGAGCAAACTGACGTTCCATCAGGAAGGTTAAATGCCTAAGCTAAGGACACATAGTTGGTTGGATTAAATCAACTTTAGCAAAAATGTAGCAAGTGCTTACCATGTGGCTCAATATTGAATAGAAAAACTAAGAAGAATGGTCTCTGATTTCAAAGATTGCAAAATCTAGTAATGGAGCATGAGCGAGGTATATAATTAACAACAATGCATATAAATATGCTAAATTAAAATGCTATGGAAACCAAGATTTGTACAAAAAATAATATAGTAGGTAACATTGAGTGCAATTCTAGGGAAGGCACTATACTAAATTTATCTATATCTATATCTCTCTATCATCTATCTGTGTAATCTATCATCATCTGTCCCTGTAGAACATGTCATTTTTTACCATTTACAGATGGGGAGACTGAGGTGGCATCTTGTCCAAGTTAATACAATTAGGAGGCAGAAGTTGGTAGTCTAACAGAGGTGGTCTGACTCCAGAGTCTTAACCATCAGAGAAATCTATGAGGCTTTCACCAAGGAGGTAGTTTTTGAATGGGGCCTAAAATAATCAGGATATCCTATGGTATGTGGGTAGGAGGAGGTGGGAGAGAAGCATTCTAGGCAGAGTACCTACTGCAAATACGGATACAGTACAGATGGCCTATTACATTAAAGTTTCCTGCTTTGCCTAGGTCGCAGGGTGCATAACGAAATAGGTGAAAAAGCAGGACTGGGCCAAATTTTGAAAAGCCTTTTTAATTGCTATTCCAAAGAGTGGGACTTTAATTCTCAGTGTTCACAGACTGGAATTCAGTACTTAACCACTAGGCAGTGATGGGAAGCAGCATGGATGCTGCTAAGGAGGTTTAAAATCAGCTGGTGTCACACATACCAGCTGTATGACACCAGGCAATTAATCTCCCTGGTTTCAGTTTTTTAATCTCTACATTGGGAGCACAAGAACTACCCCACAATGGTACTATAAAAATTACACGGGGTAATGTACATGGGGCATTTAGCATAGCATCTTTCACATGGGAATTACTCAATAAATGGTAGCTTGTTTTTGTTTATTAACTCCCTACTTAGGTCTAATAAGACAAGTTAATATTTTTTGAGCATTCATATGTGTCAGGCATTGCACAAAACACTTCAAATGCATTATTTAATCTTTACAACAATAGATCTATGAGATAGGTACCATGAGATAAGTACTATTAACACTTGATTTACAAAGGATGTAACTGAGGATTCCAGTGCTGATTCCAAAGTCCAACTCCAGAGCACTTAACTACTATGCTACACTGTCTCCCTTTATGCTACCCTACTTGGAAGTTCCATCAAGGTTTGATGTATGTATGAGTTGGATACCATGGGTCACTGGTGAGAGAGCTATCTGGAACAAGTGGGAACTTCTTCAAATTATACGAAAGAAATGATAACCATAATCTTGGGGTTTCTTTTGTTTGTCTTTTTTTAATTGTTTTTTTTTTGTTGTTGTTGTTGTTTGTTTTACCTCTTAAAGGGTCTATCAGTTCTTGCTTTAGGCATATGGTTTTACTTTATGCTCATTACTTTACCAGCCATTCCATGAACACACTTTAGTTTTTCACATCTTTGTGAAAGGTTATGTAAGTTAAGTTTGGCTATATAACAAACTACCCAAAAACATAGTGACTTAAAACCTCAACCATTTATTTAGCTCATGATTCTGTGGGTTGCCAAATTGGGCTGTGTTCAGTTAGGTGATTCTACTTTTGGTCTTAGCTTGGTTCACTCATGTATTTGAAGTCAGCTGCCATATCCACTGGGTCTAGTTAGTCTGGAGGATACTCAGGGTGAATCATTTTCACTTCTTTGGTCTCTCATTTCCTAGGATGCTAGCCTGGGCTTGTTCATATGGTGGTGGAAGAGTTCTAAGAACCACAAGAGAGAGGACAAATCCCAATGTGCAGGTACTTTTTAAATTTCAGCATTCATCATGTTTGCTATTATTCTCAATGGCCAAAGCAAGTCACATGCCTAAGCCCATAGTCAGGGTGGGAAGCTGCATGAAAAATTTGGGTACATTATCAGAACAATCTACCATACATGCTTTAGAAAGTCATCCACACAGAATCCACAGGGCAATAGTGTTGTCCCAGGCTTGGGAGGATGCTGGAAGAAGACATCTTCTGTGGAGTGGCACTGGGCATGCAGAGTACTTGGTGGCAGTTAGAAATCCTCTAGATGTAACTGTGGTACCAAGTGGTACCAAAAGGTGACATGGCACATCAGGGACCACATACTTCCAAGTTATCCCCTCCCCTAAACCCACTACCAGCCCTTGAATCTGAAGAAGGGACTTGTCAGAGATAGCATTCTAGTAGCTGGTGAGGGCTGGATGCTATGAAGTAACTGGTTTATTTTTATCTTGTACCTTCACTGTGCCCAAGCCTGGTATGATGGAGAGAAATAGCTACTACATCCATCAGAAATTATACAGCCCTTAAAATACCTTGGCAAAGGGATTGCCAACCCTCTCCTATCACTGTAACTCCAAAGGGCCACTAAGTTGATCTTGTTTATTCCTAAAAGCTGATCATGGTGATATCACACAAACTCGCTGGTAATAAAGTTTAGGCTTGAATATTCAATTTAGTTACCATATCAATGTTTTCATGGTTAAATTTGTGCCCAAGTGTATGTTATGTCCTATTTTATTTCATGAAGAAAGGAAATGCTGTAGGATATCTGAGGACCTTGGCATCCGGAATCAAGCTGCATGCACATAATGTCACAATCCTTTACTCAATGTTGGCTGTCCTGGGAAATAACAATAAATAGTCTGGTAAAAATAATGCTTAAAAAGTGCTTCCTTTCCTCCTATAATTTCCCCCAAACAGGGGAAATTCCTTACCTACTTCTAAATAACTTAAGAAATAGTATGATAACACGTTTATACCCTGAAACCTGGGACTCAAAGCAAAAATACAAAGATCATATTTGAAGGGAGTGAGATGGTTGTATCTGTCAGTACTCAGCATGGCTTTCCACCGTTGCCACTGCAGATATTCAAATTTTGGACTTTGGCCTTCAGTGACTTTCTTTGATGCCACAGACCTTGTGTGGGAGGCCTCTTTTATATATGTGGTTTTCTTATACTTTCCATAGATACTTTAAATGGAAAGTTTGTGAATTCCAGGATTCAGTTCACTTGGGATTTACTGTTGATGTTCGAGCATGTAGTCAGTTAAATCCAATAAGCATTTATAGAGCTCTTTCTATGCCAGGTTCTGTGGTAGACATACATACAGCTCTGACCACTAGGAGATGAGGACTTGGTAGAATTCAGTCAAGCAGGCAAGCATGTGGGTCAAAATAATATCATATGATAAAGACACCAAGAAGTGCCTAGAAGAGAGGGATTAATTTTTGTGTGTGAGGTGGGGCAAGAGATCAGGAAGGTGATGCTTAAGGGATGTTTTGGAAGATGAACACTAGAGGACATTTCATACTACTTTTTGAAAATTGAGGATTAGGAAGCTCAAGTGGACTATTATGTCTGGTGATACATTACACTAGATAGTTTGAAAGTTATCTAAATATGCTTGACAAATATGTAAAATATTTAAAAACTTTTGAGGAAATGTTGAAAACATGATGCTTTTAAATAAAAGGCTGAGCTTATAAGAAAGCAAGGGAAATTCTCCAAGGCCGGGAATGGAAAAGGAGCAGGAGTCCAAAGAGCTAAGTGAGTGCTGAGGTTGCTGACTAGTCTAGGGCCAACTACCAATAAGTTCCAGATGGTCAAGAGTTCTGGTTTCAGTGGCTGTGTCTGTGCAAGAGAGGCAGGCAAAAAGCATGTATGGGTGAGGCTAGTGAGGGACTCATAAGTAAAACTGGGACCTATGAAGTGCAAAACCCTCAAGAAAAAACATTCAAGGAGACAAGAAAAGAGCCTTGTTTGATTCAGGTTGACTGTTGATGGGTGGAGAACATGGCACTACAACAGCTTTCACATGGGTTTAGGGCCTGAATTCACACTATTGGCATGGTCTAAATAACCCTAAGCTGAGAATTTCAATTAAAACAGACCAGGCAGGAATGAATACAAATCTTCTCTGGGTTTTGCATTTATACTTCCAACCCATTTTGCAAAGAATTCCCATAGCTTGAGTCCCAATAAACAGAATCTTATCATAAATAGAAATCACAAAGCATACAAGGAAGCAAAGCATCATGGCAGAGTCAACAGAGACAGCCACAAGAGCACCAGAACCTTGATGACCTCAGGGGTTTAACATCTTTAGTATGCTTAAAGAAATAAAAGGAAAACAAATATATGAGTAAGGACCAAAGACCATCAAAAGTGACCTGACACATCTGAAAGAGTACTACATAAAATGTCTGGAAATTTTAAAAATCATAATTAGAATAAAAAATTCACTGAAACAATAAATGCTATACTAAAACATGCAGAAATCTATCAACAACAGAACAACAGAATGGATAACTACATCGTGGTATATGCACTGTATATGCAACATGTTAATTGTAACAATGGAATGTTACAATGCAATGAGAAATACAAACTACTGCTAAGACAACACTATATATAAACCTCATAGTCATAATATGAAGCAAAAGAACCTTGATACAAAAGTATACATGCTATATCATTCCATGTATAGGAAGTACAAACCAGGCAAAACAAATCTATGATGATTGTGGTCAGTGTTGTGGTTACCTCTTGTTGGGGAGTGGTGCTGATTGGGAAAGGGGCATGAAGGGGCCAGTTAGGGCTCTGGAAATGTTCTTGATCTTCATACGGGTGATGGCTATATGAGTGCGGACACATGTAAAAATTTGAGTTGTACACTTAAAATTTATGCCTTAACCACACATGAGTGGTCAATATAAAAGAAACAACAACAACAAAAAAAGTAAACCCTCAATGGCCCTAGCTTCCAGTTCCTTTGACCCCCAGGAACAGATTGGACAAAGCCAAAGAGAAAATTAGTGAATGGGAACTGAATGAAATACACAAAATTCAGCACAGAGGGACAAAGATGAGAAAACTACAGAGACAGTAAGAGACATGGAGGCTAGAATGAGACAGTCTAAGCCAGGGGTTCTTAACCAGGGGTCAGTGGAAAGATTTCAGATGGTCTATGAGCTTGAATTTAACAAATTCAACTTATTATCTTTATATTCCCTGATCTCTGATGTTGGGTGCCACTTCATTCTGAAAAGGGGTCCATGTATTTCACTTGACTGGCAAAGGGGTCCATGGAACAAAAAAGGTTAAGAACCCCTGGTTTAAGCAGAGCTCTAGGAGATATAATGGATGAACAATTTCCAAGAAAGACACAAATTCCTTGATTCAAGACAACTAAAGAACTCCAAGTGGATAAATGAAGACATTCAGACCTAAACATATGATAGTACAATTATAGGCCAAAGACAAAGAGAAGATCCCCAGAACATTCAGGATGAAAATACAGATCACCTGCATGGGACTGTCAGTTAGACCAAGAAAAGAGTGTTCAACAGTAACATTGCAAGCCAGTAGATAGATAATAGTGGAGGGACGATACTTTCAATGTCCTGGAAAGGAAGTAACTCTCAACCTAGTATTATAAACTGAGGGAATGGTGGTGGTGGTGGTGGGGAATCAGGTAAACAAAGCAAAACTGAAAAAGACAGATTTCACTACCAACAGACCCTCACTAAGGGAACCTTTAAAAGATAGACTCTTGGAAGAAGGAAAATGATTACAAAAGGACTGTCTGAGGTGGCAGGAGGGATGATAAGTAAAGGAAATGTTAAATATCAATGATAGTATCAAATACTTCCTATTTTGTGGAGGAAATCATAAATTGAGAACTGACCTCAAAGCAGAACCTACTGACTACAGTTACTTGAACTGAAATGGAATCACCCTTTCATCAATCCTGACTGCCTTAAGGTTGTACTTCATGTGTTGGAAGGGGTTTTTGTTGGATTCCATGGAATTCCTAGTAGTGCCACTAAACCATTGACCTTGTTAGATGGATTGTTAGATGGATTGATTCTGCTGTATCTAATAATTGTCCTTCATGGTAATTGTTGAAAATAGTAACCCCATAAATAAGTAAAGGCAGATTTTATTCTTGTAATGCAAGTAAAACCAAGAGATTAATTAAAAAGAGATTTGGTTCATTTACATAATTAGGATATTATTTGCAATATCAGTCCTAATAAACTTGCATTTGTTTGACAAATGTGATGATTTGTTCCGGGATAAATATGTATCCATTGTAAGTTCTTTTGATCTTTGTGGAGGGAGGGGACTTTTATGGAGCAAATGATATAAATGCCTGCCTTTTAAAAAGTGCACAGTGCTATAAAAACAGGAGGTATCCCTCCCAATCATTGCACAGCACCCTGCAGGGAGTGGAGAGGGTAGTTGCCTGTAGCCTCAGCTGATAATTCAAGAATCCGTTTCCTTGGCATTCTGCTATCACAGTTGTAATGACAGGCTTGTGGTTTTTAAACCTTGACCTCAATTTCTAGTTCTTACATGACCCCAATGATCTCTTCCATCTTAAACATTCCTTTAGTGGCCTTCAATTCCTTAGTGAATAATTTAACCTAAATAAAAATTTCATCTTTCCACCTTTAAGAGACAGCTCAGTTCTCACCTCCTCTGTAAATCCTGCCCTGAATTCCCTGGCAGGATTATCCATACTCTCTTCCATGCTCCCTTGCCACTCATAGCTCTCTATGGCAATTATTTGCTTGTATATAGAGCTCACTTCTAGACAGAGAACTCCGGGAAGGTAGAGACTTTATGAACATCTCATTCCTCCATCCCCGTGATCAGTTCAATAATAAATGCGTGGTACATTGAAATGGAATGATTTCCATTTGAACAGAAGCATGATTTATGTGAAGCTGCGTCCGTAGGCAATGATGAAGACAATGATGATGAAACATTATATTTCTATAGTGTTTTTTTTAATGTATTCAAAAGCAATTCCAAATGCATTGTCTCATTACATCTGCCCCAATTAGGCAGTTAGAACAAATATTCATATCCTCATTTGATAGATAAGAAACCCAGGATGAGAAAGTTTAAGTGGCTCACATAGAGTCCTGCAGTTTGTACAGGGAGTGAGCCCATGAAGAGGGTGGCAGATGGGAAGTAATAAAGAATAAGGTTTCTACTACTCAGAGAAATTACTTCATTAATTTTCTCTCCATTTAAATCCAACTCCACCTTCTCGGGTTCTTTTCTTCTTGGATTGGAAAAGCAGCCTTTTGATAGAATGAATACACACCACAGAGATGCTGAATGTGAGCTGACCCTCACGTGGGGGACCATTTTCTTGTAGAAGCTGCAATAACCATAATCATAATGCTTGTTTGAACTTGGCACTTTTCTTCTCTTCAGCACAGAGACTGAAATTACCCGCTGATGCCTTCGGTGCACAGTGGGTACCTAAACAGAGGCTAGGCTGGGGACAGTGAAGTGTGTCATTGTAGAGAAACTCTTGGGGCTCTCAGGGCTGTGAATGGCTTTGGTAAATAAACTCACCTGGGGCAGTTCAATAGGTGTGGCGCTGAGTGGGAAGCTGTGGCATTGTCTCTACAGAAGGAGTGGGCTGGCGGCCTCTCAGGGCCGGTGCTGTGTTCAGGCACGTGGCAGAACGACCCATAAGAGGACCACACCAAATCTTTAGACTTAAGCAATTAAACACCTGACTTCTCGAGGACCCCAGGAACGCTGGGAAATCTAGTTACATAGAGGACTGGATGCATTGATAAAAATGAATAATTCTTGGCTTCTTTCTCCATAAACAATGTCTCACACAAATATGAGGATTCTCCGTGGTCGATTTTCTTAGGTGTGACTATAATCTGTTTCTGAGGCAATCTTTTTCATGGAATAATGATGCCGTATTTTCTTCCATGAAAAAAAAGGAGAAATCCTGAGAATTTAGGAGCCTTGGACTGAGCACTTCAGTATACTTCTTCTGCCAATAGAGGATAGATCCTCATTGCATAGACTGCTGTGGCCTCAACCAGGTACGATTTTCAACTTTTGCAGCCTTTCTCTTCTGTCTCAGCTGCACTGGAGAGAGTTCAGTTAGAGATGGATCATCAAATCCTAGTGTCGGGGAATGTATTTCAAGACAGCCTCATCCTAATTTCGTGGTTCCTGGCCTGCAGCTACATCAATCTCCCTGGGGAAATTTCTTGGAACTATTGATGCCAACCCCTACACCCATTCTGATGTAAGTGGCCCCGGGGTGGGGCCCTTTAGAAGCTCCCACCATGCAGCCATGCAGCCACCATGCTACCAGGTGAGGTGTCCCAAACCATCCTGATAACCATAGGGGCAAGTGAGCACACGCAACTGTCTGAAGGGCGACTCTGTCTAACCTTCCCCACCCTCTCTCTAGACAGGACAGGTGTGCAGATCTGATACAGGATAAACTGAAATTAACTTCTGCCCTAGCCAGGAGTGTGTAAAACACTCCCAGGAGAGGTGTTTATTGCAGAATTGGATTTATTGAAAACCCGGGGTTTTCTTCTCCTGGTCTGGCCCTAACTTCTGGTTTTTTGAGCTATTACAGTTGGTAAAGGTGTCCTCCTAATGCCGGACTATTTGGTTGACCTTGACCCAAATCCTTATTCTAAGTGTGCTAGATTATGCACCTGGCTCCAGATTACCTACAAAGGAACACTAAAGAGGGAACAAAAGAAGGAAGACACTCAATCCTGAGTGCCTTACATCATACTAGATGTTAAGAAGAGAAGGATGAGCCAGATCCTGTTCTCTAGCATCTTGCAATCTAATTAGGAGAGACTCGCATGAAAACAAGGGATGCTGCAAAGCATCTCAGGCACTGCAATTGTCCTATACAGTCCAGTGCAGGCATACAAGAGTGAGCGATCAATTCTTTAGGGCTTAGGGAGAATTAGAGAAAAGGCTTCATGTAGGGAGTGACAGCTGAGCTGAGTGAGGCAGAGATAAGTGGGTGAAAGGAGGTAGAGGGGGAAATCAGCACAGCATGCTCCAGAAACCGTAGCAGTTCTGTATTCCTGGGGCACAGAGGGTTGGGGGGACAGTAGATGAGACTGGAGAGATGATCAGGGACCAGGTTGTGGGACCTGGTGTGCCAGGCCAGGAAGGATGGACCAAAACCAGGGGGACTGCCCTAGGTGTAGGACTGGCTTGAAAGAGGTGCAGGGGTTCAAGTCATGGTAACCAAAGGGGCATGGCTTACTGGTATCAGAGGGTCTGAGCTGTGGCAGTGTATGCCCACAGGCTTTCCAGGTGATAGCGACATTTCCCAGTAGGTGCTAAGTAGCCTGCACATTTGAGCAGGACCCTGGCTACAGGGTTGGCACTCAGGGCCAGCCCCCTGCAGGTGAGGGTAGGCCAAGACAAGGCAGAATGTCAGGGTCCCAGGAAAATGGGCTGCAGTTCATCAAAGGAAGAGCCCAGTTGTGTAGACTGACCCAATCCCCTTGGGATAGGGAAGGTGTTGTCTAATAGGTTCCTATATGGAGACTGAGTCTCTGGCAGCATAATAAGTCCAGATCCCACCTGCCAGTGGAGGGGAGCCATCTGAAATACTCTCTCACCAGTGCAGGCTCACTTAAGACCTTGCTAGAAATGAAATGCATCTGGGGAGGCAAAGGCTAAGGCTAGGAATGGTAGAGGCTGATGTGGAGATTTCAAAGCAGAAAGTAGTTTTAGTGGGAGTGAGGAGGCCTCTCTCTTGCTCCTTGGATACCTCTCTGCTCTGTGATCCCCAGCCACCTGGTATATTCCCCCTAGCTCCGATTTTAGCCGTGAGTGGTCAGAGGCCTGCAGACAACCCAGTGGCAATGTGGTAAACTCCCCCCACTCTTGGTTGAGCCCTAACCCCAGGGCTCTCCATCTGAAGCTCTTTTTGCTCTGAATGAAAGCTGGGGCAGGGCATCTTCTTGAAGTGTTTCCTCATTTCCTCTAAAATAGCCCTCTAGATAGGGGTGGACCTCACTTTTCTTGTGAAGGGAAATGCCAGCTCCACAGGGAACCAGCCTGTGCCCTGAAGCTTTGTTCTATCCTGTCACATAAGTTCTTACTCTCTGAGGCTTCCAAGGGCAGCATTTTCAGAATGGTTTATGAATAATCTTCTGGTAATCTAATTGCCCAGTCCTCAGAGAGGAGTTCTTCCCTCCCTTCCCACTCTCCACTCCCCCATCTGTCAAACACATCTTGGGATATTTCCTGCTAATTTCAAAGAACAGCTAATGGGTTTGTCTTTCCCTAGTCACCTGGGACTCTGAAAGATTTTAAATTGAATTGTTCCTGCAGTATTGTGAATAAATGATTTAAATAAAACTCTCCTGCCCGTGGAGACTATGAACTGGACCTCAGCCACAGCCTGGAGTCCTCTCCCAAATCTGGGGCCACCGTGTGGTCACCTACCTGACGGGAATGAGCCTGAGGATGGGCAGGGCATGCCCATTGGCGCATCTAGGGCACAAGTGGTATCTCTGTGCTGGTTTTGCTCTACCGTCCCTAACATCAGCCTGCTGCTGCGACTGCCGAGGCTGAGGGGGTGGCTGAAGACAGCTGCAGGGATCCCAGGGGAAGGCAGGCCCTTTTTGGAGGGCGAGGACCATGCCTTACTCTCCTCGATAACGCTCATGACTCGTGTGCACTGAAAAAGTGAGTTGTGTCAATCTGCCTGTTGAAGGATAGTGCCTCCTCAGGGGTCAGGTGCGGGAACTCGCTCTGGAACGAGGCTGCCGGTGGGTGAGATGTAGGGTAGGACAGAAGCGTAAGGAACGTCCGAGACCTGGTGCGGGATTAAGTGACCCCAGCCTCAGGATTAGGTGACCGCGTTAGTCGGGCTGGCTGCTTTTCGTTTCTGCCTCCAGGAACTTTATCACCTTAAACTTAAGTAGAAGCTGAAGTAAGGACAGCCAATGGGCATGGCAGGAATGGGTGATTTGGGGGATGGGAATCAGAGGAGCACGCAGGTACTAGTTTGCTGTTTTTCATGGTAAAGGCAGGTCTGAGAGCACATATTCTCACTCACCCAGACACAGTTTTCTAAGAAAAGCCAAAGAAGGGAATTAATATGAAGAGAAGAATTATAAGTATTCTGCTGGGTCCTTTACATTCATGAACCATTAAATCTTGGGGAAGAAAGAACAAAACAGTTTTCATCTAGGTGACAAGGCTTCTCTTCGGAGGTGCCTGAGGTTGGCATGGCCTTATTTCTTCTCACTGCTGGTGCTCCCTGGCAGCTGTGTCATGGGGGTCCTTGATTGCAGACCCTCCTACTAGTTTGACCTATGGCACTTGGGTGTTACTAGGCTGTGGCTGAGCACCTCAGGTCCTCTGTTCCTTCACCATTATCTTCTCCCTGGGTTCCGGTTGCTGGGTTTGCCTTGACCACTAGCCCTCAAGTACAGACTGAGAGTAAGGCCTTGTTTCCTCCCCATATGACTTTGCTTGAGTTCTCTGTCCTGGTCTGGAAATCCATCCCAGACTGTGGTCCCTTCACCCTATCTCCACGTCCACATTCACAACTTGACTGTCTTTGAAATTTAATCGACTAGTTCATTGAGCAATCCAGGTGTATACCCACCTGATTTAGAGTGATTTAATTTAATGAAGATAATCATGTGTTTCGTGTTTTCTGGGTCAGCCCTAATTTCAAATATTTTTGTCTTTTTGTAGTCACAAAAATGATCGGAATATCAAACAACCTGGCATTTTGGTATACATCTTCTAGATTGCCACTGACACACAGAAAATAAAATAAAAAGGGCATAAATCCCTAGTCAGACACTGTGCACTACCTTTTGGCTCAGGACCTATAGATTTCTTTTAAAATTTTATTTTCATCAGCATTGGTGAGCCTAAGAAAGAATACCTTTTTCGTTTGTTTTCAAAAATCTCTTCCGTATGGATGTCCCGTTGTTGCCCATACTTTCTGTGAAAAGAACTTTATTGTCTTCATTGCACTGCTAACTTGTTTATTGCTGGGTAGCACTGCAGTTTCTGTGGTCTGTATCTCAGGTTAGCATCTAATACCATGTTTATTGTGACAACCTACATCAAATAGATACCTCTACTGTGAGATGTGCAAGGGCCAGTTCGCCACACCCTTTTCTAAGACCATAGGTAAATGGCACTCTTGGCAATTGCCTGCCCTTGCCTTTGGCTGGATCCACAGCTGCAAATACCCACTTCCCCCCTGCCTGGAGAGCTTAGTGCAGCCTTGCAGAGGCCAGAGCAGTCCCGGACCTAGGCTCCTACCTGAGGCTCAGTCTGGTCTAGTCTGGTCCTCCCACAGTGCCCCTCCCACAGAAGGTACCCTAAGTCTGGGTCCAACCATTGAGGAAAGAGGAGTTATCCCAAAGAGGAAGAGCCTTCTGAGTGGGTATCACTGCCAAAACAAGGCAGCACGACACAGAGAAGAAGCCCCACAATGTGTCTGAGGATCACTGGTTCCCCCAGATGCTTCCTGAAGGGCACTGTGTCCAAGCGAACTTTGGAAGATTTCACAAAGACTCACTGTGTTGATCAGCCTGCTGAAGTTCTGCAGTAAAGGCACCAGCATATGCTAAACATATTTGACCACAGGACGTTTTTTTTCATTTAACAAATTTTCATATCTTAAGGAATCAAGGGAAATCAAAAGAGCAGGAGTCAAAGGACTCTGCCTGGGTTCAAGTTCAAATTGCTCACATTCAGTTACGTCATCTAGGGTAAGATATTTAGCCTCAGTTTCCTCATCAGTAAAATGAGGATAATGATGGATGACTTCTTGCAGGGTTGTTGTGAAAGTTAAAAGATCACGTTTATAACAAACCTTTGCATACTAGGCATACGTAAGATATTTACTAATAAGGAAGGATTTTTTTGGGCTGGAAAATTCACTCAGCTAGTTTGACTCATGGATAAATAAAGAATAATGGCATTTATATTGACTGGTTTTGAAGCTGCCTCTCCCAGTTTGTGGCTATTCAAGATGTGCCAGAGTATTTGGAAAGAAATATCAGGAGATAGTGATGGCTAAACAATGGAGAAGGCTTTTGAATGGTGTATGTTTTTAAGAAAATAAAAATCTTGCAACAAAATACAGATGAATTAGAGAGGAGAGGTTTAGGGCAGTCTCAATTTACCTGTCTACAGAATGAAGCCCTAAATTAGAAAGTAGTTTAAGGCATAGCAAGAAAGCCTGGGGTGGGCCAGAGGCCTGGGGTCAGGGAGCCTGGGGCAGGGCTGAGACCCATTAACAAGGAGGCACTGATGGGGCTCAGATCGGCTCCAGATGTAAAGATTTCCTTTGAACCTTGACTCCTTTACATGTACACATAAAATTAATTTGCTGAGCTCCAGTCCAGCAGGATGGTGGCATATGATGCTCCAGGGTGCCGTTCCTCCACAAAATCTTTGAACAACTAGCAAAAGCTGGCAGAGCCATCTTCCTCAAAACACTTGAAAAGGTTTGCAGTACCTGGGTGAGTACTGAGTCAGGAAAATACAGCTTTGAAAAATGGTAGGCAAAGCTCGTGATGCCCTGTTGGCCCCTCCTTCTACCTCTCACTGGCATGGTGTGGAGCCGGCATGTGCTCACATTTTGAGTCTCCAGGCCTGTACTGGAGGCTGCAGAGTAACCCCTGTGTACACAGCAGGGTGCCTGTATGTCTGTGCCCATGTATCTGGTGGCAGCCTGAAAGACCTAACCAGACCTCTCTGGCTTACCCTCCCAGCACTTGCCCTGCAGGCAGAAGCAGCTTGTAGACAAGTAAAGCAGAGTAAGAAACAATTAAGTCAAAGTGGCTTGGGGCAAAGGATTACCTGCTTTAAATTGTACAATAGAGCACCTTGGAGGGGAGGAAAAAGTCTATTCCATAGTAGTAGAGGGGGGCATTTGAATTCCTGTAAACAGGTTGGGGCCGGTTTCCTAAGGCCAAGAGCAAGTATAAGCCCAGGACAAGACAAAGGCTCAGAAAAGAAGAAGTCCTTGCACTTCACATTCACCTTGGGCTGATCTTCTTGAGAGGAGGGCTATACTCTGAGTTAGTTTGTTTTTGTTAGCTCCTGGCACAGAAGGAAATCTTTGTAACGTCACTAGCTGGATACAAAATAAAGGAACAGATAGCTCAAGGACTAAATCCTAGAGTTTACACTTAAAATATTAAAATGTATAATGTGCAAGAAAATATTACCAGACAAACAAATAAGCAAACAAAAGAAAACAAGAAATGATGGCCCATACAAATGAATAAGATAAAAACCCAGAAACTATCAACAAAGAAGACCAACTTTGGACATACTAGAAAAAGACTTTAAAAATTATCCTTAATAAGCTCAAAAGATAAAGGGAAGATGCAGAGAAAGGACTAAAGAATATCAGGAAAACAATGAATGAACAATATGAGAATCTCAATAAAGAGATAGAAATTCAAAAAAGGAACCAAACAGAAATATTGGAGTTGATGACTACAATAACTGAGATGAAAAATTCACTAGAGAATTTCAACAGCAGATTGGGGCTGGCAGAAGAAAGAATTGTTGAAGTCAAAGACAAGGCAATTGAAATAATTCAAGCTAAGAATCAGAAAGAGGGAGAATTTTAAAAAGCAAACAGAGCCTAGAAGACCAATGGACATCATAAAACTTACCAATGTACACATTACAAAAGTACTAGAAGGAGAAGAAAGAAAGGAGCAGGAGGAATGTTCAAAGAAATAATGGCAGAAAACTTCCCAAATTAGATGAGAGACATGAAGAGAACCATGCCCAGATAATTTGTCAAATTTGTCAATTTTTCAAATTAAGGACATACACACAGAGTTCTAATAGCTGCAAGAGTGATATGTTTGTACAAAGGAGTCCTAATAAGAGTAAGAGCCAATTTCTCACCAGAAATCAGGGATGCAAGGAAGCAGTGGAACAAAATATTTAAAGTACTAAAAGAAAATAATTGCCAACTAAGAATTTTTTGTCCAGCAAGACTGCCTTTAAAATATGAAGGACAGATTAAGGCATTCCTAAATAAACAAAAGCTAAAGTTCATCAGCATTAGATCTATCCTACAAGCAATTCTAAAGAGTGTCCTTTACTTCTCTACACATGCCTCTTCTGTCCCTTCTGTGTGAACCTATATTTGGTACTGGAGTTGGTAGGTGTACGTCCAAGAAACTTGAATCTTTGGGCGGTCCATGTACCAGCTGGGCCCTGAGCCTCAGCGGAGTTGCAGCACTTACTCCCCAGGTCATTGGATTCATCCAGGACAACTAATAAGGAGGTGAGGATGGACAACCACCATAGAGTCCACAACTGCAAGCAAGAGAGTCCCACCCATCAGCCATATCAAATTGAAACCCCCTCTCAGTTAGTGGTGGAGTGGGCATCACCATCCCAGAATCCTCAGGACTGGGGAATAAATATGGACTAGAGTACACTTACTGGTGTTCTACTATAGACTTATTGTGATTCTAGCATTGGAAGAAAGTATATCATTGATGTGGAGACAGTGGCCACTGGAGGTGCTCAAGGCAGGGGGAGGGAAAAAGAGGTGTAATATGGGGGCATTTTCAGGACTTGGAATTGTTCTGAATGACATTACAATGACAGGCTATTATATATTCTGCCATAACCTACAGAATTGAAGGGGAGAGAGTGTAAACTACAATGTAAACTATAATTCATGCTTAGTGGCAATGCTCCAAAATGTGTTCATCAAATGCAATGAATGTACCACACTTATGAAAGAAGTTGTTAATGTGGGGGAAAATGGGAGGTGTGGGGAGTGGGGCGTACGGGAATCCCTTATATTTTTTTATGTAACATTTTATGCAATATAAATATCTTTTAAAAATAAATAAAAATATATTAAAAAAATAAAAAAATGAAAGACCTCTGGGAAAGGTAACCATATGGGTAATTATAAATGCCAGTATTATTGTATTGTATTTTATGGTGTATATCTCCACTTTTAATTTCTTATGGGTTCTAAAATGCAAATCCATAAAAAGTAATTATAAATGTATGGTATATGGACATAAAATATATAAAAATAAAACTTCAAGTACAGCAAAAGATGGGTGGGCAATGGGGTATAGCAATGGTGTATGTATATGCTATTGAAATTAAGCTAGTATCAAATCAGATGTGACTGTTATAGACTTAGGATGTTAAATTTAAGCCCCATGGTAACTACAAAGAAAATAAATGGAAAATACATATGTAAAGAAATGAGGTGGGACTCAAAGTCGTGCAATAAAAAGGTCAAATAAATATGAAAGTATGCATTAACAGAAGAATTGTGGGACAAAAAAGCTGTAAGACTTACAAATAGGAAAAAGCCAAAAGAAAACCCGATATTATCAATAGTTGCTTTAAATGTAAAGTAACTTCAGTCAAAAGGCAGAGAATGACAGAATGGATTAAAAAAAAAATGACCCAACTCTAAGCTATTTACAAGAGACTCACTATACATTCAAAGACACAAGAATGTTGAAAATGAAAGGATGGGAAAAAAAGACACCACACAAATAGTAACTAAAAGATAGCTGAGGAGAGTGGGCATAGCTCAGTTGTTGAATGCCTGCTTTCATGTGCGAAGTCCTGGGTTCAATCCCCGATACCTCCTTAAAAACAAAACAAACAAACAAACAAACAAAATACAAAGGTAGCTGAAATAGCTGTACTAATATCAGATAAAACAGACTTTAAGTCAAAGAATTTTATGAGAGACAGAAAAGGTCACTATATACTGATAAAAAGGGGTCAATTCAACAAGAAGACATAATTATAACTAAATATGCACCTAATAGAAGAGCCCCGAAATATATGAAGCAAATATTGATAGATTTGAGGGGAGAAGTAGACAGTTCTGAAGTGATAGTAGGAGACTTCAGTACACCACTTTCAATAGTAGACAGGACATCTAGACAGATGATCAATAAGGAATAGAAGACTGGAACAATACCATAAACCAACTAGACCTAACAGACACAGCTGACATACTCAATGGTGAAAGACTGAAAACTTTCCCTCTAAGATCAGGAACAAGACAAGAAAGTCCATTGTCACCATTGTTATTCAACATTATACTGAAAGATCTAATCAGAGCAATTAGACAAGAAAAAGAAATAAAATGCATCCACATTGGAAAGGAAGAAGTAAAACTTTCCCTATTTGCAGAGAACTTTCTCCTATATAGAGAAAATCGTGTGAAATCCACAACAAAGCTACTAGAGCTAATAAACCAATTCTGCAAAGTGGCAGTGTCAAGATCACACAAAAATCAGAACTGTTTTTATACACTACTAATGAAAAATCTGAAGAGGAAATCAAGGAAAAATTCCATTTACAATAGCAACTAAAAGATTAAAATACTTAGGAATAAATTTAATTAAGGATGTAAAAGATTTATTCATGAAAAACTACAGAACATGTCTAAAAGACATCAAAGAAGACCTAAATAAATGGAAGGATGTTCCATGTTCATGGGCTGAACGACTAAATATTGTTAAGATGTCAATTCTACCCAAAGTGATTTACAGATTCAATGCAATGCTAATCAAAATTCCAACAGTCTTCTTTACAGAAATCGAAAAGCCAATCATCAAATGTATATGAAAGAGTAATGTCTCTAATAGGCAAAATCATCTTGAAAAAGAAGAATGAAGTTGGAGTACTCACACATCCTAATTTTAAAATTTATTGCAAAGCTACAGTAATCAAAACAGCATGGTACTGGCACAAGGACAGACATATAGACCAGAAGAATCAAATTGAGAGTTCAGAAATAAATGCTCATATCTATGGCCTATTGATTTTTGACAAGACTGCTAGATCCACTCAATGGGGAAAGAGTAGTCTCTTAAACAAATGGTGTTGTGAAAACTGGATATCAATATGCAAAAGAATAAAGGTGGACCCCTATCTCACACCATATATAAAAATTAATTCAAAATTTATTAAATTCCTAAATACAAGAACTAAAACTATAAAACTCCTGAAAGAAAGCATGGTGAAGGATCTTCAGAATCTTGTGTAGGCAATGGTTTCTTAGACTATATACTCAAAGCACAAGCAACAATAGACAAAATAGATAAATGAAACTTCAGCAAAATTTAAAACATTTGTTCATCAAAGGACTTCATTGTGAGAGTAAAACAACAACCTACACAATGGGAGAAAATATTTGGAAGCTACGTATCCAATAAGGATTTAATATCCAGAATATATAAAGAAATTGTATAACTAAACAACAAAAAGTCAAGGCTTGAATAGACATTTCTCAACAACAACAACAACAAAATATATATATGTAAATGGCTAAAAAGACCATGAAAAGATATTTAATATCATTAGCCATTAGGGAAATGCAAATCAAAAACCACCATAAGATACCATTTCACACCCACTAGAATGGCTACGGTTTTTAAAAAATCAGAAAATTTCAGTGTTGGAGAGGATGTGGAGAAATAGGAACACTCCTTCATTCTTGGTGTAAATATGAAATGAAGTAACTGTGGCAAACAGTTTGGCGGTTCCTCTAAATTTAAGTATAGAATTATCATATGACCTAGCAAACCCATTTCTAGGTATATATCATAAAAATTGAAAGCAGGGACTCAAGCAGATATTTTAGATTGATTTTCATATTTAAGATTGATGTCCATAGCAGTATTATTCCCAATTGCCAAAAGATAGAAGCAATCCCAGTGCCCACCAACAGATGAATGGATAAACAAAATGGAATACATAAAAACAACAGAATATTATTCAGCTGTAACAAGGAATGAAGTCCTCATACATGTGACAATATGAATGAACCTTGAAGACATCATGTTGAGTGAAATAAGCCTGACACCAATAAACAAATATTGTATGACCTCACTGATATGTAATAGCATAAACAAATTCGTGGAGTCAGGAACTAGAATATAGGTTACGAGAGGCAAGGGCCGTTAGGGAATGGGGAATTAAAGCTTAGCTGGTATGGAGTTTCTGTTTGGGGTGAAGGAAATGTTTCTGTACTGATGGCGGTGATGGTAGCACAATATTGTGAATGTAACATCACTGAACTATGTATTTGAATATGGTTAAAAAGGGAAATTTTAGGTTATATATATATACGTTATTAGAATAAAATAAAAAAATGATAGGAATGTACAAAACAGTGAACTTAATGTAAACTATGTGCTATAGTTAATAGTACAATTATAATAATATTCTTTCATCAATTGTGACAAAGATACACTAATGCAAAGTGTTAATAGGGAAAACTGCATGTGAAGGGGGTATATGGGAACTCTGTATTTTCTGCATGATTTTTCTGTAAACCAACTTCTTTTTTTTAGAAGTTTAAGAATTAACTTGCTCCTTCCCACTTAAGTATACTCTAAATGGCTTTTAATATTGAGATTTTTTTCTTTTTTCCTCTTTGTACATTAAACCAGGAATTCTTAACCCAGTCTACGTAGACCATTGGGATGAGGTATGCTTTTAGGGTTTAGAAATTTACTGAAAGTAGGACAAAATTTGGTATACTTATACATCTGTGCATATTTATGGGGAAGGGAGTCCTAAACCACATAATGGATTTTGCTTTCTGTGAACTGTACACATCACATTCATTATAAACTCCCTGGCTGGCAGAGTCCACTCTAAAAATGTAATTGAACAGGGGTTTGAGCATGCCTGTGAAACTCCTGGGCTTCCTCAACTGGTCAAAAGCACTTGGCTGCACTGTTTTATCAGATGACTTTAAATCTGCCTGGTGCCCTTGCTCTAGGGAGCTGTAGCTTCTCTGTGATTCTTCTTTCTCTCTCTGGCCTGCAAAGTCCTTGAAACCTGCTATGGAGGCTGTTGTAAATCCTTAGTTACCTGTGCATGGCTGACATGACTTTCACAATTACACAAATAGAGCATGCAATGTGAATGTCAGGTAACCTATATTTCCTGAATTTCAGCAGACTTTTATTGGACGCTTTCTTAGTGCCATGCCCTGTGCTAGGAAGTGGTTGTAGGGATGTAATTGAAGATGAAAATGATAACAAGCAGCCCTTGTCTTTCAGGAGCTTCCTGTCCAGTGGACTCCGGGAAATGAGCAATTCATTAAAATAAAAGTAGACAAAGGAAGTGATAAAAGATTGCAGGCCCAATATTTTTGGAGCTGCCCCATGACACTAACACTGCATAAAAGTGATCCTTCATTTCCTCATTTAACAAATATTGATGGCGTGCTCATCATGTGTCAGGCATTGCACTTGTTACTGTGGGTTCATTGGCAAACAAAAGCACACAGAGCCTTGTGTGGATGCAGACATTGATTCAAATCATCACACACACACACACACACGTGTAAAATGCATTGTGGCAAAAAGAGACCACACAGAGTTTTGTGAGTCAGTTTAGGGATATGATCTTTATGTTCAATGGCAAGTCATTTAGATGTTTTAAGCAGGAATATGACATTATGAATGATCAGACTATTCTAATTTGGGAGATTAGGAACAGTTTCAACTTTTGAGCTGAATTTTGGAGGAAGAGTAGGCATTTCATTGTTAAAGAATAGGAAGGACCTTCGTGGAAACAAAGATGAAAACCATTGAAGAGTGGACAAACATATACATGGTGCTTGGGAGTGGTAAGCAGTAGATGTGATGGAAGCATCATACCTTTGGAGGACTGACTGGAAAAGTTATGTGAAACCAAATCATGGAGAAGTGATATAATGGAGGGTTTAGGCTTTATTAAGTGGGAAGTCAGAGAGTTTTTGAAGAAGGCTGTAGTATGCTTTTACCTGTAACTTGAGTCTTGTGGTTTCCATCAGAAGCTCAGTGACTATTTTAGCCTTTGGTTTCTATTCCCAATTGTACATATGAAGATTTTGAACAAGGATTGTCAATTGGCTAATCAGAGAACTTGTATGGTTAGTGTAGAAACTACTGCTTAATTCCATTTTTTCACATGGGCCATCTTTGGCCATCGCTTTACATTGGAGTTGTTCACCTTGATTCCTCCTTAACCAAAGAATTGCAACATCCTGACCCATGGGAAGCACTGAGACCCAGGAGTTCTTCTCTCACTCTGCTGTCATTTATGGATGAGGGTGTATGACTCAGGGAGTCTCTCAAGCAAGCAAATGGAAGCTAAACTACTTTATTGAGCATTTGGAAAATCTGTTTATAGTGACAGCAATTTTATCAACTTCTCTAGGTTGATATTTCTTGTCAGTGTGGTAACTGAAACAGTTCTGAGTTTTTAAGCCCCTACCTTGTGGAAAAATTATATATGTCTTCATGGATATGGCATATGTTTGGTATGGAGAATGTGCCTAGAAAATACCAAATGCTTGAATCACTGCAGAATGTCTGTGAATGGAATGGGAGGACCTGTTTGAACATAATATGATGATTAGAATAAAAGTTAAAAGTAAGTCATTAAGGAGTGGATGTGGCTGAAGCGATTGAACACCTGCTTCCTACATGGGAGGTCCCAGGTTCAGTTCCTGGTGCCTCCTAAAAACACAAACAAGCAAACAAACGAAAAAACCAACTCAGAGGAGCTGATGTGGCTTGGTGGTTGAGCACTGGCTTTCCAAATAGGAGGTCCTAGGTTCAATCTTCAACCTGGGTACCTTTAAAAAAAAAAGGTCATGAACAAAAAATACATACTGTGTGTTTCTTCTTAGAACTGATATGAAGATGAAATATGCAGAAGAGGAAACATCATAAGTATTGTTTTGAGATTTTTGAGATATTATATATGTGTGTAATAATACCAAAAAAAAAAAGTATGTGCATTGTTTGATAGTTGAGGAAGTTTTTATCCTGAGGCCTGTGAAGGAAGGGAAGGAATGAGAACGGGAAGTAGTTTTATTTGGTATCTGATATGTACAGGGCATCCTACCTACTGTATTTTACTTCATTCATATGACAACCCTACAAATAAAATCCTATTATACTCCTTTTATAGATAAGATGAAGGCACACAACTTCTAAGTGGCAGGGCTGAAATTTGAATTTAGGTCTGACTGTCTCCAAGTCCATACTTTTTCCATTATTCCAGTTTTACAAATGAAGAGACAATGTAATTGCTTATGGTTAGCTAACCATTAGGTGATAGAGCTGGCTTTCAAGTCCAGATTGTCTGACCTACGACTATACAGCTTCTAGAGGAAAATGGGATGTGGCCCAAATCATTATAAAAATGACTAATGCGTACTGAGCACTGTGCTAAACTCTTTACATGTTTTATCTGACAACACCTTTTGAGGTAGATACTTGTATTATTCCAATTGTACAGAAGAGAAAACTGAGATAGAAAGCTGAAATAATTTATCCAAGATCACAAAGCCAGTAAGCATTAAATCTGTTATTCAAACTGGGGCATTCTAATTCTAGAACTTGTGGTCAACCTCGCCCACCATCTACTTTTCACCAACCTACTCAGCAAAACTCTTACAAAGAGCCCTCCCTGCTCCAACTGGGACTGATGGTTCTGTTGTCTCAGGAACACAGCTTGATGGTCCAATGTTACATTTTATTTCCATTTTGTCCTGTATATAAAGATGCTGCTCATGCATGTGGTATCAGGCTATGGGAAATGCCATCAATGCATTCCCCTTTACCAACCCCTCATTCAGAGAATTGTTTTCTAACTATCCTATAAGAATTCCACTAAGCTTAATTTACAGGGCCATAACCCATAAAACACAGTTCCTTTCTGAGTAAGTTTCATTGACTGACTTGCACAATAGATGACTCATAAATAAATTGCTCTTTTTCCTTGTCCATTTCTGTCCCTATCTTTGGGAATGCATGGTTGCCTTAAATATCTGCAAAGAAAAGAAATTGGATTCTGTGTTAGTGACACTGTTGGTTCTCGCTCTCTCTTTCTGACACATTCTGAATATTTTACCCTTTTTTCCAGCATAGAAATCTTTATAGACCTAATAGAATTATTCCTTTGTATGGTGCTTTATGCAAAATGATGTTATTAATATTAAAATGATAAATATTGTGACTCCTGAAATGATGTGTTTTGATCACACTTTAACTGAGGCAAAACACTTTTTTAGGATCCTTTCAAATGTTATTCTAACCTTATATTCACATGCCTACACTGATACGGGTCATCTGGGCTGACATATATAAAGATGAAACCCAGCTAATTCTCCCACAATAGTCCTTGATGTAAATTATAAAGGAACCACAATTTCCTGCCTCTGATGAATGTATGTTAGGTATGTTTCAAAAGAAATTTTAACCTTTCCTTTTCACTGGGATTAGAAACAAAACAAGACTTAAATGGATTTTTGGATGTTGGCTCACATGGCTGGATTTTTATATTAATAGCATTAACTGTGTCAGACAGTGGCTCCCTCTGTCCTCAGGAGAGAGAGTCGTACCCAGCTGCTGCTGCACCATGGCAGGCTGATAAAATCAGGTAGGCTTAGGGTAGGAGATCAGAAAGCCCGGTTGCTAACACCAGACACATTGAATGGCTTGGGCAGCTTCTTTCCCTCTGAGCCTCGGTTTCCCCATCTACAGAATAAAGGGCTTGAGTGAGGTGGTTGCTAAGGACCCTCTTGGCACTAATATTCCATGATCCTATGGCCCTTGGTAATGACCATGGTTAAAGGCCACAAAGACCACCCTCTACAGTTGCTTGAGGTAGAATTAACACTATCATTTTTTCAATTATCAGCCTTTTTTTTTTTTTTTTGAAGGGCAAAGGAAAAGGAGTATAGGAATTTTCAGGCCTTGCTACTCCTGAAAATAATAATGTAATAAAAAACTTTTCCTTACTCTGTGCCTATCAGTACCTGTATATGGTTAGGTCCTTTGCTATTTCTAGCCTTGAACCTGCAAGGAAGGTATTAATTGTCCCTTTTTACAGGTGAGAAAACTGATTTTCAGAGAGGTGAAATCACTTGTCAAAGCTACAAAATGGCAAAGCAGAGAGAAAGATCCTGATGTATGTGGCTCCAACCTTGAACTTTGTCACTGTCTCCCCAGCCAGGCTGGCCCTAACATTTGTGAGGATGAGAGCAAGAGAGCAGTCAGAGGTCCACATACCATATGCCCAAATATTTCAAAGTTATCTTCATAATGACCATTTGGGGGCTTTCTTTACATGCTGCACAGATGTGGCATTGCTAGACTCTAATCCCCAGAGTCAAGGTCAGGTGAATGTTCCCTGCCCTCTGTCCTGGTTCACCTGCTTTCCATAAGCTTCCCTTCAGTTGCCTTTTGTGAGCTGGGAGCCTGGGCATTTTCATAAGTACATGGAACCACAGCTTCTGGCTATTGGCCAGCATTTCTTTAGGTCTGGATGCCACTGGCTGAGCACAGGCAGACCTGAGGAGGTCACTGGCCAACAAAAGATATAGATGAGGGCAAAAGTAACTGGGGAAAGAACCACTGTGTGCAAAGAAGACCAGGAGATAGACTGGAGAAGCAGGGGGCCATTT
The DNA here is from genome assembly GCA_026826555.1 of Tolypeutes matacus. NCBI lineage: Eukaryota > Metazoa > Chordata > Mammalia > Cingulata > Chlamyphoridae > Tolypeutes > Tolypeutes matacus. The sequence continues at coordinate 18,850,322 of JAKSZT010054396.1, forward strand.
AGCGGGGAGAGCTGCAACAGTTGGCACACCAGGAGGCAGGACTATCAGATGAAAAGCCGGCATCAAGGCACCTGATGTCAACAGCCAACATTATGGAGCCTCTCCTCCGTGATGTTGCACAGGGGAATTAAAGAAGCTTGAGCCAAGGCTGTGGCCCAGGGTTTGCAGACTGGGGCCAAGAATTACTAAGGGGAAACAGCCTTCATCTGATAATAACTCAGGTGGGCCCAGGAGGCCAGGTATGCTGGGACCTTGGTAACACCATAATGGCAAAAGCAGGGAAGAAACTAGGATTGGCTTGGATGGGGGGTAGAGAAATTGTTTTAAATCCAAAATGTAGCCCAGCAAAGGGCAGGACAATGAACACTAAACAAGGCAGTTAGGTATTGGAAGTTGTCGTTATCATTGATAAGTAATATCATTAATAACCTTACTAATTTATTGAGTGCCTACTGTATTAAAAGGCTCTATGCTAAGCATTTTTACTGGTATTATTTTGTTTAATCTTCACAACGGCCCTATTTGAGGTAGGCACTATTTTTTTTTTTTTAATAAAAAACTGAAACAAACCTCTTTCCAAAACATTTTCATCACCCCAAGAGAAACCCCATATTCCTTAAGCAGTTGCTCCCCACTATCTCCTCTCCATAACCCCTTGCAATCCCAATCTGCATTCTGTCTCTATGACTTTACCTATTCTGAACATTTCATATAAATGAAATCATATAATATGTGACCTTTTACATCTAGCTTCTTTCACTTAGCATAATGTTTTTGAGGTTCATCCATGTATCAATACTTCATTTCTTTCCTGTTTTTTACTCTAACCTTTCTCTAAATAAGCAATGCCATCTCACATCCTTAAGTCTTTACACAGGTTTTATCTTTGCTTTGAATTCTCTGGTTTTTCTGCTGAATTCCTAATGCTCTTTAAAACTTATCCCAAATATCAATTCCTGTATGAGATCATTCTTTAAATTCTGCCCCCTACCACATCCCTTAGGATCAATGAGCTGATCTATAATTGTGGGTAGCTTTTTTTTTTTTCTTTAAGCCTCCCTTTTGGTAATAGCATCCCAAAGTTCATTGAGGAAATCACTCCTCCCACTTTTAGCCTATAAGGTTTTGGTGGGACTGATCCCGCCTCCAGCTCCACAGGGTGGGTACTTATCTTTTTAAAATTTAATTTCTTTTTATTAAAGAAGTTGTGGATTTTCAGAATGATCATGCATAAAATACAGGATTCCCATATACCACACTTTTATTAACTCAATCCCTATTTGTGTGGTATATTTGTTACAATCGATGAAAGCACATTAACTTCATTTATTTTAATAGATGAATAATATTCCATTGTATGTACACGCCACAATTTATTTATCTATTCATCAGCTGAAGGACATTTGGGTGTTTCCACCGTTTGACTATTGTGAATAATGCTGCTGTGAACATTGGTGCACACGTGTCTGTTTGAATACAGTTCTTCTGGGTATACCTAGGAGTGGAATTACTGGGTCATTCAATAATTCTATGTTTACCTTTTTGAGGAACCACCAAACTCTTTTCCACAATGGTTGGACTATTTTTACATTCCCTCCAGGATTGTGTCAGGGTTAGGCACTATTTTATGAAGGAGAATTTGAGATCCAAAGAGTTTCAGGAACATATGTAAGTCTTACAGCCAGAGAGGGGCACGGCTGGTATTAAAATCCAGTTACATGAGTTCAGTTTTCCTCCCTTTAGTCCCTGCCCTAGTGGAGATCCACCCATACCTGCAGGACCTATCCAGTATCAAGCCAGTAGAAGGGGTCACTAACTCAAGCCCTGGGAGTGGGGAGACAGTCAAGCAAGATGGGTTCAGGTGGAGGCTTAAGCTGGAAATTAGTCAAGGAATCCAGGAAGACTACTGGGAGGGGATTCAGGCAGAAGGCCAGTTATGTAGACTGAGCTAGCATTGGAGATGGCAAGGGCGATGTGTAGGGGCTTTCATGGACCTCGGTGCTTGCTCCTTATATATGGAATAGTGGTGGAAGCAAGGCAGGATTTCTTGTGAGGGAGTAGCCTGAAGATTGGGTATGAAATGTCCCCTTTAGACATTTCCAGAAGTATGGATTGGGCTATTTAGGTTGTTTTTGCTTCAAACCAAGATCAGCTCAAGGTCAGGTTGGAGGCCAGGGAATGAGTTAGGGTTGGGGAGGGGTGCGGATGGGATGGGCAATGATGAACCCAGCTTTCAGAAGTTAGAGAAGGCGGAAGAAATTTGAAGTGGCAGCTGGCAGGTACTTGTGTGTGTATGTGTGTGTGTATGTGTGTGTGTGTGTGTTTTCATCAGAGGATGGAGGGAGATGGGGCTTGGCTCTCTTACTTGATAATGCAGATAGGAGCAGGGGCCTCTAGTTGCAATTCTCTCGAGTTTCCCTCTGGATTCCAGATCCAACCATATTGGAGTCTTTTCTCCTTCTATAAAAAGTTAAGGCTTGTGGAAGTTCAAAGAATTTCCCTGAATGAACTTATTAGCACTTTAGTTGTATAAATAAGTATTTTAATTTTTGTGGTGCACATTAAAGTTGGTGGATGGGAGAATGTCAGAATTCATAATTGTAATGAAATATGCTCTTAATAATCAGTCTTATTAAATCTAAATGAAATGCCTGTATGAGGCTCTATTTTAGTATTTTCTGAATTCACTGCAGCTTTTTTATCTCAAATAGAAAACAGAGTCACTCTAAATCATCATCAAATTAACTATTTATGTTCACTTTCACCACCGTTCCACTCCTCCCCCTATTTTGCCTCTCCACCACCCTCTCCACAAAGCTCATGCTTTATGGAGAAATAATCAGCTCTTGCAGCTCAGCAGAGGACACCCTTCGTGCACTGGCAGGGGCATCCAGTCACAGGGCAGAGCAATCCCCTGAAGCTCCAGGGACTTAGAGGGAAGCATCTCCCGAGAAGATGCTATTCCAGAATGAGAACTCCCCGGCAGGAGGAGGCAGAGTGCGTATCCACTGGAGTGCTGCCTCTTCAGAGAGATGTCTGATTTGCTCTGTCAGTCAGTTTCTCTTGGCAGAAGGCCAGTGACAAGGTAACGCCTCATCTCAATTTCCTTCAGATGTGATTTGAAGCAAAGTAGCCGACCAGACTTTCAAGACTTTATCTTTTTTAGAGGCTGAGTGGAAAATTTCTAATGCAGAAATCTGAGTTGGCCAAGACCGTAGTGGCGGATAGAATGCAATGTCATTTCAAAGTCTGGACAAGATTATTGAAGAGTTTTGTCATGACCTTCTAAGGAGCAGGGAGCGAGAAAGCTCAGAGGTAATATCTTCTTAGTGTAGACAAATACCTACCCCCACTTTCTTTGGGGAAATGAGTTGGACTTTTACTAAAAGAAAAGGAGAGGGATAATGAAGCAGTGTGTCAAGCACAGATTTCTTATCCTAAGATAACTAACATCTCACCATAGACTCTGCCCAGTCTGAACCTGTCATACAAACCACATACCTCAGGTAGGCAAATTGATGGGTTCTGCCCAGCTTACATCTTTGGTGTCTTTATTCTCTTCCATCTCTCAAAACAGCCTAAGCCCCAAACCTCCCTTTCTTCAGCCCTTTTGCCTTTTACTTGTCTCCCTCATTGTTCTCCAGGGGTGGAGCTGATGTTGGACCCTTAGTCGGAGCTGCCAGTTTTGGTCCATAGGGACAAATGGTATAGAGACTATCCAAATATGAAGATGCCTGCACACGTTTCTAGGGAAACATAAGCTTAGCAGTAAGTACCAAGGACACAAAATCTCCTCATCTACTTCCCCATCTTGAGAAAGGGCTACCCTTCCCAGAAGTGGGGAGAGAGAAGGAGTTAGAGAAGGAGTCTGAGAACCTGCCCCAGCCCTCATAAGGTAAGTAAATTAGGTAAACTAAGACCAGGAGCAACTTTCCCAAAGTGATACAGCAGGTTAGTACAGAATTAGACCATTCTGCATAGCTACTGGTTCTGAATTTACTATTTCCATTACTCTCTGGGAACCTGGTATTTTCTCTTATTCTTCTTTCCATAGTTCTCCACCCCTTAATCCCTTCTCAGCACATTCTTGGTTCCCTCTTGGCATCAGAGCCACTTGAAATTTGAATTTGAAGCATCTAGAAATTTGGAAGCAGTTCTCCCTGTGGTGTGTGATCAGGATTTGAGTCCCACACCCACCACTCACTGACTTTGGTCAAGTGAGATCATCTTTCCAGGTGTCAGTTTCCTCATGGGGGTAACGACATCTCTCTCACATGAGTAAATGAGAAAATGAGAAAATGTGTGTGAATTTCCTGACCCACGATAGGTGCTCAGTAAATGTTCCTTTCTTCTTTTTTACTACAACAAAAAGTATAATCAATTAAGGAAAAGGATTCTGAGAGGTGTTTGGCATCATTTAGATGCTGCCATTATACAAACAAAGGTGTTCGAGCCTGGACTTGCTCCAACAATATTTAAAATATAATATTGCCTTGAAATGGTAGAAAGCTACATTGAAATATGAATAATGACCAAAAAACCAACAAAAACTACTTCATGTCAGCAAATATAAGAAATGGCTTTGCTGTCATAATTTGGCCATTTAAAAGGGTTAAGGAGGTTTTGCTTGGATGATCTGTGCTGTGATGAAAAAAGAATTGGATTGCAATCCAGGATAGCTAGGTCTAAACCTGACTTTTGGTTTTAGATGAATTATGTATCTTGTTTGAGCCCTAGTTTCCTCTTGTATAGAACTGGAATTATAAATATTTTCCTTATGGTTTCTCTAAGAAAATGAACATCATTAAGTTTCATGAAAACACCTAGTTCAGGGCCTGATACATAATAAGTGCTCAATGGAGGAGGCTGAAACCGAGTCTGAGGCTGCAGAGAGCATCAGAAACCTCAAACAAAGCTCACATCAGATAAGGTTCAGGCAGCGTGACTTAGAACAGATGGCTCTTCAATTACCCAAATTAAATTGGATGAAAAGTCCACCCTGGAGATTTTTAGGTGAATTTAGATTCTGGATCTACTCTTCAGTATTTTAGCTCCATCACTTGGCCACCCACTATGCAGTGTTGTTTTCTTTTCAACTTACCTAACATTTATCTCTTCCAAACTCCAAGGGGACCCCTTTTGTTCTTGTGGGCCTTACTTCTTTATTGACACAAGGAGTTAGGAAGTGTATGGGCTGGAGAATTGAATCTGCTATGAAACTCAATAATCAATATCTGTCTCAAGCATCTTCTTCTGGTGCCCTTTTTAAATAGAATCCAACTTGTCCTCAACTCCCTTAGTTTTCCCTCCTGCCCTGATCCCTGTCCCACCAGGCATCTGCTATTGATTTCCCTTGATATCAGAGAATCATAAAATCATGCAATGGGAATAGGCTGGGAAAATGAGAGTGAGTGACTGTCAGGGGGGCTGGGTCCCACTTCTCCTGCCTCCTGCCCCAAAGCTCTTCCCCTTCCTTCAAGATCTGGGTGTTTGGTTGCCCACCTCTGGCATTTCTTCTCACTTCTGCTCTCAAGAAGAGTACATCTTGTTGCCAGCCACCTGAAGAGTTCGGCCAGGAGCCACTCTGTCTCGTGCCTTACCTGTCTTGGACAAGTGCCTTATTCACTGGAATCTGGTACGAGGAAATCACCCCAAATTTTTTCTGCAAAACAGGATCAGTGCGCCCCACCCCGGAGTAGATTTATCAACACCTATGATTGTTTTACTCCCCTCCCCCATCATTGCCATTGATGCTGTCCTTCTTAAAACCCCAATCATTGCAATTACAGAGCAATTTACACTTGTCAAAGCACTTTACTTACATCATTTCAGTTGGTCTTCACAAAACCATATGCAGTAGGCATAGTATTATTATCCTGGTTTTAAAGACGTAAAAAAAAAAAACAAAAAAACAAGAGACTTATGAACTGACTTCCCTTAGCTGACATAGCAAGGCTGAGACGGAGCAGGATCTAGCACCCAGATCCCTGACTGTGAGCCAGTGGCTGTGGATGATGCCTCTTTCAAGGTGCAGATAATCTCTAGGGAAGCTCTAGTGCTGGCCCTCAGCAAAGCTTTTTGTGAATCCTCTTTTGCTACCACTGCTGCCCCAGTATGCACTTGCAGACCTCTTTCTTCCAGGAATGATTACACAGAAAATGGGAGTTGACAGTGATAGATGGACTTTTCCATTTTCTGCTAACGCAGTTGTGAAGTCAGAGCCCATTTTAATGAATGTCCATTAAGGTCAAATTTGGAAAGCAGGTATCAAGAGTCATTGCCACTAATTACACCCTGAGTGCTCTATTTGGATTTTCAAATTGGATAAAAAGGTTAGTAAAATGGAACGTTTCAGCACAGGCCGTCTCAGGGCCTGTTCTCCAAGTTTTCGGAAATCATCAGCTGCCCAAACTTGCTGAGAAATAATGTTTTTATTCTTACCTCAACCCTTGCAGGTGAGTCCGTGCCATGAGGAGCAGTTGGCTCTTGAATCCTGTCAGTCTCTGGCAGATCTGATTACATTTGGGAACCTTAAGAGTACTTGAAACAAACGGCACTGGTCTATTTTAATCCTGCTCCTTCTAGAAACTAGAAACTGTAAGGAAAGTCTTCCTGCTGACAGGTGGCTCCATAAAAGTCGTCCATCTGCTGCTAATTATGGCAGAAAGAAAATTCACACAGCCGAGTTTTCAGTTTATTTGCTAAAGATCTCCAAAGGTGTAACTGTCTTCACGGATCACAAGGCCATTCACAGTGTTACATCTAGAGAGCCTGTTAATTATTTAAATAATTTAAAACCCGGGGTGGAAGGGAGCATTTAACAGAAGTCTGGCTGGGTTAGGAGTGGTTGGATGATCTATCATGACAGAGGAAGGTAATCTGTTCTCACAGCACACAGAGTCTGGACTTACAGAGTTTTATTTCTTCCTCTTACGGTTCTTTACACCGGAAACTCAGAACTGCTTTTACAAGGGCAGAATTAGGCAGAATTAGATATATTTCAGGTTGAAGAAAGATTTGCTTTCCCACTCAAACTCCAGTCCATCTCTCTCTCCTGTTCATGATCTCATCTGCAAAATGTATAATCTCTCAACTGCCTAACTCAGAAGGCTGTCATGCTCTTGGAATAGGATTACTTATCAGAAAGTGCCTGGTAAAGAGTAATGTACTATGTTAAGATTTCTAGACCTATTTAATAAATATAAATGATTAAGTCAGATAAATTAGATGATGTAATAACTTAATAATATAGGACAGAGATTTTTCCCTTCTCTGTAGCTTTCTTTACTTTCTACCACACAGATAAAAGTAGAATTTAAAAGTTGTCTCCTTATCTGTATTCTCATGGAATTGTATCTTCTTCTTTTACATATTCCTCAATGCTAGGCTTACATTGTACTTTAGTTACTGGGTTATGAGTCTATCTCCCTCTGCTAGACTGGGAGTGCTTTGAGGATGGGAACAATGTCTTATTCATATTTATGCTCCCAGTGCTTAGCAGAGCCTGATATATGGTAGATGTTCAATAAATGTTAAATTGAAGAGCCTAGACATTAAGCAAATGAAAAGAATGTGATTTCACTTTATGATGAAGTTATGTTCAACATTAACCTTAACAAGTGGCACTGAATCTGCCAGATTCAATCATTTTTTATATATTTGATGATTTTTGTGGAAGTGCTAGAAATTCTATAAAATCCATTTCAAAGACAAATAGTTCCAAGTTGGGCGTGATGAGCTGGAACCTTCCTGATCTGTTCTCTAGATTCTGTCCTTGGGCATTATGCTGTGTCCTACATATGACTCCAGTTTTCAGGTAAAAGATAAAGGTAGTGCAGGGTTGACTAGAAGACTTAGTTTATACTAATTATATCCTGATGGCTGCATCTTGGAAGCCAAACACTGCCACTTGGTTGAATGATTTGCTGAGGATATACAGAAAATATGCAAATAAAGTGAAGTCATTCTACATGAAAATGGTAGAACATTGAGACAATAGTGAAAGGTCAGAAGATAGGGTCCCTCTCATAAGGAAATAGCAGTACTAGGTCACTCCTGCCTCCATCTGGATCAAATATTGCATTGTGTTTGTATGTTTTTAACCTAAATGAAATTATTGCAATACAGTTCACATGTTTTTCTTTCTTTCTTTCTTCCTTCCTCCCTCCCTCCCTCCCTTCCTTCCTTCCTTCCTTCCTTCCTTCCTTCCTTCCTTCCTTCCTTCCTTCCTTCCTTCTTTCCTTCCTTCCTTTTCTTTCTTTCTTTCCTTAATATTCAAGTCTCCATTTGAGGTACCAGAGCTGGGTATTGAACCCCAGACCTCGTATGTGGGAAGCTGGCACTCAACTACTGAGCTACATCGACTCCCCTGAGTTGGTTCTTTTATTTGTTTGCTTGTTGTTTTGATTTTTGGTTTTTAGGAGGCACTAGGGACCAAACCCAGGACCTCCCATGTGAAAAACAGGTACTCAACAGCTTGAGCCAAATCCACTCCTAGAAAAATACATTTTGATAAAAATGAAGTAAGTCCAGACAATCCCAAACAATAGAGAAGCCTGAAAAAGGGCTAGAAAAGGAGTGGTTGAGATAGTGAAAAGAGTTTTATTCCAAAATGTCCTGGAATAAAATTTGGCTGTGTTTGCTGTTAATTTTATTTTTAAACTATTTTATTCTGCCTCTGCTCTTTGCAGACTTTCTACTTCTGGATGTTCAGAGCTCCTCTGTTCTTGAAATGTTATGTGCATAACACTAAATTGGAATAGGCCTCTCATACCCTACTGTTGTTTGGAAATCTCAATTTCGAACCACTTACCTCACTCACCTTGCCTTTAGCTTCTTCTCCTGCTTTTTACCCTAAAACCGAGTCCCTTGAAGCTGAACTTCACTTGGCCTCACTTCTCCAGCTTTAGACCTTGGTTTCGTCCCTTGACCTCTCCCTCTAGTTACATGGTCCTCATGCTGGCTGGTTAGATTCCTCTTCTGGCCTGAAAGCAGCACTTCTCTCCTGACCCCATGAGTAGGACTTACACAAGGCAAATAGGCTTCATGTTATGGAGTCTTTGAATTTTAGCCCAAATCCCAGGTGTCTTCCCCTATCTTTTCCATTCTCCATTGTTCTCTTTCATAAAGCTCCGTGGCAGGGTTTTCCAAATGGCTGGTTGTGATCAAAACCTTTTATGGTTGATTGTAAAAAACATCGTTGTGGCTATTTCTTCTTCTTTTCCCTATAAATAGTTGAAAGACTTGAGGCAAATGAAAAGACTTCAGAAAAGGTTGGGAGATCTTTGACTCATAAAGTTTCATAACTTGATATAATACTTATTACATGTTATTTTGGATATTCCCTTTTCCTTGTTACTGTCTCTTTAAATAGATGGTCAATTCCTTTGAAGTTAGGCACTTTCTCTCCTGTATCTCTCCGTTAGCACAGTGCCTGCACATACTATAGGATCATTAAATATTGGTTGTGAAATCACCACGGTCTATTCATTAAATCATATTTGAGTGCTGTTTTTAATACTAAACAACTGCTGAGAACCAAACACTTCTATGTCCTTATTCCTTTGCAATGAAATGTCTTTGTAAAACAAGGCCACTTTTTTTGTTTTTCAAGAAGAGTTATTGGGGAGAATATGCCAATAACCTTATATGGTATAATGATTGCCTATATTACCTGAATAATTATTTTGGGGTGATTTTATATTTAAGCAAGGATTATTTTTATGATAAAGTGAAGTATATATACAAAGACAGTTTTGGTAATTATTTATTAACACCCCAGTGAGTGGCTTGATATCTTGAGGGTGAAAGAATTAAACATATACACACACACACACACTCACACACACACATTCTGTGGAGCTTTTGCCAAGGTACATTTTGCTTTGCTGGTATAGAAATAGCCTTTCTGTGGCCATTAAGGATTTCTTGGCAATCCTGAATCAAAATGTCCTTGCCAGAACCTAATTTGGGGAATTGCATTTTTCCCTACTAATTAATTCCATTGTTTCAATTAGGAAAGAACTATTCCTTCCAGTTCAGAACACTGTCTCGGTACAGGAAGATGGCTTGAAATGCTTTCACAACGAAAGCAAAGGCTTGTACTAATCTCACCCAGCATCCCCTGAGACCGCATTTTCAAGATGGCTGATCCTGCTTTTGAGGATCAGTATGTTGGAATTGAAAGGCTATATAGAGTTTGAAAGTGATATCAAAAGAGTCCAAAGGAAGATAAAATGTTTCTTATTGTCCCAATTTATGGATTAAGGCTCACTGAGGTCAAGTACCTTGTCCAGTTCATCACAGTTAAAGTAGGTAAATCAAAATGAGAATCTAGGTCTCTTCCCTGCCTGTATAGGTAGAGCAGCTCGAACTGGCTCAAAAGGAGCTCAAACCCTTGAAGATGATCTTCTTAGAGGTATGGTAACTAGCAGAGTTAATCAGTGATCCTTTCTTAAAGTTGTATCAGCCATTGACTCTCCAAATATGTGGCTGAAGAGATACTTTGAACCTAGAGTATGAAACATAGTTAGCAGTCTGAGCTCTTTGGCTAGGAATTCTAAAATTACTTCCTCTCTATTAATGCAAATTATTATAATTAACATCAGTGGTGTATCTAATTACTATATTTATAAAAACTACTTTCTATATGCATTAAGCTTTGAAAAAAATAGCTATAAATATTTTGGTGACTGTGACAGTAAATTAATTGCAGTACTGACTTAAGAATGGTTTAAAACCTTGGTTGATCTGTTGGCTCATTTTACCAGGTGGTTTTGGCCCTTGAGCCAGAAAAATATTCACCAAAGACAACTTTGACTTGTTCTTCATCTGTCTTCCCATATTGAAGATTTTATTGTGCAGGGAGAATGGTAGAGTATGAGAGAAACTTGTTTGGCCTTTCAGAAGAGGCTCTGGTAGCTGATGGGGAGTGGGGAGAATATAAAGCCATCTTCTTTCTGTTCTCTTATGCTTTCCTGTCTGACTTCATCTTTGGAATATTAACTGAGCATAGGATAGGACATGAGGCCCTATGCTCCATCCAGCTCAAAATATGCTCTAACAGCAGCTTCAAAATTGTCAGTGCTAACTCCAGAAGGTTAGGAATAGAAACAACAGACCCTCTCATAGAAGATTTGATATAATGTCCAACTGTCAATATACAAGTTATCATCTGAGCAAATATCTCCTCTAAATTCAGTAACTTCCTTATATTGACTCCTGACTGTATGAAACAGAATTTTCTTTAACCTATTTGTTCTGAATCTACACGTGTGAAGGCTGTATGCAGTGTTCTTTATTCTTGTGTCACTGCTTTAATTAGGTCCTGGTGGTGATAGAGAGTACACTTGAAAAAGCATGGCTGAAGGTCTAGCCACTGCTAAAGGTAGTCATCATGAGAATATCATGTCCAGGATATTATCTGTTAGTGTTTCCAAAGCTGCTAGCCTTTGGGGTGCTGAGTAGAGCAAATACCCCCTCCCCAAACTGCATTTTTACCCAGCATCCCCCACACCTCCCCAGTACTACCTTGTTCTTCCACAGCATTTCCTTCCTAATGGTGCCTATTTTTTTCCCCAGCTTTACATTGGTCAATATCTTCTGGAAACAATGATTTTTTTTAATTAAAAAAAATTTTTTTTGGAAACAATGATTTTTAAATCCATTGTTTAGATTGAAATCTTTTTCTTATACATTAGGAGAAGGAAATCTTCCCATGTAAGATTTATAGATTAAGTGCCATTTAAAAGACTGGATTACATTGTAAAAACCTTGAGGGTAAGAATAGTTTTATTAATGATTTTATACCTTCTGGCGCCTGAAATAGTACCTAAAACACAATCCAAATGCCTAAAAATAAATTGAACAAAAGAAATGACTCTGGTCTTTAGTAGTCATCAATAAGTTAACTAGTGAGAGATAGAGAGATTAGATTTTGGAAAAGATGCCTACACAGTGGGGAAAGATGAAGTCGTTGATGACTTTGGTGGATGGTTCATTATTTCACTCATTTAAAAAGTATTTACTGCATTCCTATTATGTGCCGAGCATTTTGATACATTGAAGGAAGCTAGAATAAGGTTTGACATTCCTTTGGGGGATATCAGAATTACTTATTAATTTTTTTTATTGAGGGATAATTTATACACAGTAAAACATGTAAATCTTTAGTGTATTGCTTGGTGAGGTTTCTACATTTGTATATCAACCCAGACCAAGTAATAGAATATTTTCATCCCCCCAGAAAGTTCCCTTGTGTCTATTTCTTTTCAATCATCCTACCTATAGAAGTAACCATATTTTAACTTCTATCAGCATATATTAGTTTTCCTATTTATGTGCTTTTAATTTAAAAGGAATCATAGTATATATGTTTTTTATATTTGGCTTATTTTGCTTAACAAAATGGTTTTGAGATTAACTCATGTTGCACATGTCAGTAATATTTTTTTTTATATTAATTGCTATGTTGTGTTGCCAGAATTACCTTTTAGTTTCTTAAAATGGTATTGGGAGAATTCTGGAAGATCGCAGTGGCAGTGGCATAGTTTTTTAATCTCCCAGGAGCCATCCATTAAAAAAATCATAGCAACTAGAATAGTAAAACCAAAAGCCTATGTACGAAATCTATAACAAACTAGGAGAGATGGTATCCCCACAAATACCAAATATTGAGGAATATTAACAAAACTGGCATATCAGGGAAGAAGCCGAAGGAAGGCAGAAGGACTTCTGATAATCTGAGAGTGTGGGAATCCTCCATCTGCCAAAAGGCACTCACTGGAAATCTCAGCAGGCCAATCTGTGGAGAGATGCTAAAACTAGGAAAGGGCTTAGCACACTAGAATTAATTGGTAAGACTGGTGGAGATGTCTGGAATCTATGTAATCTTAGTACTAGCCATCTACATCTTTCTAGCAGATGATTCACCTAGTGAGGAGAAACTTTTACTAGTGGAGTCCAACTTGGGCAGAAATGGGACAATAGGTGGAGAGAAGAGAAGAAAAAAGTCAGGAAGGGGAGCAGAGACAGCAGATCTCAGAAAGTATGAGGCCATATGTTTGAGCACTTCATGAAAACAACAGAAAAGGTAGCTCTAGAACTATTGATGTAAGAAAGCTATCCTGATCCATCATTTTCTTATTGCACAGGAAAATTTATTTAATTTTAAATGAGCAAAAGAAAAAGATTATGAGCAAATTCTATACAAAATTATTAGAAGGAAAAAGAACAAGGGCTAGAACAACATCTCTGTAGACAATTAAATAAACCAAAAAGGACATGCCCACAAGATAAATGAAAGCTAAACTAATATTTCAAAATAGATATAATAAAATAATAGAGGCTATGAAAGAACTTCACAAATGTGAATTAGGAAAATGCAAGAATGATATGATTGGGGAAATGAGAAGAGAAAAGGAAGGTTTGAAAAGAGAGCTCAGAAAATGATTAAGAATGAAATAAAATATTTTAGAAATGAAGACTACATTAGAAGGAACACAAGAGTGATTAAGCACCACAGATAATTCCTTAAAATAAACAGAAGATGGAAAAGAATTAAAATTAAAATGAAATTAAGAAGGAGATAAAATGGGCTAGAGAGAAAGTGGTAGATAGAGAAGATAGGTATAGAAGATCCAACATATGTATACGAGTTCCCAAAGAGGAAACCAAAGCATGGAACAGAATTAATATTAAAAATTACAATTCAAGCAACTTTTCCTGAAATCAAAGGTGAATAAAAATATACATTGGAAATATACATCTCATTTCTGGGAAAATCAACCCAGAAAGGCCAAATTGGCTTAAAAATAAAAGAAAAAGTTTTTCTTTTATTTAAGAGAAAAATAATCGAATTTCATTCATCTTTTCAACAGCAATGCTTTATGCTAGAATATAATGGTGAAACCTATTTAGGACACTCAAGAAAATAAATTGTGGGTCAAGTATTTTTATATAGGCAAACTGATCTTCAAGTGTAAGGGTTATAGAAAAATGTTATAAACATGTAAAAACTCAGAGAATAGTGTTCCTGTGTACCTTTTCTAAGGAATCTACAAAAGAATGAGCTTCACATAACCAAATGACTGAAGAGACAATGGCGTAAAGACTGATGTGTAACTGCAACAATGAGAACATGTGAAGATAAAATTACATTTGCATACTTCTTTTTCTTTTTAAAGCAAAAGTTTGAATGCAAGCGAACACTTTGAGCAAATATGAAATATAAGGTCAAGATATAATCAAGGATAGAACGACAGTGTTCAACTAGTTCAGGAACTTTAGTATCAGAAACACATGTATCATAGATGACTCTCTCTTAGGGATACCATCAGTTGAGTAAGAGAGAAGCTCTTCCACAATGGAAGAGTATCCATAGGCAAGTATCCATGAATTGTTGCCTTCACTTGGCTCAGGTAAGGATCTCATTACAAAACACCTTCATCTACTTGACTTTGAGGACAAAGAATTCCCAGAAAATCCATGTCAAGAGTATAGCACAAGTGCAGCCCAGAGCTACCTTCTGCAAACAACACCTTAGACAAACTTTCCCTTAGACAACTGTTTCTGGAAGTGGATTCTAGCCTGCTCTGAAAAAGTTATTAGTCATTCTGTGTAATGCTGACAAGAAAGATCAGTGATACCCATGGCTGAGACCCTCAACCAGTTTGCTAACACACTGTTTTAGGTACAAGATGATATGTGTAAGGTTCTGTTCATGGAACTGTGAAGTTTTTCTGAGCTTGAAGCTTTTATACCCGTGGTTCTGCTCTGAATGCCTACTTGTATTCTGAATAATTGGAGGATGACCATGAAACTTAAAGCATGCTACCTGTCTTTGTTTACAAAAAGCCACACTCTTCCATCACAACTGCACTCCCAATTTGTTAAGTACATTTGACTTTGGGCCACACCCAAACTGCAAAGGGTTGAAGGTCTGCCTCAAGCAACTTATTCCAGTTCTTTTCTTACATCTGCTATATACCCTGTATATCCTGTTTCTACAGAAATGACAATTTTGGGAATTTGGAAAAATCAAAGTGCCCTATATCATATTCTTGGTCCCCAAATCAAAGGATTGTTATTGTCACCAGATTGGAATACTTGCAGAAAGATAGGACACAGTTGAAATAATGGGCTAAATTTTGCTGAATAACATTTTCTTTGGCTTAGTTATCCCCAATAAGAATAATTTTGAGATAGTCTAAAAATAATTGTATTGGATACAACTTTCCTTTTGCAGTTGAACTGAAATAAACCATGTCAGAAGCCAACAAGCAGATGATAAACTTCTAGTTTCTGCTGACTTGGTCTAGATTTTTCTTAAAGCTGAAGAGGGGCTTTATGCCCTATGATCTCAATAACTTCCTATACCTTTCAACTATAATAGATTTGGGTCATTCACTGGAGACCCAAATTTATTTCTAGCCTACATAGTCTCAGTGTTATCTCACTGTTTAATTACTGTAAATGATTGATACCAGAAATGCTGAATCATGCATCTGAAATTATAGGAAACTCTTAAATTCTGGTGTTAATGAACCTAACATCATTTCTCTTTTTTTTTTCATGTTGACCTTTGTCTTCTGTTTCAAGAAAGCCTGGTGAGCTCTTTTATTCTGGATCATTCTAGTACCATGTAATGTTTATTGAAAAAGCTAAAGCTGTGTTAGGGCCTCAGATTTTGTGGTTTCTGCCAGGTTATAGGTACTTTGTGATTTTCACTCTGATTTCTACTTTTCTCTCTAATGTTGTCCTTTCCCCTCTAAGATACTGCACCCCCATCAAACTCTATTTCTAAGACTCAACAGCATTCATCCAACATTCATTCTATGTCACAAACTGCTAGCAAACAACATTCACTTTACTGACATAACTCTTACAGTGACTGACTGTATATGGTAGGGATATTTATTTTAAAAATGAGAAAATTGAAAATTTATTAAGGAGGTAACTTGCCTAAGGCCATGCAGTAAGTAATAGAGTATTCTGGCTTTGGAACCAGAAGATATGGCTGTGAAGCCTGAATGTAGCATTTACTAGCAAAGCACTTACCTCTTGAATCTACATTCCTTACTTACTGAAAATTAGGATAATGCCTACTTGATGGGGTGGTGAGAACTAAAGAAAATATAAATAAAATTCTTGGCACAGTGCCTGACGCATAACAAATGCTCAGTAAGTGGTGGTTGTTGTTACTTTATAATTTACAACAGCTATGTATAATAGCTACTGATATTATTGTTTTAAGTACTTCTCATTCAGTACAATATAGAGGTTAAGTGTTTAGACCCTGGAGATAAAAGTAGGGATGTGAATCCTGACTCCACCACTTAATAATTAATTATTTAATTTCTCAAAGCCTCAGTTTTATTATCTGTAAAAGTGGCATAATAATAGTATCTACCTTATAGGATTGGTCTGAGGGTTAAATGAAATAATACTCATAAAATACTTAATACAGGCCTTGGTACTACTTGATACATGTCGGCTATTCTGTCCTACCTTGATGTCAGCCTGTTCTCAGAAAAGGATCAGGCAAATCCTTGTGCCCTAAGAGCTAAGTTACTGAGAAATCTTAATACAGTATTCCACCCAGAAAACTTATTTTACTCCAGGTTTTAACATCTAATGGTGAATTTTCAGGAATCAGTGGCACAACCTGAGAAAACAGACCATCCATCAGAGTAGGTATGTGGCCCAAATGGGGTAAACTTTCAAATTTATGAAAGAAAATATCTTACAGATCCAATTTTGTATTTAATCCTTTAGTTTAGGTCCATCCCACAGAATAATAGACTGTCAGAGTCAGGAAGAATGTTAGCAGTTATCTGCTCTGGTCTTCTTACCATGAATTCCAGGTAAGCTGCCATTTTCTTTCTGCACAAACTCACCAATGGGGAACAAGGCCACACCCACGCCTCTCAGGAAGCCCTTCCCATGGCCAGAAGAACTTCATCCCCTTAATCTTCACTCCAGATTCACCCTTGTCTTGGGCAACTATGTAGGGCTCTGGACCATTTCTTGTGTTCATATTTCATTTCAGTCTTTACCTTTCCAAGCATCTGTGACTTGCTCCTGACTAGAATGTAAGCTTCCTGAGGACATGGCTCGTGCATGATATTCCTTGGAACTAATTAACCACTCTGTTCCATACTGCGCTGTGGGGTTACAAAGAAACTGATAAATAATTGGCAAATAAACTTACAGGCCCTGAATCGAAGGTGCAAATACATTTCACCTCTTCTATCAGCACTGAGCAATTGGTAGGGGCTTTCTGGAGCATGTATATTTGAGAATCCTACTCTAAAATGGTTTTGTTCAGAAAAATGGCAGGATGTGGTATGCTGCACATTTAGGGGAAAAAAAGAGGAAGTGGGCCTTGTGGCAGGCTTTGCAAGATAGGAATAACTTTAATAGGAAAACCCATGAGTGACAATGTTCATCCAGATAGGGGATACTGAGAGAAAAGGCATTAAAAGATGTTTGCTTCAGCACACAACAGTGTGTTTTGAACCTGGGAGGTGTCCCACCAAACATCGTTGACTTAGATGCTTATAGGAAGAGAGTTTCCTCCAGGCTTAAATTCCAGGACAAGTGCCATGAGAGTCAGGCGTCATTAAAAAAAAAACTGTCGTAGTATTTGTTTAGCTGGATGTTCCTTGGCTGGGATGTCAGGATTTAAATGATCTGATCAGTCTATAAAAGGAATTGGTATAGCAGTTGAAGACTAGAGGGAAGTCTCCAGGGGCACTTTGGTACAATGTTTAGGCAGTTAAGAGCTCCTTCTGACTTTTCCAGAAAGGTGCTTAAATCCCCCGGGGAACAATGCTCTCTCATTTCACACAGTGCAAGTTTGCTGTGTAATTGTTTGGATTTAGTTCTTGCTTTCAAGTTTCTGTATTTCTATTGTAAGAGAGTGGCCTGGCTGGGGTTGGTGGGGCAGTACACCTGAATGGTTAAAAGTATCCCTGGATGTGAACAGTGGCTATATAATCAGGAGCCAGTTAGTCCCACTAAGCCCCGCTTTCCCCATCTGTAAAATGGGAAGGACAATAGTACTTACTTTCAAGGTTGATGTGAGAACCAAGTGAAATAATGCATGTGAAGCACTTAGATGTGCAAGGCACTGCTTTAAGAACTTTATGTGTATTAAGTTATTTAAATAGCCTGATGAACTTAAGAGGTAATTACTATTATTTCAATTTTAACATGTGAGGAAACTGACACAGAAAGAAGTCCTGCCTCTGAACTCATAGGCTCTCCATAACAATTCTTTGGATGTTTCCAAACCTCTCAAAATAAGTGCTTTCAATGTTTGAATGGTGAGGGGGTGAGGTGGGCTCATCATGGACACAGCCGGGCTTACAAGGGCTTTGGTTATGGTCGACTTCAGCTTGTCTGCTATTCCCGAGACCTGTATATTCTTTTTGTGCTAGGACTTACCATATATATATTTAGAATCTACATGACTTAGTTATTGGAAAGAAATCGCAAAATCAAATTATCATGAGGGTTTTCTTTTGCTTTGAAAAGAGCTAAATCGTAAAAAAAAATTAAAAAAAAAATCACACATTTAGCAACTTTTGAGTATCGGATTGCTAACCCATTATAATCTAAGGCCACTAGCATTTGCACAAAATCCCAAATATTTCCTTAGGCCTGCCACAAATTTGCCAATGTTGCGGGGTTAGAGTATGATCCTGCCTCATGGATGTTGAGTTGTGCTGTTAAGTTTCATGAACAGATTTTCCTCATTTGCCTAATTTTTTTTCTTAGGATGAGAATGGCGGGTGGAGGGGGCATGGAGGAATGAAGCAGGAAGGTAGCTAAGGGTTTTTACACTAGTTTGAATAAGTTTGAGCTTCATGCCTGCAGTGCATGGGCCTTCCTCAGACCTCCCTCTTCTCCACTGGGCAAGTCTTGATATTCTTTCTTCAGCTTGCATCACTGGTTCTCTAACTTAGCCTGAGAGCTTGTAAAACACAAATTCCTCCCTGGAGGGTCTGATTTGGTAGGGACGGGGTGGGGCTGAGAATTTGTATATCTCATGTGCTTCTGGAACCTCACTTAGAATTGCTCTATTTTACATAGAGCAAGTTCACTCTTACTGTTGTTTTTACTTTTCCCCCGGCTGGTACATCTTCATCATTCCTCTTCACAGATCTCAATCCTATGAGTCCTTGAAAGTCCACACAGCCTTCCCCAGCTACTCTGATCTCACTTCCAATCTGCCTTAAAATAATTTAGTTCCATCTCAGTCACATAATTTCAATCTTAGCCAGTCTCTGGTTTAGGGAAGGGGTGGAAAAGAGGATGATTGGGTGGATAGATGTGCTGATATTGAGGAATGTCACTTGTCTGTTTTACCACCTCCAGTCCAAGCCAAGCAGACCTCCAGATGGAATAGCCTGGATGCCTCTGGGAGTTCCAGGTACTCGACCTTCAGAACCTCAGCTTGAAAAGACTGGATCGAACTGGACAGAAAAAGGCCCTGCATTCCATACCTTAAGTCCACAAAGTCTCCTTCTTTATGGGTAAAGCTCTCTGCTTCCTGTATCAAAGAGCGGTGCTCTAAAAAGCTGGAGTCAGTTGTGAGAAGCCCTACTTAACCTGCACAGACCACTCATTTCGGCACCATTTCCCTGAGCCCTTGGTTATTTTTACCCTCTCTGAGCTTCTTCCCATTCTTCAGGTGCTGGGCAAGGTGGCGTTCATTTGGCTTTGCTTCTGACACAAGATAAACGAGCTTGGGGCCCTCGGCGATTCACTCTGGCTGCCACGGGGTTCCAAAATAGCAAACTATTTTTCATAACAGCAACGTGATACGAAGGGAGATGCAGCAGGTGCACTCAGATTTCCCATTGCCGTCTGGGGCACGTGGTGGAGGGAGAGGATTCATTTAAGTTTGCACTTGTATTTGGGGAGACAAAGAAGGGCTCTGCTCTTGCAGTGGCCATTTCTCTTTGCCTGGGTCAAGGTCTGGCCTCCTGATGGTGAATCTCGTCCTTGGGCAAGGTGGAAGTGCAGTAAAGTGCCAGCACATTACCCCCATAGAGTTCCATGCTTTTTTTCCCCCTTGTAGAAAGGCAAGTTTATGGATGTGAATATCTAAGGAGTATTTTTTAAACACTATCTTGTATGTTAAACAAAAGAGCAACGTTTCTTAAAAGTTTCAAATAGTTGACATTTTATGTAGTTGATTATATGTGCAGTCATTTTAGAAAGTTTAAAGGGTAAACTTCTCTTTTATTCTCCGTTTCCAAGAATGTAGGGGTGAAAGATCAAACTGACATTACCTCTTTGAATTTCTCTCTTACTCTCATGACTCATTAGAAAAAACCTTCTGCCTTCATAAGCACTGTTCACTATTAAAAAGTTGGTCCCCAGCCCTATATCTAATATCTCCCCTTATCCCCCGTGATGAATTATGTACATGTTTTTAGGATAGAAATTATAATAAAGCAAAGAGGATTTCAGTTTATATTTGCACGTACTGTGAGTTTCCTTTGCCCTCCCCTCCACCAAGCTATTAGATTTTCCTGGTTGGAAATGAATTGAAAGTAAAATTAAAGGATATGTTAGAATAATAATAATATCGGCTTTTCAAAATTAGGGTGAGCCTAGATGTGGGGGGATGCAGAGCCTTGTCAAAATGTCCAGAGACAAGGCCAGAGACAAGTATTGTGTAGAAGTTATGTGCTAGTGAACTGTAATTGAATGCATAAGACACTGGGACTCTGTTGTATAATACATCTTAATTTAAACATTTCTTTCCCAGGGGACCACAGAGTATGTGGTGCATGAATAAATAAATGCCATGACTTATTTTGGAGGCCCCAATCATAATACTATTATATGCATTGCAAATTTTTATATGCTACTTTTAGTTTCAAGTTTTTTTGTTTTTAATTATTAAACTGCATTGCAGGAAGAGATATACCTCAACCCAGCTACTAAAAAGGAGTAAGAGAGGTGGGTCAGACTAAACAGCAGATTCCTTTCCATTGTGAGCCAGACCCTATGGTAGAAATGGTGATTACATTTTACATGAAGTTATTCTAATTATTGTCCTGGCTCAACCAGGTATAGAAAGAAAGAGTTGCAACTCTCTTATTGTGTCTTGCTGGATTTTAGAGACCATTTCTCTTAAATTAGTAGTAGCTCTTGATTCTACTAGGGAAAAATAATACATTTTTCCTTCTTAAGAACAGAATTTTCTTTCCTCAGGTCACTAAGATCCATTTGCTAAATAACTCTTGAAGTATAAAAAAATTGTCTCTGAGTAACCAGAAGAGGTGAATTCAACCTTGCAAATAGTTCTCTAAAATCATCACCCTCCTCAAAAGCCTTTTCTCTCTATACAGTGTGTATAGGTCCAACCTACACTTGGTAATTTGCTGTTGTCATCATCATCTTCTTCTACTTCTTTTTCTTCTCTCTTTCTCTCTCTCTCTCTCTCATTCCTATATTTCCATTTCTTTTTGTTAAGAAAAGAGAGGACATATGCAGAGTAGCAAAGATTTTAAGAGCATTGGCTTGGAATCAGACAGACCTGGTTTTCAGTCCTGTATTTTCTACTCCCTACTTCTTTACCAGCTGTGTGACCCTCAGCAAGTTACTTAACCTCTCTGTGCCTCCGTTTTCTCATAAGCCGGAAGATGATACTAATTGTTCCCCCTTCAATGGATTGTTGTGAGGATTAAATGATATACTGCATATGAAGTGCTCAGCATCATGCCCACAAAGCCATTATGACATCACATAACTGCCCCCCATATACCCCAAAGTCAAGCACATTAGAGTTGCTGCCTTCATGTGTATGACTACACTCTCCTTCATAAGACCAGAAGAAAAGAGAATTGAAGGGCAAGCAGGGTTTGTGATTGATTATTTTTACTTACTCAGATATATTGACTTATTTTTCTCTCAATATTTTGGGTCCTGGCTGACTCTTCTCTTGCTGGACGTCACAAGCTCTGGGTCTGTGAGCCCCCCAGAACCAATTATTAGAAATCCTTGTTGACCTCTTATCCTCTTAAACCAAGAGGTCAGAACGTTAAAGACATTGTAAAGAGTCTACACTGGTCCATTTAGGCTGCAGCTTTGAAGTAACCTCTTAGTGCTGTCTGGGAGAGATAACCATGGTTAATAGGTCTGGTTGAGCAAGATAGGGGGCGAACATCCTAAAGCAGTGGTGGGAGAGGCAGGGACTTGGGCATGAAGGTCATGGACAAGGATGGCACACAAGGGACTCCAGCCAGTAGGTGGGGCCGCAGCCCGTCTCCATCAGCCTGGGTGGAGCTCTGGGAAGGTTCCCGGCTGCCGTCTTTGATTTTCATTTTCACTTTGGAGCTTGAATTTCTCCTCCTTCCCATTTCTTTTGCTGCAGAAGCTATTTTATATTGGCATGCAAGTGTTTTTTCCTGTCTTTCCTTCATTCCCACTCAATTTAATCCATAGATAGTTGAGTGCCTACTATGTACTGATCTGTGCACTACAGTGTACTGAGCCACATGACAGGGAATATAGCTATTGACAAAGACTTACAGACCTTTGATTTGGATGCTGACTCAAGATGTAAACCAGTGCTTCTCAAACTCTAATGCACATTAAAATTACGGGGATCTTGTGAAAATGCAGATTCTGATTCAGAAGGTCTGGGGTGGGCCTTCAGGTCCTGCATTTATAGCAAGATCCTGGGAGATGGTGCTGCTGCCGGGCCAAGTCTCCTCCTCTGCACAGCAAGAATGCAAGGTGCTTTTGTTCTTCCTCGCCTAAGTGCCTAGCTGATCGGCCTCTGTTATATTAGTGCATTTTAACAATGTCACAGACTTGACCTTTCCTGTCAGGCTGTTGTCTTTGTTCTGTGACCCTGACCTAGGTCAGCTCTGATATAAATATCCCTGTTGCACAATAAGGAAAGGGTGGAAAGGGGTGGATAGTTGACCCCGTGACTTTCCAGCCCAGCCCAATCCCACATTGTATTGGAATTGGGACCACTGAGAAGTCGTCATAGGCACAGGTCAGCTCCTGACTCCTAGATAATAGTACTTTAAAACACATTGGATGATAGAACCTCTCTTGTGACTGGGGTGCCATTTGCCAATTTGCCACTCTTATATGACTAATTTAACTCTAGTTGCCATTCAGTCATCAGGGAGTTGCTTATTTATAAGGCAGAATCAAGCTAAATAAATAATAGGAAGCAGAGAAAAGAGGTAGATGTAAGTAGAGAGTGAAAGTCAGCTTCTAATGCAGATAGAGACTTGCTGGTATTTAATGCAGATTCCCATTTAGAGTGTAAATGCAGATTCTTCCTCCATTTTTAAGACCCAGTGACCCTAAATGAATAGGATCCTGAGGCAGAGAGCAGCTACTTTCTGTTCTAATAAGAATCACACCCCAGTAGAATGTACGTTTCCAATTACTATGCAAAAACAATGGCAGAATTACTTAAAAATGTACAGCCCCCTAAGGGCTCTTCATGCTGTAATCCATGTGAAGCTATAATTTGCATGCAACGATTGTGGGGAACAACTGAATCCTCCATCACAGGCTATTTAATCAGGCGAGAAGCCCCTAAATTTCTGGGCAAAGATTCGCAAGTTCGGGAGCTAAATATGCATTTGGTAATATGTTCTGGCAGCCTGCACGCAGTCTTCCTTGTTTCATTCTGAATGGTATGGTGTTTGCATTGACATTTAGATGATGGGTCATCTTGGATTTCTTCTGTTCACAGCTGGAGCCTTAGTGGAATCACCTATTAGTAATCACTGTGTTTTTTCCCCTAGTGACTGAGTCATTTACACACCTAGAAGAGGCAAAATTATATATTTGGGTACAGACTGTAGAAGGAAAATAAACTAACAGCACAGTAGGAAAGGTGCCTAGGGTTACTTTTTGTGGATAACTGAAGATCAGAAGGAAGTAAGGACTCAAATGATGTGTCCCTCCACCCTTACCCACCAGCCCTACTGCCAGACTTGTTACTGGAAAGTTAGCTAACGATATTGTGAAGACAGACTCCAGGATCAACTATAGCCACTAATGCAGTAAGGCCTGTAAGGTCTGAGGGAAGCTGAAAACCTCCCTACAAATATTTACCTTTCTGACCTGTTAAGGTAGCTGAAATTCTCACTTGCTTTAACCTATCACACTATGCCCCTGAAGTCCTCTGTTAAGATACGGTGGGTTTTCTAGATGGGGCTCCCACCCTGAGGCACTGGTAGTCAAAAACAGTTTGGCATCATTTAGTTACCAGCTTCAACAATCTGGAACTCGGACCTGAGGGGACAGCAGGGTTAGGGACCAGGGGGACCATGCCAGAGGCAATCCTTTCAGAATCATGGAGGAGGCTTCAAGTACTGAAAAGACTTTGATCTGTCACCCCCGATATATAATACAAAATAAAGACAGTTCTTTGCTACAAAAATTAGGATAAGAAAGTCCAATTCATTTTTTATTTTTCCTATAATGGCTAAAGTTTTCCATGGCATTTTATGTCACTGGCCCTGCTTGGAGAGTGTCCTAAGCTATTGGGCAACCTCGTGCTTAGAGCCTGAACAATCCAGGTAGAGTTAGGGCATGAGAATGGAAGGGGAGTAGAGTGAAGGCAGTGAAGTGATTCTACGTAAATGTGCCTACTTGACAATTTCACTTAGGCTAGCCTGTGCAGATTTTCTTTCAGAGAAGCCATCCTCCTTCCTCTTTTGTCCTTCAAGACCATCTTCTATTTTTGCTTCCTGCTACCTAAAATTCCAACTCAGCTCTGAGGCTGACCCAGCAGTGGCATCTGCCACTCTTATGACAAAATGTGAGAGCTGTTTGGGCTGATGTGGCTAGCGGTGACATCCCTTCCGTTCTCCCTGAGGTGGAAAGAAAAAAAGAACTGGTAAGATATGAACCAGCAACTACCACTGCTCACTTTACTATCCTGCCAAGAAAATGGTGGAGGCTGGCCTCCTTTCCTCACAGTGCTGGGTTTTGCTTGTTTTAAATAACAGGACAGATATCCTGTTTTTAGAATTAAGGTAGGATAATGATCATGCTAATAGTAATAGTTTACATCTGTGAGATATTGTTAGACAAATTAGTTCATTGGCAGCTCACAGCAGTTCTCTGAGGTTAGTCTAGATGTCAATGCCATCATCCCCGTTACATAGATTTTGAATCTGGGGTCCAGTGAGGCTAAGTAAATTACCCAAAGTTATGCAAGTAGAAAACTACAGAATGGACTTGAACTCAGGTCTTCTGACATCTTTCAACTATACCCCACCCATGGGCCCCACTGATATGACCTCAATTGGAGCTTCAGATACAGAATTGGTCATCTTTGTGAGAACTATAAGACCCAAACACAGATCATCTGCCATTATGGTAGGGCAAGACACTCAAGTGAGAACAGACCAACTGGGGTGTTGTATGTTGTGGGTTTGGGAGGAGAGCCAAAACGACTCTGAAGGGAATAGGAAAGAAGTTAGTGATGAGAAGAGCTTATAATTAACTTTTAGACTGTTATATAAAGGAAATGGGGGCGGGAGCCTATTCAGAGAAGTCATTCTGAGATGTTGGCTTGTAGTCCAGAATGAGGACCACACATCCATTCCTAACATCATCAGGTCCAAAGAATCTTCCTCCTCCACCTGACAGCTGGCCCCTGGAACCTTTAATCACAAACCCAGAGTTCCTAAAAATATTCCAATGGTGCTTATTATGCTCAGACACTGTTCAAAGCAGTTTACAAATATTAACTCATTTAATCCTCCTTCTCCTCTTCCTCCTTTTCTTCTTCTTCATCATCATCCCTATTTTCAAACTAGGAAACTGATGTAAAGAGAGGTTAAGATTTATAAAGATCATAAGATTTCTCTTTGTGCTGCCAGAATTCTCCAGAGCTTTGCTTAAAGCTTAGGTAGCACATGTATTGGAATGTATGTTTCTAAAGAGCTACCGTTTTTACTGGCAGCTAACTATATAGCAGGCTCATGCTAAATGCTTCACACAACAATCCCATGAGGTTTATACTATTTCTCCCTTTTAACAGATTGGAAATTGAGGATTAGAGAAGCTGAAAAACCTGCTCAGGGTCACACTCCTAACAAGTGGTTGAGCTCACCTGGGGCTGTTGGCTTCTGAAACCCATGCTCTTCACCACCCACAGTAAGCTATTTCCCAGTTCCCAAATATTCTACTGACTTGTAAGCATATCCTATATCCTAAGTGCCATAAATGGAGTTCAGTTTCCTCAGAATGTGACTGGGCATCGTCCTGGATGCTTCTTTCATAGCAGAATTCTTGGTAGTTACAGAGAAGGAGAATGGTGGCTTTGGGAGGAAAGCACCATGATTTATCTTTTCAATTTATCAGTGATTATTGGTCATTGATGGGAAACTTTCATTCTATTATATATTTTGGAATTATGAAAGAAAAGAATATGTTTTATCTGCTCACAGGAAGTTCACAATCTTATTTACATCGACAAGATATTTACATAAAATATTCAATAGTGTATATCAGGCACAGAACTGATTGCAAACAAGCTTGTTTGTTTGTTTGTTTGACAACCTAAAATTTTAGGATTCTTAGTGCCAAAAATGTGTGGGCAGAAAATATCCAGAAGTCACAAATTCCCTTCTCTGGGCAGAACTTCCTTAATTTCCCTCTTTCTACTCCCTCACCTATGAGGGACTTGTTAGTCTTCAGTATCGAGTACTCCAGTGCCTGAGCCCTTCCTGTTCTCTCCATCATGTCTCTCTGGGTAGTCAGCTGCTCCTTCCTTTCCTGCTAGAATTCCTTGCTCCCCACCCCTTCCATCACCCGTGATGACCACCACTCCAGCTTAAAAACCTCCAACTGAGTAACCTCTCTTGCCTGCTTTCTCAGCTCTCATATATGGAGAAAGTCAGGAAAACCAGTGGCCATGTGGTCCACTAAATTGTCTTGTCTATATTACCCCAGCTGGCTTCTCACTCCATGAATTTATTGTTAGCTTATCGCTGCGTTCTCCATAGTGGCTGAGCCAACCGTTCTCGAGGCTTCTCAGACTCTTACTCCTATTTCCATTCCCTGCACTCTGAGCAAACTAAGACCTAACATCTTTACTGCTCAAGGCTATACAACTCAAGAGCTTTCAATTTACCCCCCTTTCAACCACAGGGTATTTCAGCATTTTTACTCACTATCCTGGCCTCACTCTATGTCTGTAGAAGAAACAGCTTTATTCTTGCAGAATTGAAACTTTTTAGAATAAGGAAACATCAATGGCTATTAAGAGGTATGTTTTTGGAGGAAATAGTTCTACTATACATTCTTTCTTTTTCTTTACACTGCTGCTTCTGGCTCCCTTCCCCCAGCCTAAAATATGCTTAGACCTCCTTTTTCCTGAAACAAAAACAAAAAATACCCTATACCTTTCCTATTCTCCATCTATAACCAGACTTCTTTTGAAAAAGAAGTCAAAACACGTTGTTTTACCACTTCTTAACTCCTCAGTCTACTGCATTTGGCTTCTGCCCTTATTAACCCGTAGAAACTGCACTCATTGGCTTCCTAATGTCAAATTAGCTCTGTCTCAGTCTTCATCATGCTTGACCATTGGGTTTTCCTTCAGAAACACACCTCTTGGAAGGTGGGTTCTTTTGGATCTACCCAGCATTCAGGGTTTGTGCTTTGGCCCTACTCTACCTTTCCAACACTTTTCTCCACCCATCCTATCATCCAATGCAGCTAGAATCCTGACTGGACTGTAAGAAGACCCAAAACTTGCCTACATCTGGCACATTCCTCAACTGAACCTTATGTTTGGTTCCTAATCCATCTCCATATGTCAAAATCCTACCCATTTCTTCACTTTCCAAGTCAAATGTCACCTGTTCCAGGTAGGCATCTATGATTTTCCCAGAAAGATGTCCTTTTATCTTCTTCTGTTATCCTTCCAGTAGCACTGTGGTCTATCTCTCTTGAGAGACTTTTTACAGGCTGTCTTTTAGATATTCTTCTTTCCTTCCAAGATGGCAACTCTGAGTACCAAGGCTGACAGAAGATATCCTCTTTATAGTTTTCATTGTTTAATAAAGCAGGTGCTCAATAAAATCTTGGTGAGTAGGTGATTGGGGATTATCCACGGTCAGAAAAAAAGTAAGCACTGGCAGGCACAACAAGGTCAGGTTTCCTAGACGAGGTATCCTGAAGTATTAGGGAGTCTTTTGGTGTCATAGGAATTTTGGTGGATCTTATCCCACCCCGGTCACAAGTATCCCATAATATCTGTATAGATCAAGTGTTTATGTTTACTGTGTTCCAGGAATTGGGCAAGTACTTCTCATGTGCCATACTACTTATTCTCACAATAACCCTGTGATTCTCTCTCTTGTTTAGATTAGAGCTCATCTATAAAAATGGGTCTTAAGAATGGTCAAGACGCTTGCCAGAGATCACACCATTGAAAAACGGCCGAGCTTGGGCTCCCACTCAGGTTGGTTTGGGACTAAAGCCTAATGTCGGAACAACTACATTTTGCTGTTTCCACACTAAGCCTAATTATTCAGATTTACAAGCTCTCATAAAATCCACAATAATTTGAATCTAAAACTTGTGTTCAATTCTAATCCCTGACTATATTCTTGATTTCAGCACTCCTCTGTGGGTGGTGGAGGGACCTGCCATTCTTGCCACACCCATGGTTCTTTCTGCCATTATCCTAAGGGAAAAGGCTGCTGTTTTTATTAAAATCATATAGAATTTCATATTCCTCATGAAAAGCTGTTGATCTCACCTTCAACACTCAGCCATGTTCTCCTTGATCGTGGTGAACTCATATGTTGTTTTTTTGACCTGGTACAGTGGATAGCTTTGTCTCCTTCCTTGGAGGAGATAAATCCATATATGACAGATTGTATGCCTTCAGAAATAATTACCTTACAGAGCACTATACTCTCTAATGTATAAGTTCATTGATAGGAGAAAAAAATGAATGAGTAAATTCTGTCTTTCCAAGGTTATGTTATTTCTTACTGTATTGTAGGGTGAATACCATTGCCTGTTTTGTAATGGTGGCCTGGACTTGGCTAGATTATAAAACAGAAAGCTCTTGAGTAACAGGTATGGTAGCGGAATTAATATTATCTGCCATTTAGTAAAGACTTAGTAATTTCTAAGTGCAAAATGGTATGTGTTACCACAAGTTATACAATGTGTTTGGTATCTTTGTCCTCAAGATAGCATCTCAATGGCCAGGCATTAAACCTAAATGCTTTCATCAAGCTAATATGGAAGAATAGGGGTATTCTTGGAGAACTGTCAAATAAAGTGAAAATGCTGTCCTTCTATCTTGCTTAGCCCATTAGGGGCTTCCCATTCCCCCCATTCTTTTAGGATTCATTATCTCCTCTCAGTCTTCATTTATTGGAAATTTTCACTTAAAATCAAGTGTGTCTTTAACATTTCCCAACCAAGAAGGCAATCCAGTGATTTTAATCCAGCAATCTAAATTTTGAGAATTATTCACTAGCAATAACACTCCTTATCATGTGGCTATTGGATAAAAAAGCGAGTAAAACACTCTTTGATCCTTGGAGATTGCTCAAAAAATGGAGATGAATGTGAATGTAGAACCAAAACTAAACTGTTTTTGTTCTGATACTGATGATCAGAAATTTCTAGGAGGAACCCCTTGAGGACTTCAGATACATTCTTTCCTTCCTCATTCACCTAATCAATTATCAGGTCATTTTAAGAAACTGATTGTAGTCAGGATTATACTAGATGATTTAGACTGGCTGGCAAAGCAGGGTAAGGCATATAATCTAACAAATTTACAACTTAGTCCTAGCGATAAGATATAAATATAGCTAACAGTATGAATATTATTAATCTAACCAAGATATAAAAAACAAATATGGTCTAGACCAGGAGTTGGGAAACTAAAAATGTAGGCCAAATTTAGCCCACCACTTGTTTTTACAAATAAAGTTTTATTGGAATGCAGCCACATCCATTCATTTGCTTATATATTTTTTTTTTCCTTTTTTTTTTTTTTTTTTATTATGGGTAAAAATCAAAATTCTCACAATACATACAAACATTTGCAAAATGATATATAAATATATATGCATATATGTGTATTTGCTTACAAAAATGTTATTTATATATATATATATATATATACATATATTTTAAGAGGTGCTTAGATTACCTAAAATATTACACGGAACCCACTGGGATTCCCATGTTGCCCTGGATGTAGGCCATTTTAAATCAGCACACACCACTCAGAACTGAGTGGGAGAGAGTGTGGTCTACAGTGTGAACTGTGGTCTATGGTTGGTGGCAAGGCTCATTTGCTTATTTATAGCAGCTTTCATACTACCACAGTAGAGTTGAGTAACTGCAACAGAGATCATGTTTCACAAAGCCTAAAATGTTAACTGTCTTGCTCTTTACAAAAAACCTCTGCTGACCCCTTATCTAGGCTTTACTGACAAAAGCTTATAATGATAAGGTATTGTAGCCTAAAAGTAAAGAGTTATGGTTGCTGGGGATTTCAGCTTTTCTTAATATTACAGTGTCAAAAGGACTGGGTTCCAATTCTAACTCTTCCACTTACTAGACTGAAGTCTTTGGGCAAATTGGGCTTCTGTTGTTTTAGCTTTGAAATCACAAAAGAAAATTTTAATGTCTATATATGGCCTCAGCATGTGTTTTGAAGCAATGCTAAGCGAGCTTTTAGTATACTAAAATATGAATCAATAGTTGTGGCCATTGCTTTCTAGAAGCTATATGTGGTGGACAGTTCACAATGTCAGAGAGTGAGACTGAGGGCAAGAGTTAGGATTTTTAAAAGGCTGTGGTAGATTTTTAGGGATTTTAGTTTAAAAATATCTTCTGAGTAAACTGTAAGCCAAGAGTATTTTACATACAGAAAAATATTTCACACCCATCCTAACAATTTAATATTGTTGATGGTTAAACAGTATCAATGGAGAAACCAAATTGAGATGGGAAAATTATTATTGTGCTGATAAAAGCCAGATTATACCCAGTATTTCTTTGAAGAAGGAAATTCCCTCTAATTTTATATTTCCCTCTTCCTTTGATTTGCAGGTTCTTTTAAAAATGTTTCTAACAGCTGTAGTATATGACCCTTGGAATACATCATTTATCTGGGGAATAACATTCATTTTAATATCATTTCACCCAGGAAGCAAGACTTAAACTCACATTTTCTGATCCACTTAGTTGATAATATTCTTTAAAAATTCTAGCTGGCAAAAGGAAGATAATTTAATTTAAAGAGAGTAGATATATTGCTTGAAATGCAAGTCCCCCAGAATTTGACAGCAGAACAAGACCAGTGAACAGAAAACTCATCTTGCTTTCTTGCTAATACATACATCAGGGAATTTATAAGCTGGGCCGTCAGTCTTTGCTCAGTGGAGTAATGTCAATGTGGTTGATTCTTAAAATCTGACATTCATTAAAAGTACCCAGTGTGGACATGTGCAAGGATTTTTTGACAAATCAGCCAAGTGTCACCATTCTGTAAAATATAGAGTGATGCTTTTAGACTTTGAGCTCTTTCTTTAGACTGAATGGATCTTATCTTCATAGAACACATGAAATGTTGGGTTTCACTGCCATTCCAAATAGGCTGATTTCCCTTTTTCTTTTCTCAAAAAGAAACTTGGGGGAACTTGGGAGACATAGGGGGAGCTAACATGTATTATCTATTTACTATGTTCCAGCTACTGTTGTAGGTTCTATTCGTCTGTTTATGCAGGTATGTGTGCGTGTGTGTATATAAATACTCACAATAACCTATGAATTAGATGTTATAAATTATCCTAATTTTACAGATAAAGAAACCCAAGGCTGAGAAAGGCCCAGTCATTTGCCAAATAATAGAGGTGCAGTGAAGAGTAAGTTTGTAAGCTCTTGGTAGAAAATCTATCAGTGACCAAAAAGTGCCAAAAGCAATCCCCCTGTTTCGGGCTGTTCTTCCCACTTCCACCTTTGTAGGGGAACTAGAAATCTACTAATGCTGGTTGGCTCTTCCAACTTCCTCCTCTCCTCAAAAGCCTTGTGCAGAAACACCATAGCAGTAGTTATTATTTTGAAAAACGACACACACCTGTGCCTGCCCCCAGTTGTGTTGTTAGATTAGAAACAGTGCCGCCTGTGGCTCTCTGTACCCTCCCCTCTCATTACATTCCATCCTTGGAACACAATCATTTTCTGTGTTATCCAAAGGTGTCATTACAGGGTGCCTGCTATATAGTTAGTGCAGTGTCAGCATATTCTGTTTGGAACTCCCTACCTCCACCCAGGAGGGCCTAAGTAGGCCATAAGAATTCCTTTGGGGTTACTGCATTGGGTAGGGACAGAGATGTGTGTCTTGGGGAACTGTTTTCAGTGGCTTATTATCTATAGCTTTAGGTCAAATTTGAATAAATTCCCTCCTCACTTCCAGGGAAACAACAGAGCCACAATTTGTAATGGAAAAGCAAAGTGGAATATGCATGAAGGATTTAGGGAGCCAAAAAGAAGACAGGCCGCAGAATGAAAAGCTGGAATCAAACCTGTGGTTTTAAATTGGAAGTTTTAAAATGAATATTGTTGGGTTAGAAGTGTATGTTCTAGTTAGTATTTTATTCTGGAATTTAATCTTCTAGCAAATAGTTTAATGGGGATCCCGAGGTCTGCACATAGTATTTCAGGGTCATGAACATTCCACTCAGTAATGTCCGGGTTTTCCCTATGGCATCACCTTTGGATAAAGTACGCTTTTTTCCTAGTTTCAAATATTTGAAAATTGAAAAATAGAAAAGGCCATCTTTACAGTATTCCTCCAAAGTGAAAATATATAGATTTTTAACTATGAGAGGAATAATTACCATTTATCGTTAGCGAAGATAACAACTACTATTTATTAAGTAGGGGCTCAGAGCAGGTACTCAGAAACCAGATGGCCTGGGTAAGTGGGATCTTAACAGCACTACAATTCCAAGCCATGCAACCTTGAGCAGATTACTCAACCTCTCTGCATATGTTGCTCCTCTATAAAATTAGGACAATAGCGTCTACCTTATAAGGTTGTTAGGAGGCTGTAATGACTAGATTCATGTAAAGCGCTTAGAACAATGCCAAACAGAGTAAATGTTATATGAGTCATTATAATTATTACTATGTTAATACCTAAAAATATCTGGCACAGTTAAAAATATCAACTCTATTCCCCCACAACAACCTTGTAACGTAGATTAGGTTAATCTCCATTTTACAGATGAGAAACATCAAGGCTCAGAGAGTTGACCTGGCTTTCCCAAAGTCAAATAGGTAGTAGAATTATATAGGAAACCAGCTGTGAGAGCTGACACTATCAATATGTGCAGAAGAAATGAGAACAGGGAATTCTTGGTGGGTCATAGAGTTGTTCCTGGCAGAACTTGGTGGGTTTTTCTGAAGCAGTGCCACTGTTTGTTTAGCTGAGCAGACTTTCAATACTCCTGTGTAAGGGGCCAGGACCTGTAGGGCAATTCTAAGCCCTGGAGAAACATCAGCTCTATAGCAAGGAAGAAACAAAATATGCCAAGTACCTTAGTTACAGACTGTTATCAAGTGTCAGCTACATGCCACGCCTCTTGGGAGATGCAGACACAGAGACTCCTCCCTGCTGTCTGATGCCTCTGGCAAGGCCCATTCACCAAGGGCATCGGTGCAGAATCCATTGGTACTTTCCCCTTACAGCAAACAGCTCCTGAGTGGGTGTAGAATAAAGGGATAATCAGGACAGAGGTGGGCTTCCTTGGAGAGAACTTCCCAGAGGATGGGAGCCCTGAAGGATAAGATGAATGTGAATGGCAGGAAGGGCATCCCTGATGGGTAAAAAGCTACTTCTCTGGACTCCTTGGCACAAGAATATTGTCTTAGTCATCTGAATTACCCTCTACACCTTGGAAATTGGGTAAGTCTTAATACATGTTTGAAACGGCTTGAATTGAACCAAACCCCAAAGGTGGAATCTAGAGAATCATAGGCAGAATTCTGTAAGGAAGTGATGGAGGTGAGGTAGGGATGGAGAGAGACTGAAGATAGGGTGTGCGTGTGTGTGCATGCAAAGGAGGATATGTTAAAGGGAGGGAGCTCTAGAGCAGCACCTGAAGTGCTGAGGATGCAGAAATGGGTAAGATATACTGTCCTGAATGAGTTTACAGTAGAGAGGGGAAGATGAGCATGCAGACAATAATTATAGGTCAATGTGGTATATACCAGTTATTAAGGAGATAAGGAGCAACTGACTTTGCCAGTGGGTTGGGAAGATATCCTTGAAGAGATAAAAGGATGATTAGGGTAGAACTAGGTAGAAATGTGGGGTGAAAGGCAACAGGAACAATAGCTTGAGCAAAAACCTAGTGAAATAAGCCAGACACAAAAGGACAAATATTGTCTGGTCTAATAAATATGATGAATAAACTCATGGTGTTACACTCTAGAATATAGGTTCCTAGGAGATAGAATATGGGATGAGAAGGGGGAGTTGATGCTGAATGTATGTAGAATGTTTAATAAGGTGGATTGTAAATTGGGGAAATGGATAGAGTTGATGGTAACACATTATAGTGAGTATAATGGGATGGTCTAGGGAACTTAATGTCAATTGAAAGAATGTTCGAGGACACTCTAGGGACTGTATAACATAGTTATTTCAGTGGTGGATGATGATTGTGCTTAATAGTACAAACATGAGGATGTTCCTCAATTATAAGGTGTTAAGAATATGGAGATACATAGAAAATACAACTAATGTTACAGATAGACTACAGTTAACAGTATTAGTGTAATATTTTTATAGCAATGGCAAAGAAGGTACTATATCATTGCTAAGGGTCAATAATGGGGGGTATTTAAGGGGGTATGGGATTTTTTCCTTTTGGAGTCATGAAAATGTTCTGAAAAAGACTGAACTGATGAGAGCACATCTCTGTGATAAGACTGAGAGCCACTGAGGGTACACTTTGAATGGATTTTATAAGGCAGGGAACTGTATAACAGGGAACTCCATGGTGAATGATGGACTGTGGTTAACAGTACAAATATGAGAACGTTCTCTCAAGAACTGTAACAAATTTACAATACATAGGGTTAAAAATAGGATGGTTTGTGGGAATAATACACCAAATATAAGCCATGGACTATATTATGACAATGTGCTTTCATCAATTGTAACAAATGTGTCACAACAATGTAAGGTTTTGGTGGGGGGACAATGTATGGGAATTCTGTATGGTAGGCATGATTGTTTTGTAAACTCTCAACTTCTCAAAAAAAAAAAAAACTAAAGGAGAAAGGGTTGGTTATGTGCTTTGTTCTAGTGTTTCATATATTTTAAAATTAAATATTAAATACATAGAATGAATATTTATAGTGTATTTTTGTACTTAAGCCACATGGCTTCAGAAATAGATCATCACATAGGTTTTAAAATTCAGCCTACTGCGTAAGTTGTCCAAAGCCAGGGCTTGGTCTTAAAGCTGTGTGATATTGGAGTCAGCACACCTCCTCCTGCAAATGAGTGGAACTTGTGGATGCTGATGGGATGTGCTGCACAGGAACTTTCAGTGCAGGTAAGGAGGAAGGAAGGAGAGAACAGTCTATTCTTACTACCATCCTCTGGGTGGGACCCTGATTCGAAGAAACAATCAATAAACTTGAGGCAGGGAGATATAGGAATTTCAACTAGTGTTAAGTCCTCAGAGAATCAAGACAACCCAGGGTGCTGAGCCTGGTGTAGAAAGTGACTCTGGGGGTAGATGCATTTCTGCTTTCACTAGGATGGCCCAGAGTGGGTTTCTAAAGAGGAGACTTTGACCTAATACCCAAATGATGAGAGCACTAATGATGTGAAGACCCAGGGGTCTTTCATGCAGAGCAAAAAGCAAGTGCAAAGGCCCTGAGGTGGGTTCAGCTGACACTTTCAGAAGACCAAACACTTCCACCTCAAGACCTTAGCCCCAGGCAGGTTTACCTTTCTATATTGTGTTTATGTTATAGGTGCAGCAAAAATACAAATGTCGCCCAAATGAAAAACTGGCCAAGTGTTAAAATTAGTATTCAGCCAACACCAAATATCACTACCAAGCCAGAATAAACTTCTGGGAGATAAGAATAAATCTGATAAATTATTTTAAAATAAATAATCATAATTTTATTATTAAAATATTTGCAGTCAAATTTTGTTTGTCAATTTAGTACAGGAACTTTCAGCACTACAAAGAAACTCATTTTAACCTAACATGTGTCATAACATCACTACACATGTGCACAACAGAATACCATTCAGGAAAAAAGTTTTCAGTATCATGTTTTCTAGAAGGAATCTTACTTTTAAGACACATAGATTGGTCAATCTCAAAAACCTTTTGTCTTTTAATATTGAAAATGCTTAGTAGTGTATGGTATCATCATTTTGGCAAGGTATTTTTGTTTAAAGACTAGCTTCTATAGAACAAAAACTATAAAGATTGTCTTCCTAAAATAGTCTTGCAAGTCAGTTGTTTTGAAGTTTGGCAGGAATAAAATGTGTTCCTTGTTTGTCTTTAATTACTTCCTTTATTCTTCATATTCTCTTTATTTTTCATTGTGTGGATCAAAGATAACTTATTGTCAATGTTATTGTACATGCGTTCTGGAGTTTTTCCTCCTCATGAAATTTTGATAGGGCAAAGTTGACATTCTCCTTTTAATTTTTCCTCACAAAATGTGAAGAATTCCCAAATAGGACTTTTTCTTGAAAGACTCATGGCCTAAGTGGAATTAAATAAGAACAATTTAAATACACTCCTTTAAAGTTTTTTTTTTTTTTTTTAATGTAATGGATGCTAATACACCAAACAATTCTACATGGGTTAGAACTGTAATACAATTGCATCTCTATTATTCTGCCTTGTATTGTTATTTAAATTTCCATATTTAAATTATTCATTGGCTCAAAAGGATATAAGTTAACTAGCTAACACACTGTCTTTCAGTATTTATATTGTCAACTTCTTTTTCTATCTGTTTGAAAGTTGAAATTGTTTGCTTTTTTGTGCAAAAAATTTGTCCACTATTAGTCATTGTAGCATTTTATTCTTGCAGTAATAAATATGCATAAGGGGATTTTTCTCCTAACAACAAGAATGCTTTCCTATATTTGAAAATAACAATTAAATCAAATGACATACCTCTTCTATGTTGCTAACATTATTACAATGTGATAGGTAGAACTAATAGCTACTAGTCATATGCTTGTTGATCATGCACGCATCCAGGGATGCCCGAAATGACCTTGAAGTAGGCACTTAGTTATTTGGCCTTTTGAAGGATGAGGCTGAAGCTAAAATCAAATTTATGGCCAATTCCAAGGCTGAGGCTGGTCTTCAAAATACTCCTCACTTACTGTCGGCCCTCTCCTTTTTTTTTTTTTTTTTTTTTTTAACTTTTTATTGACTATAGCGTACAAGGGAAAGTATTCCAGTCCTAAGCGTTCTGTTTAACCATCACGAGGCGAGCACAGTGGCATAATAAACCCATAGCAGCATCTTGGAAGCTCCCTTGGTGCTTCCTTCCAGGTACTACCGCCCCAGGGGAGCAATACACTAACATCTACCCCATTGCTGCTCTGCCTGATCTGAAACTTTAAATAAGGGAATCACTCACATGTGCTCTTTGGTGTCTGCCTTCTTTAGCACAACATTATATTTGTGAGATTTAATTGTTCATTGTCATCGATGTGAGTATATCACCATTTATCCATTTTTCTTTGGATGGGCACTGAGTAATCTTCTGGGCCCTTGACTTTGTGTGTGTGTGAGTGTGTGTGTATCTGTCTTTGATCAGGTCTTTATTCAATATATGGTGTCCAGAAATGACTTGACTTCTATGGAACAAACAAACTTAAGTAGCAGCCTTCTTTTCTTCTGTGGTAGGTTTCTTTTCTGCTGGCTTTTTTTTTCAGCTGCTGTGTTCTTGGTAGCTGCAGCCTTCTTTCCCACCAAAGATTTCTTCCGCTTCTCATACCAACAGCCTTCTTTCTTCCTTTTTTCTCTACCATAGACTTCTTGCCTGGAACCCTTCTTCTCATCCAGTTTGGCCACTAGTGCTTCTGCTCCTTTATCTATCCTGAGTTTGTGCTGTGAAAAAATTACAAAGAATCTTTGTAAAAACTTTACTTATCAATAATAAATCCCTATCATTTACATTCCTGGCTTGGCAAAGAATGGTGTTCCAGCCCATAGTCTTTACATGTGGGTTTAGTTTCAACATGATCCTCAGGTTGTTCAGAGGGTTCTGCTTTAGGACTCGGTGATGCATCTTCTTGTGAGGTGCTTGGGGGCTCTCTGGATCTCTGGGCTTTTCAAGGTACTACTAAGGTCTGCATTCATCTTGCACGTGGGAAGGTTGTAGTTAACTCACATGGGAAGACAGCTTTATGCCAACTGCCACACAGATTATCTAACTTGCAGAAAGCTCTTTCAGTCCAAATATAGAAACGTCCCACATGCCCATTGGGAGCAGATTTCAAAATATTCAATTTTCTCACATTAAGCAAAGTAATTCCAGAGATGTTTCTGAGGGCCTTGGTGATACCATTGTTCTCATAGATATAGTGATGATTTTTCATTTTGCCTTTGCCAGCTCTCATTCGCTGAGAGGCATAGACCTTTTTGATATCTTGTGTGGCCTTAAATTTCTTAAGGAGCAAAACAGCCTCCTTGGTTTACCTGTAGCCTTCAACTTGATCTTTGACCACCAAAGGAAGATCAGGAACGTCATCCATCTAATGACCTTTAGGCATGACCAGTGCTGGTAAGGCTGAGGCGGCCAGGGCAGAGCAGATGGCATATCGCTTCTGTGTTGTGTTCACTCTACTGTGCCAATGGCACCAGGATCTGGCTGGTGTGAACATGCAGCCTCCATCATGTATTTTCCAAAAGCACCCAAGACAGATCAGTGAGTCCCACAGCTTTGAGCTCTGGGAATTTGACTCTGCACTGTTGTGATGACCTACTAACTCACTGACAGCTAGGGTTGTCTGCTGTTTCTGCACAAGTTGGTGTGAACAAAGTACACAATATCCATTGAATGGGAGCCTTGAACACAGCAGGCAAAGAAACATTTTTGCCAGTCAGCTTCCCCTTTTTGGAGTTCACCCATACCCGCGGGCAAGCACACACCCTGGCAGGGCGAGAAGGCCACACTCCTCTTATCCGGCCGCTCTCACAGGAAAAGGGCCCTTGTTCTATGACTTTGTTATCAAAGACTTATTTGAAAAAGAAAAAAAAAAACAAAGGCTCACAGATTGAGGACTTTAGTCATTACATTATTCAATTGTTTCTAAGTAATGCCCCCATTTTAGATATTTCTTTCAGGGTTTACTGCCAGAGAAGAGCATTGTCCCCCTTGAGGGATTACTCTGGTTCCTCTTTTCTTTTAATAAGTGTGTTTATTATAGCCCACCTCTTGTTCTAGAAAGAAATAAAGATAGCTTAATGAAATAAAGAAAACTCGGCAAAACTAAAATTCAAGATGGATGAAAAATAGATGAGGCAAAGTGAGAACTCTAGGAGTCTCTCCTGATGGCTTCGGCTCCAAAGCCGAGCAAGCCTTGGTCTGATGAGGTCCTACATACGCAGATCCTCTCTGGGCTCCAGATTTAGCTCTGAGCTGCAAATCAACCTACTGTAAAAGAGAAAACAGATCAGTCCTCCCATTCTGTGTCCAAACTACGAGAGCAAACTGGTTCCTCAGAAGAAACGGACCTACTCCTGGTATCAGAGACACGTTTCTCTCCAAGGCCCTCAGGAATGCCTCAATGTCTTTTTTGTTTTTGTTTTTTAATTTATTTTTAAAGAAGTTTTTGGTTACAGAAAAGCCTCAATATCTTTAGGTAGTTACAGCAATGAGTTTAAATGGGCTATTTCTTTGACCACCCCTCCTCAAAGGACGCTGGCCTCATGTCAGGGGACATTCAGAAGAAATAGTTAAGCATTTGGGGAAGGAAGGGAGTTGGGGAGGAATCATTCAACACCATCCTGACTTATCCCGCCAGCTTAATTCACTTAGTCCAATAGTAAATTTTGTACATCTGGCAGAAGGTAGATTAGAATTATTCCTGGTTACCCCCGCCCCAACACACACACACATAAATATTTCTTCTCTCAATAAACTTGATATATACGGAAAAACCGTGAGATCATGAAATCGTACTCCTTAGCAAATATGAGGTGTGCAGTTATCATTTGTCACCAGCTAAATATGCTGCTGTTCGCTGTAACAGTCAAGAAAAAGAGGGACGAGTTTATCCTTTTTAGAAAATTGAGGATCCCAAACAGAAGATTATCTACCTCTTCTTTGGCTGGGTCAAGATTCTCCATAGAAAATAATTCTGAGTCTACTCTCTCTAATGCCCTGATGAATGGATCATCAGACACCCAGAGTCCTATTCCATATAACATAGTCAAAGTGACTGAAGCCTAGAAAATTGTAAGGTAGGTGGCCATTTAACATCAAACTCCTCTTTGATGTCTAATGTGACAGTTATATAAAATGTCATGTTTCCCTTCCCGCCCTATTTTGACAGTAATCTCAGAGACAATTTTTAAAGCTTAATGACAGCAGCTTTGCTTATCTTTACATTTAAAATATTTACTGCTGCTTCTTTCCTTGACTTGGATTTTCTCTTCTCTGTTCCTATTTTATGTAAAAATACATATTGCACATATATCTTATTTTGAAAATGATCTCAAAGCCTAACAGGAAAAAGACATGATCTAAACAAGTTTCAAGAGAACAAAATATAAAGGATGAGGAAAGTGATCAAGAATTGGCAAATGTCTAATGCTTGTCTCCAGTTCTTCTGCCCTGGGAATAAATACCTGCCTGTACAAAGGCTTCTTGACAGCTGAAGGAACAAAATGCTCTCCTGAAAGAAAGGAGTGAGACGTGCTCTATCTTCCACCCGCCCCTGCTCTGAAACGAAACAATACCTCCCAAAGGAGGTGTCAGCTGGCCCTTGGCAGGCAATATAAGTGGTTTTGAAGCTTACACAAAAGGAGAAAACCCAAACTTTCAGCTTTGGGGAGCAGTGTGATTATTCTGCCCACTACCTTCTGAAAGGAAAGGGATTCCCAGATCAACCAACCAAGCCAAGCCACTCAATGTGGGCTTCTTCTCTTCCCCTCAGCATTTATTATTTTTCCTCCCATTGCCTCAAGACTGATGGCCACAGGAAAGAGAGGAGATTTATGGATACATATAACTTTGTCTCTTTGGCTTCTTATTCATTCTAAGTGTGTTTACTCACCTTTTGTTGATGTGCCTGCCATACCTGCCGATGGGCCAGGAGGGCACAGGCAGGCTGGCTGGGAAAGGGAGGAAAATGAAAGGCCAAAGTCTGCGAAAAGGAGAGCTGGGAATGTCCATCTTCTACTTTGAGGGACTGGGGAGGAATTGAGGTTAAAGTAGACATGGATTGATTATGAGGTTTCTGATTTTTTATGCTTTTTTGGACTCTGTTAAGAGGTGAATAAATAGAACAGTTTTGATGGGACAAGAACATCTTTCACCCTTCTGTCCTCTTCTCTAATCCACCCCAAAGGGCTCCGTACAAGAACATGGTGAAATCATTTATTTTTGCCTCCATCTGTATTTACTGATTTCCTACTGTATGGTCATTACTATATGGTATTTATTGATTACTGTTGTATGTCCAAGTAAAACAAGCATTTTCTCTGCAGCCAGAGAGACCTGCTCTACCATTTACTAACTTGGAAACTTTGGACAATTTACTTGACTTTACTGACCCTCAATGAACACAGGTGAATAATGGAGATGATTGTGCATACCTCATAAAGTTTCTGTAATAATTAAATTGAGCTAACACATGCAGGTTTCTGGGTAGAGCACACAGTTGACATTCAGTAAAGGAACACTATTATCATCATGATAATGGCAATGAGAGAAGCATTTGTTTTAAGAATTGCATTTTTTATTGGAAAGTTTGTGGGTTGATGATACTAAGTATAATCTTCCTCAGATTTCAAAACGTCTTTTTTGAAACAATAAAGGTAGTGATAGGGTCACTGGAGAAGTAACTCTTGATTGTTGGATTAAAAAACAAAGGGCATCAAGAGGTTCTTGACCCTTCAGCTGCAATGAAGGATCAGTACCACAAATTCTTAGGAGAGAAGAAAGACAACTGCTTTCCAGGTCCTCTGATAATGGCATGGTAGAAAAGTAGGAAGTAGAATAGAGCTAAAAAGTTCCAGTCCTAGCACTTTGACAACTGAGCTCTGTGGCTTCGGGCAAGTCAGAAAACAGTAAAACAGTTTACCACCTATTCATCTACCCAATGCCAGGCACATAAACACTTTGCACATACAATTTCAATTAATCTGGTAAGTTTAAAGTAGGGATCTTTATCACTTCACAAACACCACATCTGAAGTGGATAAAAATATCTGCCTTCACAGAGCTACTGGGATGGCAGATACCTAAGCCTGCAGTATTTTTACTATCATTTAAATTGAATGGCCACTGGTCTTCATTTTCCCTTTTATGAAATTGTCACTTATGTCTGATAGCTTAAATTAACTTGCACACTGTCATACACAACTGCCAACAGACTCTGAACCCAATTCAATTCAGTGACTACCTAGCACCAACTATGGCCAAGGTCCTGAAATGGGCTTGCAATCTTACTCCCTTCTCATGGGTTTTATGTTTTTGTGGGAGCTATTACAGAAGCTACCACAGAAAGTTGAATATGATTATACAGCAAGAGAAATAAAAAAAATTTCTAATGGGTTTTGAAGGAAGGAATAGAACTCTCTGGCCTGGGGATGTGGGGGAGGTAGGAGAGGGATCAGACATCAGAGAAGTCTTCCTAAG
This sequence comes from Tolypeutes matacus, assembly GCA_026826555.1. Classification (NCBI taxonomy): domain Eukaryota; kingdom Metazoa; phylum Chordata; class Mammalia; order Cingulata; family Chlamyphoridae; genus Tolypeutes; species Tolypeutes matacus. The sequence continues at coordinate 18,893,252 of JAKSZT010054396.1, forward strand.
GAGAGGGTATTTAGGGATGTACTGTAAACAAAATAAACGTGGTATTTTAATTTTACTTCTTTATCCAATAATTAAATCAATACATGCACACTATTGAAACTATATAAAACTAAAGCATAGGAAAATGTTACCATGTGCCAGCTGTGATGGTTTAAGGTTGTATGTACCCCCAGAAAAGTATATTCTTAAAGCTAATCCACTCCTGTGGGTGTGGACCCAATGTTAGTAGGATCTTTTGGTGAGAAGAATCTTAAATTGAGATATGACCCATCTCGTTAGGATGGGTCTTAATCCTCTTACTGGAGTCCTTTATAAGAGAATGAAATTCAGACAAGGAAAGAGAAAGCCACAGAAGCAAGAGAGAAAGCCACAGAAGCAAGAAGCTGAAAGCAATGGAAGCTGGAAAAAAGAGAGAGACTAGCAGACACTGCCATGTCCATGTGCCTTGCCATGTGACAGAGGAGAACAGGATCGCTGACAGTTGGTCTTCAGGAAGAAAGAATTGCCTGATGATGCCTTGACTTGTACATTTTTTTCAGCCTCAAAACCATAAGCTTGTAAGTTAATAAATCCCCCTTGTTAAAGCCAATGTATTTCATGGCATCTACTCGAGCAGCTTAGCAAAGCAGGACTCCAGCTAATCAAGGACAGCATTGTTACATTTGAGGGATATTTTCTTACAGTAGTTTTTCTAGGTAACCTATATATATATATATATCAGCGATATAATATGATAGTCTGCTTTTTACACTAAAAATTTTAAGTGTTTTCTTAGTTTGTAAAGACTTTAATAACTATTATTTTAATAGTGGCATAATTATGAGCCAAAGAACAAATATGTTAAAAATATACCTAATTCCTATGTTTTAAAATACTCCAATTTTTCCATTTTTAGCCATTGTAAATTACCCAGTGATGTGTTTAGCAGAAGCATAAAGCCAAATACCAATTATCTGGTCTGGGATATGGATTATAGCTATCCAAAGATCATCTATGACAAGTGTTTTCCCCCATTTCAATCCCTTCTGTCTACCAAACTTCATAAATCATTTCACTCTCATTTTCAGAATCTTCCAGTAGATTTCAGTCATTCCCAATCTAGACAGATCCTAACTCTGTTTCCTGCCTCCCTAGACTCTCTAGACTAGGCCTGACTGTAAATGAATTCTTGTTTCCTTCGGTTGCCCTCCCTCTAAATGTGTCTGCTATCCTTTCACTCTCTTATTCCCTTTACCCATTTTGAGCTCACTGACCTCATTAAGACTCTGGGTCTCTCAATCCCTCCCTTTTCTCTGAATCTGTTGGTCCTCTCTGAGCCTTGCTTCCTTTCTCTCTGTTTTGACTTCATCAGAGCTTATTTTTTTCTTTATCAGAGCTAATTTTTCATGATGCTAAAGCTTAAGTTTCATGGTCTCTCACTTTCCCAGTTTGCTTTAAAGGTGCTGTACCTGATTTTGCATTTGTAATTTTGCATTTTTTATTCTTAAAGAGGTCCCACAAAACCTGAATCTGCTCACCAACCCCATGGTGGATAACCTGTCACTGAAGTTTCCCCATCTCCCGGAAACATTATTTTCTTTTCTGTGCTCCAAGCTGTTCTATAATTTCTTCTATGGAGATATAATTGCTTGTGTGATCATAAGTTCCTTGAGGGTGGGAACTATGTCTTATTTATCTTTATAAAAATAAGTGCATGTTTGCAGAATGCTTTGCTAATCCCTGATATTTTGTACCAAGCAAAAATAATGGTTATTATTATTATTATAATGATGCTGCTGATGGCTACAAATGTTTATAGAGAGCATGCTAGTTGTGGAAGATTGTATTTTCCAAAATAGACCACAGTGATACTTCTGGTGTCACATGCTCTTCCAGATCCTTGCCACTCTCCATGGAGAGGTCAAGTCAACTTCCTCTCCCTGTGAACCTGCAAGGGTTCCAACCAATAGAGTATGGAGGAAGTGATGATGTGACTTCTGAGCCCAGGACATACAAAGGATACAGCTTCTCACTCTTTCAATGTTTGCCTTCCGAACCCAGCCACCAAGATGTGAGGAAGCTTGAGCTACACGGAGAGGCCCCTCATTGGTGCTCTAGGCAACAGCTCCACTTAAGGTCCCAGCCAACAACCAGCATCGAGCTGTAAGTGAATAAACCTTCAGATCATTGACTCAGCCCCAGGCTTCAAAGCTGCCCCAGTGGATGCTGAATGGAGCAGAAACAAACTGTCCCTGCTGAACCCTGCCCAAATGGCAACTTGTGAGCAACATAAATGCTGTTTTAAGCCACTAAGTTCTGGGTAGTTTGTTTCACAGAAAGACATAATCACAACACTAGGTGTCAGGCAGTGTGTTAAAAGCTTTACATACATTACCTTATTTAGGAAACAGAGACCCAGAAAGGATAAATGACTTGCCCAAGCTCACCTTCTCACCAGCTAGCCAATTCTGCCATCTTTTAAGCCATAGCTCGTCTACTAGATCTTTCAGTTTATGGAAATGTCCACAGATCCTCCCTTCTTTAAACACCAATAGCCATTTGCTGCAGCCAGCTGTATTCTAGAACCTATGTCTGTTCCCCAAAATAGCCTGGCAATAGAGGTGTATCACACTCCTCATTTTACAGATGAGGAAACAGGCACACAAAAAGGTTAGGAATTTGCTCAAGGAACTAGTAAGTGGCAGAGGTCTGCCTTCTCCAAATCCCACTCTTTAAATTTAAACTATTCTTTAGTTTCCTTTCCAAGGTCACTTACTTTGACTTTTAATGCAATATTGTCTCATTTTATATCTTAATCACTTTGTATATATATTCTTATTCTTTGCACTGGATTGTGTGCTCCCACACAACAGGGACTATGTCATACATTTCTTTGGGATCCTTCTTAGCATTCTACACAATGCTAGGCACCTAAGAGGCACTCACCAATTGATTAAATGTAAAAAGTCACAAGCAGCATCCATAAAAGATATTTTTAGAGCTGTATGAAGAAAAAAGTACATAGAAACAAAGAAGTTAAACCTTGAAGCTAAACCAGTAAGGGCTTTAGGCAAGTCTTAGTGATTTCCTTTTTTTCTATCTAAAAATGTCTTTCTACTTCTTTTGAAAGTGTTTAAGTCTAACACAAGCATAAATACTTGGTTATATCTTTTAAAGTAGCTCATTTTAAAAACCAGGCTTTCTCATCAGCCTTGTGTTTTTTCACAGTGCTAGAATCTTTGTTTTGTTTTGTTTTTGTTTTTTTTTTTTTTAGTTGAATGAAAGACTCTTTCTTATTTAGTTGAATGAAAGATCTCACTTATTGCTGCAGCTTCAAATTGAAACAATCAATATGGATGTGAGACAGTCTGGAACATTAAACAAGATCTTGTTAGATGGATATTTTTTCCTTTTCTTTATTATATTTGGAGGGGCAGGGAACAGAAAGGATGGGTTAGCAATGGGGAGCTCCCTGGAAATTTACTTTCCCATGGTGTCCCTGGTGCAGCAGCCATAGCTGAGTGATTACAAATGGAATGGTCCCAGCTATGGCTATTTCATCCACCCACAATCCTTTTTTTCCAAAGTGTCATTTATATTTTTAAAGATCCTCTTCAAAGCTATTGAGAAATTTTGGGGGAAAGAATAGCATTTTAGGGTCACCATCCAGAAAATAATAACATAGGGCCTTTATTTAATTTACCAACACCCATTTATTGAGCATCTACTATGAGCCAGGCATGAAGATAGTGCAATGGAAGACACTATCACTGACCTCAAAGGGCTTGCAGCCTTGCCTACCATTTCAAAGCAATATTCTTTCTGAAGGATAAGGGGCTGGAAAGAGCTGTCAAAATGTAATCTCACCTGGCATGACAGTTCTTATAGCAACACTACCTTATAGTTTTGCTGAATACAGGTATTATAGCATTTCGGATTAATAACTAGTTTCTCAGTATAAATTGCTTAATGTGGAAGGTTCTTAATGTCTGCATATCCCATAAGCTTAACTTTAATTTTGAGGCATAATTTAGGCAACTGGCACAAAAGAAAATAATGGAGGGGATATTCCACAAACTATCAGTAGAGAGCTATAAGAGTTGAGACACTTCATTTTACAGATGAGCAAATGCAGGTCCCTGGCAATGAATCACATAACTCCATCAGGATCCAGGATCATTTAAACACATTCACTTATTCAAAAATGTTCATAAAGGAGGATGATTTCCTTGGCAGATGCAGTGCACTGTGAATACATGTAAATAAGATACTATGAGTTTAAGGTAGAAACTACAGTAAAGCATAAAGAAGAAAGTAGCAATGATTCATTATTTTACTGTCTCCTGAGTTCAATATTATTTTAACTTTATTAATATAAAATAAACCTTTTTGGCCCATTTAAAGTTTTTAGGCTTTAATTCAAATTTGGCAATAATATCACTATTCATGTTCGTTTTGATTTACTTTTGCTAAATGTATTTTGCATAGTCCTTTAATTCTAACCTTTTAAAAAATTTGAATCTAATCTGTAGTTTTTCATCTTCTAACAGGAAAGTTTACCTTATTCACATTTATTTTCACTAGTTATATATGGTCTTCTGTTGTCCTGTTTGAACTTTCGGTTTTTCATGCTTTATTTCACTTGACAGGTGGACTTTGGTTTCTTTTCTCTTTTTCTAATTTAAGTGACTTCAATTGATTTTAAGTGTTTTCTATTAGTGGTCACCTTTACATTATTCCAAAATATATTGAGTCATTTTTTCTCTAATTAATAATGTGAAGAATGAAATAGTAAAAATATGGAGGATCATATTTAATACAAACTTGAGAGGATGGAAATGAATCTCTCTCTGGTCTTTCTAAAAGAGTCCTGAAATTTCATGTACACAGGGCTTCTCAACAGGGAGTGATTTTGGACCGCTGAAGACATTTGGCAAGGTTTAGAGACATTTTTGGTTGCCACAACTGAGAGGAGGGGTATACTACTGACATTTAGTTGGTAGTGGCAGAAGATGCTGCTAAACCTCCTGCAATGCACAGGGCAGCCCCACGACAAGAATTACCCAGACCAAATCATCAGTGCTGCCAAGGTTGAAAAAACCCTGGCTTATACTTTTTCTTGGTTTCTAGGTAAAGTTTATCACCACAAATGTTTTTTTCTCTAATTTCAAAACTGAAAACAAAAAGGAAGTGCATGTATATGTTCTTTCTCTCCTTGTAGGATAAGATATCTTTTCTATTTATTCATTCCTTTATTTATTTGTATATTTACTTTTGTTCCCATCCCTCTCAGGTGTATTCTACTGGAATTCAAATTGTGCATTATTCAAGGGTGCCACTTATGAGGACACTATTCTCATCACAGATCAATACTAACTTAAACGAAGGAGCAGATGGCATTGGAAGATTCCTGGCCTCTCTCCTGAGTTCCAGCACTTCCCTCACAAGCCACTTCCTCATTCCTCTCTCACCTTCCCTAGACTTTTAACCTCACCTGGGAGCAGAGGGCAGACTTTTCCTAACATCAGAGATGTGTGTGTGTGTGCGCGCGTGCGTGTGTGCACATACAGCCAGGGTTGCTAACTGCAGCGCTCTGGGACTCTCCCTCAGGCAGAGCTGTTCAGCCTGTGCAATAATACACTAACTTAATTGTTTTTCCCTCAAGGAAGGAGTTAATGTAATTGGAAGTTTAGAGCCGGATTGTTATTAAATTATTATTTTCATTAAATATCTTCTTTTGATAATTATTAGCAATACTTATTTACTTAACTGTGTTTTTAGTGCAGTAATTCTCAACTGTAGCTACACATTAGAATAACCTGGGGAACTATTTAAAAATACTTTTGGGGGGACCACTTGAGCCCTATTAAATCTGTATTTCTGGGTAACAGCAGGGCATTGGTATTCTTAAAAGCTTCCCAGCGATTCCAATGTGCAGGCTGGTTTCAGAACCATTGATTTAGTGGTTGCATTGTCTACTACCAATTATTTTGTACCAAAGCTCCCCATTCTTGACTTTTCTTTTCTTATTCTTTTGATGATACTCTTCTGATTCTGTTTATGAAGATAATGCCATCGACTGACATTGCAAATGAATGACAATTTGGCCGGTTATCGTGTTCAGGTTTCTATCTATATCTGTCTATTTGTCTGTCTGTCTGTCTATCTATCTATCTATCTATCTATCTATCTATCTATCTATCTATCTATCTATCTATC
>JAKSZT010054396.1:18899459-18989232 GCA_026826555.1 Tolypeutes matacus
ATCTATCTATCTATCTATCTATCTATCTATCTATCTATCTATCTATCCATCGATCTATCTCATCTCTCTGGCATTTACCTATTACTATCTATGGTCAAAACTGTATAGACATTGCTCCTTTGTCTTTTTGTATTTGGATATTAACCTGATTTTTTTTTTCTGCCTGGATTCTTTGATATGTTCTTTATCCTTGAAATTCAAGGATAAAATCAGTGAACTCCTTTGATGTTGTCACAAGTTTTTCTTCATCTCAGGAAGATTTTCTTCTACTATTTCTTTTATTTTGCTCCTCCCATGATTACTTGCTCATATTCTTCTGGAATATCTATTCCACCTATATTGCCATGGTTCTCAAACTTGGTTATGCATTAGATTCATCTTTTAAAATTTCCAAAGCCCAGATCACACCCCAATCCAATTAAATCACAATCTCTGGAGTTGGGGTGGATGTATCAGATTTTAAATCTCCCCAGGTGATTCCAATATGAGGCAAGTTTGAGAACCATTGATATGTTGGGTCTCCCAGATTTGTTTTCCATGCCTCCTTTTTTAGTTCATCATTTTCAGGTGTGTGCTCTCCTGAGCACCAAATGCAAGGTTCAAAGACATTTGAACAACCTGTCTTGGCCTGAATTTCCCTTCCATTTTTTCCCCAGATTAAGTAGATTTATAGTCTTCTTCTTATATTTCCTTAGCACTGCCCAAATCCTAAACTACCTTATTGCTTCAGCTTGTTTTTGCTTCTTTCCATTGTCTCTATTAATACCTTCTTCAATGGCTGGTATTTCTATTTCTTTATTGTGGTGCCATGACTTACATTCTGGATTTCCCTTTGCGTTAGGAACAGTGGTTTTCAACCTTGGCTGCACATTGGAATCACCTGAATCCCATTCCTGGCGATTTGGATTTAATTATTCTGGGGTGCAGAGGGCATAAAAATTTTTATTGCTTCCCAGCTGATGCTAATGTGTACTGGAGGCTGAGAACCTCTATCCTACTGCTTTTTATTAGCTTCATTTTTATGATAATGGCAGTAGTTCTCAAACTTTGGTGTGCATCAGACTCCTTTGGAGGGCTTCTTAAAACAAAATTTCAGGTCCCTCCTCCAGAGTTTCTGATTGAGTGGCCCAATAATTTGCTTGATTAACAAGTTCCCAGGTGATGCTGATTCTGCTGATCCGAGACCACACCTTAAGAACCAGTGGATTAGGGTATGGTTTGGTTGGAATCATTGTGCCCCTTTAATAATCCACTTCCCTCTCCTGCCCATTATGTCTTGGACTCAGGTAACTGTGGCTCTCATTTTATCTAATGTGTGGACTTTATGTGTGCACATTTAAGTAGAGTCTTTATTTTTAAAGCAGTTTTATTGAGATATATTCACATACCATACTATCCATCCAAAGTGTACAATCAATGGCTTTTAGTGTAATCACAGTATTGTGCATTCATCACCACAAAAAATTTTAGAACAATTTCATAATTCCAAAAAGAAGCCCCCCCCCTTACTACTTAAGCAGTATTCTTGAAACTAAGTGATCACAGGCACTCAGATTCATCTGGGGACTTGGCAAGTACTGTATATGCAAGGTGCAAAGAAGGTAAAGAACATCAAATATAATATACCTACTCAAGTAAATTCCTAGAATGCTTATCTCCTGCCTTACTTGATAATGCTTCCAATTGCTTTTGATGTGGAAAAAGAGATGGAGCAGAAATGGTGGGGAATTGAGAAATATATTACTATGTAGGTTAAGGCATAAACTATGTGAGTATTTGTGCAAGGCTACTCACTGAGGCTGACCCTACCACGATGCCTTTTCTGCTCCCATGATGCCTGTGTGTATTGTGAAGTTGAAAATGTTTTAAACCTTCTGCAAACCATATAGGTCTTTGTCTTTTGGGTGGCTAGCATTGTCTTGACACCATGAAAACACTGTTTACTGCTATGATTGTACTTTTTAATTTAGCAATGGCATTTTTCACTTCCATGCAGATTTTTTCCCTTTCCTTTTTGTGACTTCCTGATGTGGTTTAATAAATGCAGTAGCCTCTTGAAATATGTTGGGAACACTGCTAAAAAGTTTTATTTTTTTCCTTGCAGTGATGTTCACAGGAAGACATTAGCTCTGATTTCTCAGTGTGTTTCTTGTTTTTTGAACTGCAGAAACTTTGCTTATTTCTAGTGATTTTTCTCCATATGCATGTCTTTCCCAAAAGAAATCTATGCTTTTCTAGCATTGGGGGCTGAGGTTCATCTTGTCAAATTCCATGTGTGCTTTATTTCAAATCTCCCAAGCAAAGGGAAGAGTTTAATTTTCCTTTGCCAGTCTAGACTTACAGCAGCCTGGGGGAGTAAGGAGAATGTCAAATTCAGGGAAAGCTGCATCAAAGGGCTGTGCCTCTGGGATGAAGAATTTATATTTATTTATGGTGGGCAGGAATGATCTATGTACCACTCCATCCCTTTGCCTAGGGAGCACCCAAAGTACCAAAGGCAGGCCAAGGTTCCATAGCTGTGATGTACGTGGTTGGGTTGTCCACTGACATTTTTATTATTGCAAAGGTGATGGTAGGAGCCACAGGTTCCTGTGATGGCCTCTCAACTTGCTTGCATCCCTCCAGAGTTAGTGGGCATCTTCATCTTCTTTTTTATGTGAGCTATTCTTTCACAGTTATGGAGATATAAGAATAAATCAGGTCTCCAAATTTCTATGTAAAGGGCCAAATAATAAATATTTCAGGCTTTGCAGGAAATACAATCTTTGTCGAAACTGTTCAACTCTGCTGTTTTTGTAGGAAAGCAGCCATAAACAACCTATAAATGAATGGGTATGGTTATGTTCCAATAAAATTATTTATAAAAACAGGACATAATTTGCTGACCCTGATATAGATGGTCTGCTTTCCATGCTGCCTACCTTAACTCTATCAGTCAGAAATTCTTCACAATTTTTGGAGGCCGCAATTTATAATTTGATATGGATAATCCTCATTTTTATATTCCATTTGTCACTTCAAAGATGATTATAGAAGCAAATCAGACACATGTCCTCAAATTGCCATCTTTCCAGGAATCCCAAGTGCCTGAATTTTTTAATGTTCAATATCACATTCCATAATAAAGACCTTTAATGTTCTTTAACTCCACATTGACATTTAGACTCAAAACCGTATCCCAATATCTGAAGCCTGGTTTTTAATTTTTCTTTTAAGAATTCTCTTCTATTATTATTTAGTAGCAAAAAGCACTCTACTCTAGAGACAACTAGGCTCATATGAAGTCTGAATTTCTTGGGTTGACTCCAGATTTTTCTGTTGCAAGATTTTCATGGCTACAGAACAATAAAAGTTTCATTTTAAATTCTGCACCCTATAAAAGACCAGCGCTTGAGTCCCATTTGAGAAACAGTGAAGACTCAAAAGTCCCTCTCTGAAGGCCATATTTTTAACAAATTCTGAAAGATGAAGATAGAATTGCTTCTGGGTGAAAACTCAATCTGTAAATATGTAATAGGTACATACTATGCATTCAGCTTTGTTTTAGACCCCATGGTATCAAGAGAGTCATGGTATAAACTATAGTTCCTAGCCTCTAGGAATCAATCACGGAATCAACAGAGGGGATATTTTGTAATAATATCTCAGATATCTCAGTATAATTCAATAATATTACTTTATCTCCAATTGGTTCATTCATTTATTCAGCATACATTTATTGAATGCTTATTGCAGGTCACGTCCTGTTTTAGGAACTCCAAATACAAAAAGTAAAACATGGTCCCTAAGATGATGTTCACAGTCTATCAAGGAAGACAGTATACAAACCAATGTTTGCAATAGAGAGTAATAAGTTTTTTAACGGAGCAGGTCATGAAGTATGGCAGCCTGGTGGGGGCAGGGGAAATCCAAGGCAGCCTTTCCAGTAGTGGCTTGAATTGAATCTTTAACAATGACCAGCATTTTCTACCCAAATGGGGCGGAGGTGGCAGAATGTGCAAAGTCATGGAAAGTGAAATCACAGGAGGAGTTCAGAGAACTCTTCATAAGTAGAATTTCTCAGCATTTCCATCCTTAGTGTTTACAGTTTTAACTACTCTCAGCCAGTACCAAAGGGTGATGGTATGGAGTAAATGAAAATTTTGCTTAGGCACAGTTTTGAATTACCAGTGCTGAGAGGTGGCCTTATTTAATCATGGTATCTTCAGCACCTAGGACAGTGCCTCACATATAGTTGACATGAATAAATTGTTCTTTGAATTAATGATCCCTTACCTAGTGACTGAATGCAGCCAGGCTTGCAAATGGTGGTGTGATTTATTATATATATTGTGTTGTATTGTATTGTATTGTATTGTATTGTATTGTATTGTATTGTATTGTATTATATTATATTATATTATATTATATTATATTATATTATATTATATTATATTATATTATATTATATTATATTATATTATATTATATTATAATTTCCAACAAACTTTTCCCCTTCTCCCCTTCCCCGGTAACCTCTAATATACTTTGTATCTCTATGAGTTTGCTATTTCTAGTCCTCTCTTACGAGTAATATCATACAATGTTTGTCCTTCTGTGACTTAATTATTTCACTGAAAATAATGTTTTCAAGTTCCTTCCATGTTGCAATCTGAATCATAACTTCATTTTTTCTTATGGCCAAATAATATTACATTACATATATGTACCACATTTTGTTTATCCTTTCATTTGTTGATGGATATCTGGGATGATTCCACCTTTTGACTATTGTGAATAATGCTGCTATAAACAATGATGTACTGGTGTGTATTTTAGAAGTAGGTATCTGTAAGTGGAATTTATGGGTCATATGGTAATTCTAAATTTGACATTTTGAGTAACTGCTTTACATGGTGGCTGCATCATTTGACATTCCCACCAACAAGACACTAGAGTTCCAATTTCTCCAAATTTCTTTTTAACATTGTTATTTTCTGTTTGGTTTTTGTTTGTTTGTTTGTTTGTTTTTAATAATAGCCACACTTGTGGGTAGGAAGTGCTACCTCTTTGTGACTTTGATTTGCATTTTCATAATGGCTAATGATGTTGAGCATCTTTTCATAAGCTTATAGGCGATTTGTAAATCTTCTTTGGAGGAATGTCTAACTCCTTTGCCCATTTTTAAATTGGGTTGTTGTCTTTTAGTTGTTGGGTTACAGTAGTTATTTATATATTCTAGATATTAAGCCCTTATCTAATATATGGTTTGCAACTATTTTCTCCCATTCTGTAGGTTGTCTTTTCACTTTATTGATAATATCCTTTTATGAACAAAAGTTGTTCATTTTGATGAAGTCAGATTTTCTATTAGTCTTTTGTTGCTCATGCTTTTGGTGTCATTTTCAAGTCTGAAGATTTCCCCTATGTTATCTTCTAAAAGTTTTAGCTCTTATATTTAGGTCCTTGATCCATTTTGAGTTGATTTTTGTATATGATGTGAGGTAAGGGTCTAACTTCATTCTTTTGCATGTAGATATCCAGTTTTGCCAGGACCACTTGTTGAAAAGACTATTCTTTCCCCATTGTATGTACTTAGTACCCTTGTCAAAAATCACTTGGCTATAGGTATGTGGATCTATTTCTTGATTTTCAGTTCTGTTGCATTGGTTTATTTGTCTATCTTAATGCAAGTATCACACTGTTTTGATTACTATAGCTTTGTAGTACAATTTGAAATCAGGAAGTATGAGTCCTCCAACTTTGTTCTTCTTTTTCAAAATTGTTTTGGCTATTTGGGGCCCCTTGTAGTTCCATATGAATTTGAGGATCAGTTTTTTATTTCTGAAAAGAAAAATGCTGCTGGAATTTTGATAGGGATTATATTGAATCACTTTCTATAATATTGATATCTTAGCAATATTAACTTTTTCAATTGATGAACATGTGATGTCTTACCATTTATTTAAGTCCCTAATTTCTTTCAACAGTTTTTTTTATAGTTTTCAGTATATAATTCTTTTATATTCTTTTTAAAACCTATTTCTAGATATTTTATTGGCAGCATGTTTTTTCTGTTATGTTCTCAACCTGAAATCTCTTGTGAAATGATGATTTGATACCATTATTCCTTTGTGATTGCACCCTGCTAGTCTTGTGATAGAAGTAAATAAAGATGGATAAGAGAAACTCTTCTTGTAGTCAGCTCAATCTTATTAAATTTTAGAAATGTTTTGAGTCACCATTGTCTCCTCTGTTTCTCTCACCAGTCCCTTTCCATACGCACACATCCAGTCCATCAGCAAATCTTTTGTCTCTCTCTTTTAATATATGACAACTCTAGCATTTTCCTCCACCTCCACCACTGCAACCACAGCCCAAGACACGCTCATGATAGATAAGCATCACTTATTGTAGGTTCTTCCTCCCTGGTCCCTTCTGCCAATGAACCCCAGTGACCTTTTCTCCACTAGTAGCCAGAGTGGCCTTTAAGCATAGGTCAGATCAGTCATCCCTCTGTTCAAAACCCTCCAAAGGCTCCCCATTTTAATATTCAAAGTCTTCACCATGGCCTACCAAGCCCTGTGTGACTAGGCCCCACTTCCCTCTCTTACCCATTTCCCATCACTCTCGCCCATGCTCCCTGGACTGCAGCACCTCTAGGTTCCCCACTGCTCCTTGAACTCCCCAATCACATTCCCTCTTCATGTCTTTGAATTGGTTTCTTTTCCCTGCTTGGGATGCTCCCTTACTTTCTTCCAATGCTGCTCTAATGTCACCTCATTAGAGAGGCCTTCCCTGATTCACCAAATATGTTATATTTTTACCTGTTTACTTTTTAATCAACTATCAATTTTCCACTAGAATGTAAGTTTCATGGGATCAAGGATTTTATCTGTTTCTCAGTAATAATTCTTAACCAGAGAAATATAAAATTCAGTTATATTACAGAGTGCAATATTGAATTGGGAGATGGTTGAGACCTATGATAGGAATTAATTCACTCTCTGCTCTAGCTGAAAGCAAGAAGGAAGTGGTCTGTAAAGCTCTTTCTGGAGGGGGCCACGCCCTGAGGAATTTCGCAGGATTTAGGTGGGACATAGTTCAGCCTCAGCAACTAGTTTTTAGGGATACAAGTGTTTTTTTTGTTTTTTTTGTTTTTTTCCTTTTTTCTCCTATCAGGCTGTTAAATAATGACTAAAGTATCTATATTAACTACAAAACAACCATATGAAAGGTGTTCCATTATTATCTCCATTTTATAGCTAAAGAAAGTGGAGTACAGAGAGGTTAAGAGCAAAGTGCTTGAAGTCTCACTATGAGTAATCGGCAGAGCTGAAATTCAAACTGTCAGTCCAGCTCTTGCTCAACCCCCGCACTGCTTGGCCTGTGATGGACAAGAGACAAAAGATGCTTCCCTGATGTCTGGCCATATCACTTTGTCACACCAGAATCAGTCTCTTAGTTGTACTAAGTAATGCTCGTGGAACAATAATAAGAGGTCTGTCTAAGTTTCCTGGCTGCAAATGTACTCGCCATCTTTCAGGAGTGCTAGGATCAGACTGTGAAATAGAATAAAATGCACTCTTTCGCCATTCAAATCAGTCTTAAATGGGGCAGAAGGTCTGAAGATCTCTCCCCCAGTGAATGATTTTGTAGATTATTGATTTGGGCAGCAGTTTTTTTAAACATTAAAACCTTGAATGAAGTAACTTAGCCTGAAGAAAAATATGTCAAATACAGAACTTGTTATAGCTAGTTCTTCAGCCTCTGAAGACCTTGTAAACTGTCCAGATGTATTTATTTTTAAAAATATTTTCTCAGGGAAAAAGGATGGATTGAGAAAGGGAGAGTGGGATTTGTCTCTAGAAATTATAATCTCTTCGAAAAGGAAACTTTGAAAGGCTTTTTTTGTTTTAGAAGCATTCTCTGCCTTGTAGGCCATTCCTTAAATATTAGGTATTGTTATTCAGAATCTGAAAAATGTAAAATGGCTCCCCCTTCTTCCTCCATTGTCTGCATCCCTTTCCTCTTTCTTCATTACAGCTGGTATATGGATTTGGTTTTCCCACTAAAGGAGTTGGAAGAGATGGGAACATTAATTAAATAGAGCAATTGTGTGCCAGTTTAACTCAGGAAAATGTGATAGTTTCTATGTTGTCACCAATGAACAATAATAAAAATATTAATATTTTAATATTAAAATATATATTACATATATTTTATGGAACATTGCATTTCCATAAATGGAAAAAATACTCCATTTTTGCCCTACAAAATTGTGTACAGTTCACAGAGTACTAACACATATTTCCTTTGATGGGGACACTACTAAATTTCTAATTGCCTTACATGTGTTAATTTTGTTTCTACAACTAATGTGCAAACTTTCTGAGAGCAGAGGACTGTATGATGTAGAGGTTAAGAAGGTGGGCTCTTGATTACACCATTTGCCATACCTGTGTGAATTGGGCAAGTTATCTCCATGATTCTCAGTTTCCTTATCTATGAAATGGGAATAATAATGGAACCTCAAAGTAATAAAAAGAGCTAATCTTTATGAAATTGTCAGTAAAATGTCTGACATTTTTTTTTTTTTTGCCTTCTTTGTGCTTGTCAGAGATCTATCTAATCCTTCAGTAAATCATTGTGTAAATCTTTATATATTAATTTATTAGCTCTAGAAATGACATCACTTGAAGGGAATCCCTTTCAGAATTATCAATGCTTAATTTGACTACAAATTGAACGACAAAACTAGAAAGGCGGAAAATACAAAATAGACTTAAAACATAAGGTTGATTATCAAGTGGTGATTGTAGTCTGCTCCAGGGAGCATATTTAAATTAGAGGCCCCTTATTTATATTCTACCATCTTAATCCAGATTAGATCCTTGTTAAGAATGAAAACACAAACAAAACAGAAACAGCTAAGTTGGAAAGAGTAAATTACCATGTATATATATAATGACTGTGCCATGTCAGGAGCCAGGGTTCTCTTTTATATTTTAAGACACTTAGAAATTTCAGTGGGTGGGGCTAGAAGATTGAAACCATTTTAGTAAAATACAAGACCATTCCACATATTTGTTTCTTATCCCCTGATAAGTGGCCCAGTCATTCCCTACCAGTCAAGCCTTTTCTCACCCAGAAGCTCTGATTGATGTCTGTTTCTCATTTTAGAACTCCTTCCCGAGCATCTTCCTAAAGTATAAATACATCACCACTAGACTCCTTCCACTCCAAAACAGGTCCTTAAAATGTATCCCAAAATTATATAAAAAAATAAACAAAATAAATCAGATACCTTGATATTTTAAAACAACAGTATTTTGGAGTCACAATGAAAGTTGACTGGTAGAATCCAGATAAAGTCTGTATTCTAGTTAATGGCTCAATGTTAATTTCTTAGTTTTGACAAATGTTCCATGATAATGTAAAGATGTTAACATTAGGGAAAACTGGATAAAGGGTATGCCAGAACTCTATGTACCACCTTTGCAACTTTCCTGTATCTAAAATTATTTCAAAAAAGGAAAGATAGAGGGATTGAGAGATGGCTGTTAAGGGGAGTGGAAATTTCTTTTTGGAGTAATGAAAATGTGATTATACTAAAAGCCATTGATTATACACTTTGGATAGATTGTATGGTATGTGAATATATGAATATATCTCAATAATAACTGCTTTTAAAAAAAAAACAGTTTATTTACAAAATGAAATTTGAGATCATGTAATCCATTCCTCTTATTTTATGTAGGAGGAAATGGAGAAGGGAAGTGAACCCCAGGCCTGATATCCTGATCTCTCAGTTTGGTGATATCTTTGAAAATGTATTTGGGAATCTTTACTCTGAGATTAACCAATAAACTATCTTAAAGAAGAATATATGAAGAAGTTTTCCATTTTTGTCCTGCCATATTCACATAGACATTGCTAAAATCCATCACTTGGGTCTGGTCTAGGACTAAGAAGTGGGGTCCCTTACCTATCACCCTCTGGCCTAAATTCAGCCCAACTCTACACTGCCATCATATGTTGATGCAAGTCTTGGTATTAGGTGTCATGTGGAGTTAGAGGTCATGCCCTGAATGTAAGTACAGGTGGGGATCTCAGGAGCTCAGACTTTTCAAAAGGAATACCATCAATTTGGCCCAAAGAAAGTATCCACATTTCAACCATAATGCCTAATTTGGCTGTTTGCTCATTGCTTTTGGAGCCCAGACTGGCAAAGAACCCAGTCTACATTTGTTGGGATGGGATTTTGATGTATTCTGTTGGCTATTCTGGTCTCCTACACCTGGTCATGCCCCCTGCCTTCAGTGCTTGCTGTGCTCTGAGGATTTGGCACCCACTTGCTCTCCTGGCTTTCAAACTTCCTGACTTTCCCACTAATCTTTGGCTTTACCTTTTCCACCTGGCCTTGGCAGCTTGCATCAGCCCTGTCCTTCAATGCTTATTGACTCTTGACTAGTAAATCACAATGGACAGAATATGAGAGTGTTATGAGACAAGTCCATCTTCCCAATGAGAATATAAGCTCCCTAAAAAGGATTATTCCTTACTTGTTTTCTTGAAACAACATCTTTCCTAGTGCTAGGAAACCTGGCCACAGATATCCAGAAAGATGATTCAGCGCAGATGATCCTGCCTCATTTATTTTCTCTTCATCAGTCGCTAGACATAGTCCATCTTGGTCCTGATTGAGAAGCATCACATTACTGAGAAAAATGGACAGACCTGGAGTTTGACAATACTGGGTTTAAGCTGAACTCTGCCAGGAAATTTTCCTCTATGAGCCTCAGTTTGCTTATCTATGAGAGGAGATGATTATATAAATAGCCTCATGATGTTTTAGTAATTACACGAAACAATATCTCAAGCCATTTCTTCATATATAATGGAATTAAAAATTCATACAATATCAGAGCTGAGGGGCACCTAAACATCTTTCAGGTCTCCCTCACCCTATTTTACAAACAAAACTCCTGAGGTCCCAGGAGACGTGGTTATTACCTTAGTAGATTGTGAATTGATGGATGGAACCACACTCTCAAATTTAATCCTAGAATCTTCTAGTACAGTCTCCTTTTCTAATTTGTGCTAATTCAACCTGGAATTTCTTGGATTCTTAAAAAACTTCATGTAGAGCATGATGGCAATTTTGTTTGAAAAATGAGTATGTAAAGATACAAACACCAAAAAGGAAATACATCAAGATTTTAAACAGTGACTATTTCTGGGTGGTGTGATTATGGGTGCTTTAATTCTTCTCTTTACTATTTATTTTCCTTTCTCTCTCAAATTAACACATTACTTCTGCAGTCAAAAAAATGAATACATAATGTATTGAAAAATTATTTTTGAATGTACCTGCATTTACTAGTGATCAGGAAGAAATGAAGGGGATGAGAGAGGGAAGCGTTGGAAGACCACATGTTTTTTTAATCCATTCCTTAATGAATCATTCATTCTTTCAACATATATTTATTAAGCATCAAATATATATAATGCCTGAATTGTCTTTGTCAGATATAAAAATAAATCAGAAACAGTACTTGACAACAAGTATCTCAGAGTTTAGAAGGGAAGATACAAATGTACACAAAATGTATAATTTCAGAGTCTATGTATTAAAATCCATATGAAATCATACAAGGAGCTATGGCTTAAGCAAGATAAATAACACTTTGGGTTTATGAGGAAAGACTTCATGAAGAAGATGGCATTTGATTTGGGCCTGCAAATGAGTAGGAATTAGATAAGCAAAGATAGCAAGGGAGGGGCACTCATCTCTCCACCTATTTCCTCTTCCCTCCCCATGAGAGAAGTGATAGGTTGTGGAGCTAGAACTCCCACTCCCACTGATATGAATGCCTGTGGAGAGAAGAGTAGAAATTATGAGCTTCTTGGGGGCTGAAGTCCACCCTCCTTGTCTTTGTAGTCCCAGTGTACCAATGTGGGCATGTGCTTAGTAAATGCTTAATCAATAAAAAAAATTACCAGTGAAGTCATAAGCCAAGGAGGTCAGTAGTAGCATTGGTTTTCTCCAAACCCATGGAATCACTTTCCAAGAGAAACTTAAAATACATAATATGAGTCTTTGAATGTTATTCACTTGTCTACTTTATTTTTCTTATACTCCATGTGTGCATACCTTCCCTTCTATTATACTCTCACCATTCTCTGAATGTCTTTTATCCCAACACTAGGCAGAAATTGCTTAATTTTAATCCACTACACTCAACTCTACTTTCAGGTTGTCTTGTCATGGCTGTTTTCCCAGTGCCTGGCACATGCCCTGCCAGAGTGGGCACTATATAAATATCTGTGGAATTAATGAATAGTTGGCATCACATGATGATGATTAAGTGGCAGACAATTGCCAATGGAAGTGTCAACTTGACAATCATTGATGAGTATGGATTAGGGAGAGGGTTAGTGATCTTGTAATTGCTTTCCAGTTTTGTTTTGTTTTTAATAGTGAGATCCCCTTTATTAAATTGCTTAATAATATCATTTGCTCAGATTATAGGATTTTAAGATCACTGCAGGTAAATTTCATGAATGTATCTGGTTTCCTCTATCTGAAAGAGATATCAGAATCCTCATAATGCCTGGGAATGGGGCCCCTTGAAGTGACTGGGACGTTTCCTTTTTGTTTGTTTGTTGTTTTGGGGGTTTATTAATTTTTTAAATATATCAATCTTACAAAGTACTCAGTGAACACAAGATAACTACAATAACAATAAATCCACTTTAGTCAGCAGTTATACTCCCTCCTCATTTTTGTTCACTCATTAATCTTGAGGGCTTTGGGATGATGTCCACTCTGACTGTTTCAGGCTTGCCGTTTCTTTTGGAGACCTGCATTGGGTCATTGTTTAGAAAGAATGGAATTAGGACAGAAGAAAATACCTAACATGTTCCTTTGGATACCAAGGTACAAGCCAATAAATACAGTTAAATGCTGTGGTATAGGCCAGAAAGGGCCACTCAGAACTTTCCAATGGGACACCAATTGTTTGAGAGAGTCTCAATTTGGTCAACCCTCAAGAAGTGACAAAGAAAAGACTTTTAGGAAAGTTCATATTTAAGAAAAAACACTAAAGGAAACTTGTCTAAAACAGGGTTCCCTAACAATGCCCCTTCCCTTTACTAAAAACAGATACCATTAGCCTTCTCAACCTCAGCTTTCTAGCAACCACAAATTCAATCTTTCCCACCCATGAACAGAAATTGACTGCTGTTGCTCTCATTTAAAGCCCAGTCCCATGCTTTGTGTACCTCATCCATCCGCTCTTGCTTATTCAAGGATTTTGCCCCAGAAATTCCTTCTCCCTTTTACACAATCCCTATAAACACATAAACATGCCACTATTTCTTCATCTCCCACTACCGTCCCTTTCATTCTCTCTGCTCCAGCCTCACCAGCTCCTTGGCATTCCTTGAGCATGCCAGGCATGCCTCTACCTTAGGCTCTTTGCACCACCTGTTCCCTCTGCTTGGAGATTTCTGCATACAGTGTCCCTCACCTTCAGATCTTTGCTCATATGCCACCTCCTCTATCCTACTCCTGGCACTCCTGATCCCTCTTATTCTGCTTGGCATGAATCAACTTCTAGCATATTATATACTTAGGTCCATGTTTATTTTGTGTCTATTCCTATTGCAATATAGATTCCATGGAGACATGGGTCTTTGAGCTTTTTTCTTTACTAACAAACCCCAAATACCTAGGAGAATGCCTGGCATATAGAAGACACTCATAAATGCCATTAAATGAATCAATGAGGCCTCCCTTACTTATCCCTCTTCCTCTGAAGCCAAACAGTCACCAAATCCAGATATTTACACCAGTCCTTTCTCTTAACAATCTGGCTCCTCTCTAGCCCTACAGTATGCCCCAAACAGTAATTATCTCTTAACTGAACTTCTTTGCTGTCTTTCTGGACCAAATCTCTCTTGAACACTGTCCCCAAGTTGATTTGCAAAGCCAGTTCTGACCATGCTGAGCCCTGTTAACCTCCATTGCCAATATGATGAAATTTCAAAACATTTGCCTGGTCCCCAAGGGCTTTTAATTTACCATTCCAATCTCACCTTCCACCTTTCCTAACTACAGCTGTGCTTCCTGCCAAAGGAACTCACAACAGGTTGTGGTCATCTTCCCCTGTGCCTTTGAATTGCTATTCTTTTCCTCCTGGGGTGTCTTCCCTCCACTCTCCTACCTGTTCTGCAAGGCCCTGCTTAGTGCTCTGTGAACTAGCTCTCTGTTCCTTAACAGAACCGGCATTAATGACATGTTGGGCCTAATGTGTTCATATAGCTCGCTTACATACACAGCAAGGAGCTCTGGTCAACAGATGTGTTCTAGAAGATACTGCAAAGAGTGGAGAATAAATGTTCTGCTTAAGATGGGAGGAAATGAAAATACCTAGTGTGCCACAGAGAGTTAATTTTCTCTCTTCCTCAAAGCAATTCCTGAGCCTTGGCCTGAAGGATCTCCACCCTCTAACTTCTTACAACATATTATTATCTGTTACCACACAAGTTCATTATGTACTGTCTTGTGACAATTTGTTCTTTTGAAAAATGTAATAGTTTGTTGACGTTTAGTATCTTGTGTTTATTTTCACTTTTTGCCCTCGGTGAAGGCAGGGACCATGGCCTACGCTTTTGGGTGTCTCTCAGGGGGGTACATATCAGAGCTCCTCGCACAAAGCAGGTGCTCATTAACTACTTGCATTGACAAGCAGGAAGTAGCATTACCATGTGGCCCCCATACTGGATTGTGATGAGAGGAAGAACTGCATCTGTTTTTTAGTGGGCCATCTGTGGCATTGGAAACCCTGGGCCTGAATCCTTAGGGTCCCATTTTACAACTTGGAATAAAGCGGCTGAGTCCAGCTCCCCCTTTCCAGTTTGTTCTTCATGCTAGTGATTGGCAATGCTCCAAGGGATTAATTTTTCAAGAGCAAAACATGTTAATCATCCCTTGCTTTGTGCTAGCCAAGGGCATGGTCTTGGGCTCTTTTCTCTACTCTCTACCAAACCACAGGCTGTAACTTTTGAAAAGTAAGAATAGGGGGGGAGGGAATGAGGGGTGAGGGGCCAGAAAGTGGCAGTAGCTGGCACAGATCCCATGGACACAGTTTCATCACTTCTTAGCTGTTTGATTCAGGGCAAGTTGCTTAGCTTTTGAGAGCTTTGATTCCCCATTTAAAAGCTAGAGATAATAATTCCTAGCTCATAGTGTATTCCTGAGAATTAAATAAAGCATCAAATATAGTGCCTGGCCCAAAAAAGTTACCTAGTAAGTAAATGACAGCTGATATAGTCAGCTTTCAAGTTTTCAAAACTTGGCCGCAGTCATGAAAACGTTTCTCCTCATGATAATCCTGTGAATCAGGTAGGGCACATTTACTATGCCCACTTTACAAATGAATAAAAAGCTCTGGAAAAGTTAACTGTTTTTCTTAGCATCCCTAAGAAGCATAGTTACTGAACAAGGGCAAAAATCCAAATCTTCAGTTTTGATGTTATTCCTGGTATAAATTTTGGTGTATAAAGCAATATTTTTAAAATACTTATAGACTGAGTGGTAAAATATTTTTAAACCTGTTGCAGATAAAGAATGGAGTGTTTTTAATCAGTCCCTCATATTTAATCATTTCATTTTATACAAACTCGTAGACAGATATTTTTTAGAAGAAAGCCTTAATTTTTTTCTTTCAAGACCTAGCAACTTTATAAGTTTTGTCACCAACCCAACATATAATAACATAGTGCATTTTTTGTTTTCTTGACAAAAATGTAAGGAGTTCCTTTATAAAAAGTAGCTGAAACTTTTTTTCCAAAGAGGGTCTCTAAGGAAGTACAGAATTGCCAAACAATTACTTTTTCCTCCTCCATATAGGCAGCAAAATGTAGTATTATTAAAATCCTGAGAATGATTGCACTTAAGCTCCCCATTGTAGGATGTTTTTCTGACACGTTCTGTCTCAAAAAAGTAGGTTGTACAACTAATTAAGAAATTATTTTGACAGGGTGAATGTTTTGAAGCTCTGTGTTGTATACAATCTAATCTAATCTAATTTTCTTCCGGTGAAACAAAATATGTGGATTTAAAAAAAAAAACCGTGGCAAGATAATGTCAAAATAGTAATGCCTCAATTTCAGCTGAGAAGAACTCAAGAAGCAGCTAGCCAATTTGTCTGGGGAAATTTGCTCTTGGCTAAGATGGGTATAAAAGGTATCACCCCTGGGCCAACTTTTTTTTTTTTTTAAGTAAAAAAAAAAAAAACACATTTTTTTCTTCACTGATTGTAAGATTTTTCATAGTTACCATTTCTGTATGAGAGACTTCAGGATGGGAGGTCAATGGTTTGCTATTTAAAGGGACAGCAAATTAGGGGTGCTTGTTGAGTATTTACAATTAAGCTTCTTTCTGAGTTTAATACATATTCCAAGCTAGGTTGTGGATAAGCTAGGGCAACTATAAATCCACAGCTAGCAAACTATCCTCATTATTTATATATAGATAAATAAGAATAGCTCCAAATAATCCAAATCTTTATTTTTCCTATGCCTTTTGTTTCTAATTAATGGTACTTTTAGAGTCCAGATGAGAAGACGTCTAATAAAATGAGTACTTTACCAAATAAGTGCTACTTATAACACAAATTTTTCTATATTGAATTTTTATAACAATTTTCATTATAAAATGAGTAATGCATTTTTTAAATGGGCAGGAGTTTTCCCAAATCATACCTACGAAGGCAAAGACCACTTTGAAAAAAAATCCCCATGCGTAAATGAAAACAGTATTTTAGATTAAAAGCTAATATGGTTCTCAAAATTATGAATAAAAAATAGATGGGGGTATTTTCATGTTTCAAATTGAATTTGTAAGCCTGGAGAGGCTGTTGCTAGGTCTTTTGCTATGTTCTCTAGGACACTGGTTCCTAAATCCCACTGAGTCAAATGTAGGGTTTTTAAAATATACCCATTCCCTGGCTCCAGGCCAAACCAAATAAATCAGAACTTCCCTTTCAAAAACTCCTTGAAATTTTTAATGAAAGGATTTAGCTATGAAGGAGGTGGGGGAGAGGAAGTAGTATGGAAGGACTCTGGTTTTCAGGCCTGGTTTATAGGATGTAGTACCAAGAGAGAAGCAGCTTTAAGGGGAAGATGCTTTAATTGAGGAGCTTGTGGGAGTCTGATTGAGAGAACCAATAATTTGTTGAAAATATGGATCTGGAGTTAAAGGAAGACGACCAGATCAGAGACATCTGTTGTTGACTTGTCCAGTAATTTTTGATAATTTAAGAGGCAGACATGTGCAAGTTTTCCCATCATGAGAGCATGAAGTAAGAAGAAAGCTGTGGTCTTCAGTTCATAAAACATGATGTGATTTGCTTACTATGTGCCAGGCTTTGAGCCATGCCTTGAGGTATGTAAAATGAGTGAAAGTCACTTCTCTCAATTAATTCACTCTTTAGATGGGAAGACAAATTCAAAATTGGATGTATTGGGGAATAATAATGCTCTGATGGTTTATAGGGCAGATGCTAGAAAGAGACCTAAATGAAGTGGACAGAAGTTGAATGTGTCTTGGAAGCCCATAAGATTGAAGACAAATAAAACAAGGAATAAGGCAAGAAGCAAATACTCTTCTCATCAGGATCGTTTGTCATGCTTTTGGGGAAGGGGGATCATGATTCTCAAAGCCCTGGCACCTTAGGAATTTCAGATTTAGAAAATATATATATATATATATATATATATATACAGGATTGCGGCTGGGGGTGCGTCTTGTCTGGTCGGGGTAGGAGAGGCCTAGGTGGAGGGCGCGCACGGAGGAAAGAACCACCGCGGAGACGAGGTAAGCACGCAGGTCTAATTTATTAAGGGAAGTACAGATGCTTATATAGGGTTGTGGGCGGGAAAGGAGAGCGGGGCTGGCCGTGATAGGCCGGGGGCAGTTTCCACGCCTTCTAAGGTGTGGCCTTGGCGGTGCGGCTCTCCCTAGCTGTGTGGGGAGGGGGGAGGGTGAGTGATGGCAGGCTTCTTCTGGTTATCAGCAAGCAGATGTTGGTTGCCTGGGCGAGGCTGAGGACGGTGCGCCCGTTCCCTGGCTGAGGGCAGTACGCCCGTTCCAGCCGCCCTACACCCGAGTGGTGGGCTGCGCACATCCCCCACTGGGCGCGGCTATGCCTGCTGGCCAGACTTCAGCCTGCCTTACCTCACAGGATGCCCAGTTAAATTTGAATGTCAGGTAAACAATGGATGGAGTTTTAGTATAAATATATATTCCATGAAATATTTCAGGCATACTTTTACTAAAAATAATCATTTATCTGACATCTAGATTAACTGGATAGCCTATATTTTATGTCAACACTATTCTACCTTCATAATTTGGTCATGACCCCTTGCTATATTATTCTTGCTGTTATTATTATTATCATATATTGTTTTAATTGTGCTTTACAGCATTCAAAACGTCTTCATGAACTTCATGATAGCCCTAGGCCTGTAGAAACAGTATACCTT
Source organism: Tolypeutes matacus (assembly GCA_026826555.1). Classification (NCBI taxonomy): domain Eukaryota; kingdom Metazoa; phylum Chordata; class Mammalia; order Cingulata; family Chlamyphoridae; genus Tolypeutes; species Tolypeutes matacus. The sequence continues at coordinate 18,917,997 of JAKSZT010054396.1, forward strand.
CTCACTGAAGAATACTTTTGCACTTGATCACTGTTTCTCTGTCAACAGAATATTCTCCAAAATTATAAATTTTATTCCTCATGAAGAAATTCTGTTCATTTTCATTCAGTGGACAAAGTATTTTCACATAACTATCTCACACATCCTCATTACAACCCTAAGTGGCTAGTAGACCAGAGATTATTACATGCTTTTTCATATAAGAAACAGACACAGTGAGGTTCAAGCAATTTGCCCAAGGTCCCACAGCTAGTTCCTGTAAGAGTCAGATTCTAATCCATCTCTACTGACTTGAACTCCAGTGTGTTTTTACTATATCATGCTATGCCTAAAAAAGACAGAAACCTATCATATTAAGGCTAGCCTCTGCATTCTCAGATTTTGATTAGTATATAAACATAACCTGTAAATTGTATTTGAACACAGACATAAGATTTGGAGCAAATGATAATAGACCAATGTAAAAGGAGTGTAAACTTCATAAATCAACTACATTTATAGATTCATAAAAATCACTGAAAACTTCTAAATATCTTGTAAATAGCTGCCGTTACTGAAACCCTGAAATATTCTTTATAATTCTGTGCTGATCACTGGATATATGCTATTATTATGACTTCCGTATTTGGAAGAAAAATTTGCATAACAGCATATCCAGTTTGTTTCTTGGTGTCTGTAAACTTTTAAATAATTTCATAAATTAAAATGGCTCAAAAAAGAACATAGTTTATAAATGAAAATTTAATAGGGCATAGATATTTATGCAATCTATTACAATATATTTGCTCAGTAATGTATTCCCTATATATTTTATGGGACATGAATCTGATCTCTGAGAGTCTAAACTGAAGTTAATAAATTTATCATAACAAAGATGCTAGATTGTTATTAGAAGAACATAAAGCTTTTTACTTTTGAATTTAATACTTAATGAATGTCTTTTTTTTTTTTAAGTTGCTAAAAATAGGGGCCTTGTTCAGTAGGTAAAGAATCCCCTTCCTATACAATCCTCTGTTTCCCATCACCAACTACTCTTTCCCTATCAGTACTTTTTTCTGTTGTCTTTAGCTGAGGCTCAATAAATGACACCCATAGTTTCATGTTAAATGCTGTGTTCTTGTTTAAAATTTTTTTTTTTTTTTTTTTTTTTTTTTTGGTTTTATGGAGTGTTATGAAAAACTGCTCACTTTAAGAAATTGACAGGTCCATTAACAGAGAGCTTTATGTCTGAGAGTCTGAGCAGTTAGGCCTTCTGGATATTCAGGAAGTGGAGAGTGTCAGACCAGGCATTTTTATTGCAGACTAAAATGATGGCTGCAAGGAGATGGGCTCATATTATCATTTTAGATAAATCAGCCAGCCTGTCTTTCATTTCTTGTCTTCCCTTAGAAGTTGGAATACTCAGGGTTCGTATACTTCAAATAAGATAAGAAAAGAAGGCTTACCAGGCTAGGTCTAGCCAAGGTTCATCCAGCCCAGCTTGTGTCTGAGGGTACCAAGGGACATAGGGGAAGACATGGCTGTCCCCTTTGGTTAATTTCAAACAGTTTGTATTCCCCCAAACTAACAAGCATAGGTTTGGTAGACTGCTGAGTCTGGTTATAAGTCTTAGCCTTGCCATTTACTTGCCATGTGACCACGGGCAGGTTGCTTAACCTTTCTATGACCCAGTTTGTTTGTCTGTTCCTGTCTATGAAGTGGTGGAAAAAATAACAATATCCTTTCTAATGGAAAAGATGGAGGTGTTTGGAACCCTCACTTTCCCATCAGTTTAAGATTTTGTTGAAGGAGCTCTGTGGTTGGGGCATTCCAGGAAAATGCATGCTATTTGTGACCATTGGGCCCTAAGTGGACTTTTACTCCAGTAAGCTGAAAGCTAACAGAGCCCTTGCTTTTCTGGCCAATGGCCCAGAGCAAATGTAGGCCAAGTAGCCTCCTGTCCTCCTTTTCCCTCACCCACCACATTTATACCTTTGGAGTCTTACCACTCTGTGGCAGGAAAAGGTAAAAATCTAAAGCAAGAAATGAAGTGGCTTCCTCCCCACACAGCCTAGAGCAGGACTGGTCTAACCCATCTCTCCCACACCCAAAGCCTCCTTTCTTCAGAGATCCACGTGGTCCTACCATGCAGGAGGAAGGACAAAGGGGAAGCAGTCCCATACCCATCTTATGGTACCAACCACATGGAGCAAGTTCTTCCATTTAGAATATTCAAGAGGCTTAGAGACTCTTAAAGAAACAAGAGAGTAAGAGGTCAAGAATGAGCCACAAAAATCTTTCACCAATTACCATGGCCCATTGGGTGTTCTTCCTCTGGGTAAGAGCAGGGTTTCTCAACGTTGGCAATAATGACATTTATGCTGGATAATTCTCTGTTGTGGGGGCTGTCCTGTGTATTGCAGGATATTCGGCAGCATGCCTGGCCTCTACCTACAGAAAGCAGTGGAATCCCACACCAAGTTGTGACAACCAAAAATGTCTCAGACATTGCCAAATGCCCCCTGAGGGGCTAAATCACCCCTGATTGAGAGCCACTGGGTTCAAGGAAGGAGGGGATCTTGAAATCTCCCTTGAAGTTTAAATAAGTCACTGTGGCAGTTTGATATTATTTATGAATTCCAAAAAGAGATATTGATTATATTTGTAAATTGGTGTGATATCCCTTTGATTGTATTAAATTCAGAGGTTTCACTTTTACTTTTAAATCAAGATTAGGGCTTTGATTCGACCACCTCATTAGGGTGTGCAGGGTTGAGTCCCTGTCCCCTTGGTGGGCTATGTAAATGGATACTCAGTCAAGAACACAAAAGAAGATACACGGAGAAGAACACAGAGGAAGAGAGACAGCTCCATATATACGGCAGAGGCCCTGGGAAGAGAGATGAGCCTGATAGTCTACAGCTGACCTTGCCAAGATACCAGAGTAGCTGAGCCCGGAGAGAAATGAGCCCTGGGAAGAGAGACCAGCCCTATGCCAGCCTACAGCTGAGATCAGAAGAAGCAGGGACCATGGAGCCTTAAGAGGAAAGAGGAAGGCTGAATCCTATCAGCAGCCATCTTGCTTCAACACATGGCAACAGACATTTGGTGAGAAAGTACCTCTTATGGTACCTTGAGTTGGACTCTTTAGGGCCTTGTAACTGTAAGCTTTTACCCCAAATAAATACCCTTTATGAAAGCTAACAGATTCTGGTACTTTGCATCAGCACCCCATTTGGCTGACTAATACAGTCACTAATGACCATACAGCTGGATTAAATGCCATAAGAAACATGCTCTGCACAGTGCCTGGGATATCAAAGGTTCTCACAAACATTAGCGCCCTTTTATTCCTTTCTCCCTGTAGTGGATGCTGTGATGTGTCACCCAGATCCCCACTTTCAAACTGAGGTACTCATTTCCTCAGTTACATTGGCTGTTGACAGCTCACAATTGAGTCTCTGGGAATTGCCTTCTGCTGAAGGGACTGCCTCACTCAAGTCACACCCCTTCCTCAGGGGAAGCCAGTACCTAAGGACTGGTCAATACAGAGCTAGAAAGTCCTGGCTCCTTGCTTCCACTGGGGTTATCTCTGAAGGGTCATCACAGCTTCATAACTCCCTGTAGGATCAGCTGAGACCTTTGTGGTGACTGCATCGTGGTTCATTTTCTCCCTGACCAGTCCTGCCTCCCTCAGTGCTCACAGGTGTTGTTCCTGTGAACATTCCCCAATAAACTTCCTGCCCACAAGTCTCTGTTTCAGAGTCTATTTCTCAGAGAACTCAGCCTAAGACATACCCCACTATCTCAACCTTTATGGGAATCCATCACTTTTTAAATGAGATAGTGCAAGTCAAATCATTAAAACTGTAGTAACTATGTGATAAATATTAGCTATTGTTATAATTATCCATTAATTTATCCATCACATTATTTATTATCTATATTTCAGACTTTATCACTCTCTATGGGTAATGTGTTTCTAAAGCAATTATCCTTAGTAATAAATTGTATATGATTTTCCCAATATCATGCTATTCAAATTTGGGGGAGGCTGGTTAATTCTCACGTGAGTTCTGTTGAATATGCCTGCTCGTATCGATGTGCTCCCTGACTCTAGAAGCGTTACGTGTAGATGGTCACCCTCTTTTAAAATGTCTCTAGTGAGCATGTTGGGACCAACTCCTGGAGGTTCATAGCAGGGAGGGAGGGATAGTTTTAGACCCTATTCTTACTCCTTTCAGTTACTGTAAAATTCTATCTGTTCTACTTCCATAGTATAGCTTACCTATAAATAAATATATTTTATTACACCTGACAAGCTTTTGAGGGGTCAGAATTATCTATCTTTCATCTGTATTTCCCTCCCACTCCCAATACTTTACATCACAGGCTTTCACAGACATGGACTGAGTTGTGGCTGAGGGAGTCGGTGTGAGGTGCTGAAGACAGAGAAGGCCGTAGTTTGGGGAGGAATGTTCGGTTGCATGGCCTATAGTAAAGCTTCTCTCACTGGAGAACGTGAATCACAAAGCTCCTCAGTGGGGGACCAGTAGGCATGAGGCATGAGGATATTCATGGAAATCTTCTGGGAATATAATAATTATTTGAAATGAATTCAGGTCACATTTATTGACTGCTTACTATGTGCCAGAGCATTTTCTGTGCCCTATGTTTTCTAATCCTTAGAAGAGCCCTCTTAAATAGGAACAGTCATTACCCACATCTTTCAGATGAGGAAATTGAGACACACAGAGTTTTCCCAAACCAGAGGGGCACAATTCAAACACAGATCTGCTCACCTTCAGAGGTATACTCTTCCTGACTTCTCTAAACCAGTTCTCAATATAAAATTTCAAGGTGATTTGGCCAAAACTTTTTACATGAAATCTTAAGGAACAGAATGCGAACTCCTATGAAATTTAAGATAAAATATGAGACAGCATAGAGAAACCATACTGAGAGCAAGTCACTTTTAGTCACCTCTTCTGGACCCAAATTCACTCTCCTTTTTAGAGGAAAAACCATTTTCTCCACTCTTGGTTTCCATGAGGAGTGGTTTCTGCACTTCACCCTCCCAACCTCTTTCCTGTTTCCTCTCCACACCTCTAGGGAGTGGAGTGACCTCTCTGGGAAATGTGGTAAGAATACCTGAGCTGGCTCAGCTCAGTAACACTGTGGTTCTTTCTGTTGGAATGGTACCCCCTGTCCCTCCCCTTAAAGAGCAGATGAGCTCTGACTCCATATGCAGTTCTTTCCTGGGCAGGCTTCCAGGTGGGGAGGCCTGCTCACCTGCCTGTCAGGGCTGGGTGGGTAAGAAGTCTGCCTGGGTCAGGGGTTCAGGTAGCAGGTCTAAGGATGCTCGCTCTTACCTATCTCCTCTTACCTAAACTATGTTTTCTTCCTTATTATTCTAAATTCTCTTCTGTTTCTCAAATTGTTCAGAACCCATCTGGAAGATGAGTACTGTTTGTTGTGGGCTCCCTTGGCGACATCGACATTCCCTTCTGCTGTAGTATTTGGGGAAGGACTGAGATTTATTGGTCTACCTATTGAACTTGCTGTCTTGTCTGCTCAGCCCTAAACTGTGGAGGTCTATTCCACTCTAATTCCTCTTTCTCTCTCATAGCCTTCTTTTTGCCAGCATCCACAGCAAGGAGCTAAAGGAGTTTTATTATCTACATGTCTTAAGTTTTTTTGGATGTAGAAAAGCAGGCCTCATACCATGAACATCTTCTCTCTGGAAATTATCTGGTTGTTTCACAAGTGATATTAATAAAAAAGCATATGAAATTGACCATTTTTAGAGGGCACCTGTGGTAAAGTTTTTGTTGTAACTGATAAACCAGGTGCAGAATATTCCATGTATAATTTAGATCCCTTCCCTATAGGCTGCTCTGCTGGTTTTGTATATCATCGCAGTTATTATTGCCATTAAGAAAAGATATTTTAGGGACAAACTCATTTTTTTAATAGATTGTTATCTCAAATTAAAAAAGATTACGGGAACTGGCAATCAATGCAGCCATCTAATTGCTATTTCTCCAATTAAAAATTAATATACAGAGAGAGCTGCCTGGAACCAATTGGTCTTCAGATAATTCTGAAATGAAGGGGAAAAAACAGAAGTTTGAAAGCAGTGGGCTTGGGTGAGTGCAGGAAGGGTCTGTACCTACTGGTCTCCTCTGTAGCCGAGGCTGTGATGACAGGCATTTTCCTGACCTTGAGCCTATAGCTACCACACCCAGAGTGACTGCAAACAGAGGAACAGTGAGTTCGTGGCTCATTGTTTGTCCTCTGTTAAAGATTCATGTATAAAGTCTCTGTATTTTGTGAGGTATTTAAGAATAGATGGCAGGTGTCATTTTTGTACAGTGCATGTCATTTTATCGAAGTGATAGCAAACGGGTATGACTGTGCCTTGTACTAAAAATGTTCCTCCATTCTTTGAGGATGTGAGTGATGCCATCCCAGCCCCTTCTCTTCTGCAGAACTTTATTTGCTAAGCAATGTTCAGCTAGATGGGGACCAAGGAAAATGAAATCAAAGGAAGCTTCATATGTCTTGAAGACAGGACATCTATCTACTTGGTTAAAAATAAGCCTTTTTAATCTGAAAGAGTCAAAATTTGCATTTTAAGTGTAACAAGTGCTTAGTTTTCATCTGGAACAAATTATTACATGTGTGTATATGTGTATGTAATAATCAAATGGGTGGAAAAGCTGATGTATCAGATCCCGATAAGGAGGTAGGTTTCAGTAAGAAAGGGGCAGCCCTTTATTTAATGGAGCAGGGACTGTATGTGGAGCCACAGGTAAGGCACACCTGGGTAGCTGGAATGTGCTTCAGGCCCTCGTGTCTCCGGAATGATACGATGGAGCTGGAGAAGATACAGAGAAAGAGTGTGGAAATGATTCAAGGGACAGGAGACTGACTAAAAAAGGGAAGCTCAGGTGTGAAAAAACTGAGGCAGAGAAGGGGTATGTCGGTTGTCCCCCAAGTCACAAAGAGACTGGAGCAGATGAGCATGTACGAACCTGACAAAGCCAGGCTATGTTCATCCAGGGCATCATCTGCAAAATCAGTAAAGAGGTACTGTAGCCGTTGGGCAGTTTGATGTAATTATGAATTCCAAAAATAGATATTGGCTTATGCTTGTAAACTGGTCTGCTAATCTGGGCATGATTAAGTTATGCTTAGGGTGTTAACTGGGCCACGTCAGTGGGGCGTTGAGCCCCACCCCTTGGTGGGATGGGAATCAAATATAAAAGGCATGGCAAGAATAGAGTTAAAGCCATTTTGATGTTGGAGTCTTGAGCTGGAGCCCCAGGAAGTAAGAGAGCTTGGTCATGAGGAAGGAGAGAAGGCTCCGGGATAGAGACAAGCCATTCGCCTGATAGCCTACAGCTGGCCTTGTGGAGAGACGCAAAGCCTAGAGAGCCTCATAGTCTACAGCTGACCTTGTGGAGGAAACAGAGGCGCTAAGCCCAGAGAGAAACACAGCCCTGGGAAGAGAGAAACCCAAGAAGCCTGAACCCTGGCAAACATCGGCACCTGTCGTGCTCCAACACATGGCAATAGACTTTGGTGAGGGAAGAAACTTATTCTTTTTGGCCTGGTAACTTCTACCCCAAATACATACCCTTTATAAAGACCAACTGATTTCTGGTATTTTGCATCAGCACCCCTTTGGCTGACTAATACAGGTACTAAGGAGTCAGAAGAGAAAGAACTGAGACTGAGAGGACACTGAGGCAGGTTCAGAACCAAGAAGAGGAATGCCACTTAGTATTGTGGTACTCATGATCTCCAGATGGAGTAAAACACCATTAAAAGTGTTCTAATAAAAAATCTGCATGGTAAATCTATTATGGGATGTTGAGGAGGACCACAGAGCCTCGTCACAATCCCTTGTTCTTTGTCTGTACCCTAACTGGGTGGCCCCTCTTGATTCTCAGTCATCTAAGCCTGAGCCTGTGGAGACATGCAAGATACTTCTACTTCTCTCTCCCATCCAGACCTCAAGGTCTTTTACTTCTGACTACTAAATATTTCTCTAGCAAGACCTCTGTTTGTCAGCCAACATAGCCACTGCTTTACTAATGTGTAGACCCTGACTGAGATGAAATAAATCAGACTCTAGGTGGATGTGGTGGGTCTGAAGCATTGTTATTTTTAAGAAGTTCCCTTGCATTAATTAATCAAACTATTTGTTCTTCCCCACATATAACTCAGGTTTTTCTACCTCTCTGCCTTTGGCTATACCCTTCTGTGAAATGCCCGGTTTCCATATCTGCATATATAATTCTTATGCACTTTTTAAGACCCAGTTCCACTGCCACCTCTTCTAAACAGTGTTCCCAATCCCTACCCCACCACCTTTATGAGTTTGGAAGAAATGTCTCCTCCTTAGAACTCCCATAATACTTCCGTGTACCAATCTTATAATACTTACCACTTTGGACCTAACATTTTAGATCTGAATGTGTATATCTTATTTATTTTGGAAGAATTTAAGTTTCTTGGGGGCAAGCCTTCTGTCTTAAGCATTTTAAAAAATAACCCTGAGTGCCAGAAAGTAAAGTAGTTTTAAATTGGCCAGTTCATGGTTCTAAGGTCTTTATACGTACCCATTTAGTTAATCGCCATAACTACCTTATGATAGGTTCTATTATTAGCATCATCACTCCCAATTTGCAGATAAAGAAACTGAGGCACAGAGAGCCTACGCCCAAGATTACACAGCTAGTGTGTGGTTGAGTCAATATTTGAATGCAGGCAGCCTGGCCCATAGTTCTCAACAGCTATGTTATATACTTCCTTTCAAACCAATGCATAAATGAGCAAGGATCCATGAGTTAGTGTTGTGTGTCAAGGATATACTTGCATTTCCGCAGGATCCTTCTGAGGACAAGAACCTTGGTTCAAAGCAATGAATCTTGGGGTAAGAGGCTGACAGCAGGCTGTTTTCACAGTTTTTACAGTTCTGTGGCCCCAGGGAACCCACTTGAACCTCTGTCCCATTCTCTCTTGTGTTCAGACTTTGGCATTTCCTTCTCCAAAAGAAATCAGCCTGAAGGGGTAAGAACCAGTGCCCTCCTAAGTGGTTTGCCATGGAGTGACTTAGGAGAGAGCACACCATCAATGTGGATGTGGGGCCAGATGTTTGGGGGGGTGTGGGTAGGTTTCCACTGCTGCCTTTAAAGTATTTAATTTAACTGAGGGTGGGTTTGGGTACCTCTGGGCCCCAGGACCCATATGTTTCATATTTTACCATCTGAAGGGAGAACTTTATAAGGTGTATGGGGATATTTATCATGTGTTTAAGAAAATGAGGTCTTCTTTGGGCCAAGTAAAATTGTAAGGGGCAAGGAACAGCCTGGGGTTGGGGCTGGGGGGCTGTTTTACAGTCATAGTGATAGGACAGTTCTCACTTCTCTGGTAGAAAGGAGAACTGGTGAGGGAGTGATCGACACCGATCATCTAAAGGAGACAAGAGAGTCACAGTGACTCTGCACCTCACACTAGCTTAAGCAAGAGAGCAGCAGCCCAAGCTGGAGATGCTAAAATTAACCAACAGCAGGATTTCACAGGCAGCTGCTTCTCTTTAAGGGAAAGACAGACAATTTTAAGTTTTATATTTAAAAATAAAATACAAACATTAACACTCATCCCACAAATAAAATCCATTAGTTACTCTCTTTTTCATCCCTGTGTTCATATTTTGAACAAAGATGTACTGAAGATCACCTATGCTTGAAGTGCAGGGCTGGGCCATGGCCAAGGGGAAACAGATTAAAAAAATCAGCGTCTGACCTTAGGGAGACAGACTCATATATGATTAACTATAATAATATTAAAGAAATCACTAGATATAAGCTGGAGAAGTGAGTGTATGGGATGAAATACCCCCTTCATTTTATAAAGCTTGATGAAAATAGTATATCAAATTGTATAGTCACTAAAATCACACAAACATAAAAAAGGCACATTTAACACTCACCTCAAGCACCTTCAGATTTTTATGCCTGATCCTTTAGGGTAGATCTGCTTGGCTTTCACTAGCTTTGCCAAATGTACACTTTCCCCTTGTTAAAATTTCCTCCCCTCTTTATATAGGACTTATTGGATAGGGTCTCATGATTCAGAAACAGGTATTCAACTATTCAACAGAAAGGCTGCCCAGGTCCTCCATGGTTCATCCTTCATGCCAGCCACATCACAAAGGGCCTCCCCTATCAGCCTTTTTGTGGATCAGTGGGATTGGGTTGGAAAGTCAAGCAAGGTAAAACAAGTAGAATGAGGTAACTGGCAAGCCCCAGAAGAATACTTGAAAACTGGTCCATTGGAGATGTGTCCTAGGCCAGTTACTCTATTCCACACCTTCTAGAATGCAGAGAGCACAGGGTGTAGAGTCAGCATGGCCTGTGTTTGAAGACCACCTATAACTTATGTGACTCTGAGAAAGTTATTTGACCCTCTGAGCCTCTGTTTTCTCATCTATAAAATGGAGCTGAAAATAATTCCCATGTAATAAGATTGTAGTGATGACTAAATTGAAGAATTGGTGAATATATAGAGAATGTCAGCATAGTACTCAAAAAAAGTGGCCATTATTATTAATTATTGTTTCACAGCCTCTGTGAGGTGGAATAGGACTTTGAGTGGCTCCAAGGATGAAGCAAGTAGGTAGACAGGCTACTATTAGTATGCCTTTAGCGTCCTTGCTGAGACCAAGTCCAGAAGCATTGCCTGAGGCCTGGTCTGGTTGGATTTGATCCAGTCTCCAGGCACTCCTGCCATCGCTTGCTCCCAAGAACTGGCCATAAGGATACCTCAGTTAGAAGGTAGAGAGCCCAAATGTTGCTACCTCTTCCCTGTCTGTCTGGTTTCTCTTCACACTCCAATGTTATGCCCTGGTTACTGATAATTGCCTCTCTACCACAACGAATACTATAATATGTAATTCCATCCTAGAGTTGTACCTGCCTTTTTCTGTCCTTTGGTTTCCCCAAAAGGGTGACTTGTTGGACTATCCCCAAAACCTGAGACCCACACTGAGATGTGTTCCCCTGGTGGGTTGTGAGATTTCCATTTTGTTTTCAGTCCATCATTATTTTATCTTAAAAAGGTAGCAACAAGCCATCCCCATAGATTATCCCAACAACAAAAAAAGAACACTGAAGTACTGAGAAAATTATTGGTGCTTGTGTGGCAGCTATAGACATTCCTGGAATCTTATGGGACATTCTGTTCCTGTAACAGGGTTCCAGCACAGCATCAGGAAAACATCAACTCATTTGGGTTACTTGCTGGGACTTTTGGTGGTTGAGTAATCTTAAGCTTCTGTTTTATGTTTGATCTTCAAACTCCTTATATGAGGCTTGGGAACATTGGGAGTAGAACTTCCTTCTCCCAAACCAGATTGTGCTTTGGATAATTTTACCCTGCCTACTCAAATTACCTCTGACACCATCTCTGGACAAAGAAGAGACTTGGATTACTTTGGATGAAAAACTGAGTTATGTACTTACCTTGTCTTATTGCCCACAGTCTGTTTCAAGACTCTATTCAAGTGGGGGTTCTATGTCAGATTAAGTTTGAAACTCCTCACCTTCATTCCATGAATAAGGAAACACAATCACATACAGGGAGAAAAACTCTTCATGGTGGCAAAGCTACAGCAAGCAATAAGTCACTAACTTTGCCAACAGCAAACTTAGAGGTGAATTGTGCTGTTGCAAGCCAGACGTTAATCTTATCCAGAAGAGCAAGATAAATTAAAAGGTAAATTGCTTGCCTGCTCCTCCTTCCTCTTCCGTATCTATCTCAGACTGGCCCTTGAGGTTGGCAGATAATAAATCTTTCAAGCTTTACCTCCTATTTCCAAGAATTTTTACACTGTGTCTTACTCCTCTAGGGCATTTTAGCAAGGAGAAGCCACATGGCATGTAAGGGGACAGGAGTGTGATCCTCTGAGCTTCAATTTCTAGCCACGTCCCCCCACCTCTACTTGCTTAGAGATCTAGCTGTCACTTTGGTCTCATAGCTGTTCCTGCCATCTTGGCACAGATATTCTCAGGAGACTTTCTTGGAGCTGCTCAATGTAAGGAAGGTTGGCATTTCATAGTGTTATTGGGATGATCACCTACAATCATTTCCTAGCTGGCTTTGCTGTCTGACAGGCAGAAGACTCAGTATTCCTCCAGAGCCATCTACCGTGACTTAAGGAGCTGTTCTAGGTGGTTAATGCTGAATAAGTGAAGCTATTCTCTCTGGTCTGAGGCCCCCTGTCCTAAGGAGAGCGTTCCAGGTTCCCAATGTATTTTCCAGATGTGTTCTGCCATCTGTGAAGGAAGTATTCGGTCAGCTCTTCCAGTGAGCCCAGCACTGTGCTATGGGAGTTAAAACCTGTAGCTCCCACCTCTGAAGAGCTTGCGCTGGGATTGCTAATGCTATGTCAGGCTTGGGTTTCAGTTCCACGTTGCATTCCAGAGAAACTGGAATGGAATGAATAAAATAATAAGAATACTGGACTAGAAGCTTGACCCTCACTCAGCCACTCTCTAGGTTATGACCTGGGGCAACTCACTTGACTAACCAATCAATTCACTGACTCTGGACCTCCATTTCTTCAGTGGAAGGTGAGAGGTGGCCCTTCCAGTGCTAACAGTCTGTGCTCTCTGGTCAGACTCACCAGGTATGTAAGGAATCCAAACCCAGACCTGTCTCGCATTTTTTGCAATGCCCTCACTATACTATGTAGTTTTCCTTTTTCTTTACCCACCTTTGGGGGAGGTCTGTGCCTCAAACCTTCTGCTGCTGAGAAGGAGTGCCTGTGCTCCCTGGCTCTCATAGTATCACTCAGCCCTGTGCTTTGCAGGCTGTATTTTGTGGGCCAAAGATTAAGAGGAGGGGCTCAGGACTGGTGGAGATGCTTCAAGGCAAGAACTCTACTTCTGTTTCACATCCTGGAATTCATCAGAGATTTTGTTTGAGAAAAGGGCTATGCAATCAGCTAAAGAGACTCTGAAAATCACTGATTTGGACCATTGCTCTTGTTTTAGTACCCTGCCTGGAGTTGCCTCCTCTACTTGCCCATGATGTGCTGCTGGTATTCTCCAGGATCTGTCATCATCTTTTGCTCTCCCCACCTTCTTCCTGGGTCGTTTCTTACTCTTGGGTTTTTAAGAACCACCTCCCAGATAACTCCACCTGGATAGAAAACTCAGTTTGTCCCAAACTGAGCAGATCATCTTCCCCACTCTCACCCTTTACCTCTCTCTGTGTTCTCCATCTTTTTGGGTGGCACCATCAAACAGAGTCTCCTAACAGAAACTGGTTACCTAGCTTACCTAGCTTCTCCCTCTCTTTACCCGTACCCCACACTACCACCCAGGCACCAAGGTTTGCTGATTCTACCTCTTTGATATCTCTTCCATCAATGAATCTTCTTTCTGTTCCTTCTGCCATGGGCCTTAACTGAGGCTCTGACATTTCTTTTGCTAACAAAGTGCTCTTTCCAAAACAGACATATGATTCTGTCTGTCCTCTGCTTAGAACTCTTACCTGGGAGCCCTCCCCCCTATTACCTACTAGGGAAGTCCAAACTCCTTGGCACCAAAGACAAAGTTCTCTGTGGCTTGGCCTCTGCTTACTCCTCTCACACTTCTTCCTTGCTCTTGATGATCCTGTGATGTCTAAGGTCTTGGGGTCCCTGAAATGCAGTGTGCCGCCAACGTTTCTCACCCTTCCCACATGCGATTTCCTTTGTCTGGAATGCCCTCCCACCCTTGTTTACTTGAGGAATTACTATCCATCCTTCAAATGGTGGGCTTAGCATACAGCTTCAAGACCCCTCACAGACAGGGGCACTCGTTTCCTCCTCCATATGCTGTGCCTTTGCTGTATCACTTTTTACGATGCATTACCATTTGTTTGCAGGTCTGGACTCTCTTCTAGACCATGAGCTTCTTCAAACAGGATTGTGCCTTCACTCCTGTTTCTAACCACAGAGCCAAGCATGACGTCTGACACGTGGTTGGTGCTCAGCTAAGCTGAATTCTCATTGAAGGTAGCTGAGTGCCAAATTACCAAATTATAGGGTTCCTTAGTCATAATGAGGTAACTCACTTATTTTATTCTAAGTTGTCAAAACAGTCATATGTTTTTAAACATCGAGTCATTATTCTGTCTAGAGAATAATAAAGCAAATGGGAAACCAAAACTATGAGGGAAAGCATTTTGCATTTGGTGCAAATTAAAACACCTAGGTAAATAGTAAGAGAGACACAGTGGGAGATTTTAGTGCGAGTTCCTCGGGAAATATTTGCAGCTAATACTTTTAATTGATATTTTCCTGGAGCTGTGAATGTTCTACTATGTGGCTGATTTGTTCCCATTTATTTTTACCTTTTCAGCTGGCTTTATCTTTGCATAGATCATCTTCTCTGGTTCCATTTTAATTCCAGTTTTTCCTGGTGTGCTACAGAAGTAAAGCAGTTGGGGGCCCATGGGATTTCATAGCCATTTGATTCAAAAATATATTCTGGTGAAACCCCTTTAAACTATGGTGCTTAAAACCTCATGGATAATCAGATGAAGAAATGGTCCTCTATGGGAAAACACACTTCAATTTGTAAAATATTTCCCTCAGATGTCTTAGGAGGAAAGGAAACATTTGCTGAGACTCCCACTAGCAGTGTGACATGCTTTGTGTTAGAGGCAACCCCCCTTTGAGCCCATTCAAGGGCTAGGCCAGCACGGATCGTTTGAACACTGGTGCTGCACACATTCCTGTTTGAGGTACCTGCCCCCAAGAGATTCACCTCCCTGAGCAGTTTGCATGAAGAGGGAAGCCAGAGGTTAAGATACTTGCTTTCTCAGGTAAAGATGATTCATTTCTTCTTTAGATGAATTCTGCAGAAGGTAACTTGCAGTGAGGGAACCATAGGGGGCTAACCTTCCCCAGGGCACCCCCATTTAAAAATATATAATTTGACGTGGACAATTGACAATTTCTCAATCCTATGTAAAGTGTGAATAAGGCTTATTCAGGAGCGTTTGCTCTTTTTATTGATCTGTGTTATACCACCTGAGTAAGAAAAACTGGCTTGCCTAAAGGGCAACTTCGACTAAGTACCTAGGCCCCTCTTCCTGTCAGTTTGCTGTGCCTAACCCCTTCTATTTAGAAACAGGAAGGCCCCCTGCTGTCTGACACCTCAGGAGAGTTAGCCGGTGGCAGAGTGGGAAAAGGCCTGGCTAGACATCCAGAAATGTGGCTACAAGCACCAGCTCTGCCACTGTGGAAGCTGTGTCCCTCTGCACTGTTTTTTTATTTTTTGTTTTTAGGTCAGAATTACTGAGGGATGATTTATAGAAAATAAACTTCACCTTATTAGGTGAGCAGTTCTCTGAATTTTGAGACTGTAAACAGTCATGTCACCACCACCACCAAGACACAGAATGTTTCTAAAACCACAAAATGTGCTCTCATGCCCCTTTGTAGTCAGTCCTTTTCTGCTATCTCTGCCGCTGGCAACTATGGCTCTATTTTCTGTTTCAATAGTTCTACTATTTCCAGAACCCCATGTAAATGGAATCACACCGTACATAGCCTTTTGAGTCTGGGTTCTTTCACATAGCAAAATACTGAGAGTCACCCTTGGTGCTGTATGTATCAGTAGTTTGTTCCTTTTTATTGCTGAGTAGTATTTCATTGCATAGCTGTTCCACAAATGATTATCCATTCACAAGTTGATGGACATTTGGGTTGCTTCCAGTTTTTGGTGATTTTGAATAAAGCTGCCATAAATATTCATATATAGGTTTTCCTAATAGGGCATAATTTTGCATTTCTCTTGGACCTAGGAGTGGAATTGCTGGGCCATATGTTAAGAGTATATTTTAATGTATAACACACTGTCAAACTGGTTTCAAAAGTGACTGTAGAATTTTGCATTTCCACCAGCAGTGTATAGTGTATGAGAATCCCATTTGCTCTGCATCCTCATCAGCATTTGATAGTGTCCTTTTTTTTTTTTTTTTTTTTTTTTTTTTTAACCGTTTACTGTGTTTGGAATAATTTTCCCTGCCTGCACCTTGCCAGCCTGGAGAAGTACTACTCTTCCTTTAAGGCCCCTGCATCTGCCAACCTCACCCAGGTCCTTGTTGATTTTCTTTCATCCTCTATATTCCCACTGCACTTTGCACAAGCCTCTGATGGCACTTGTAACTCTGCACTGATTACTGATCAATGGGCATTCTCACTCCCTCTAGACTTCAGACTCCTGGAAGACAGGAACAAGGTCTGATAAATCTTTGTGTTTCACGTTTCAGGTAACTGCCTGCCACATTGTAGGGGCTTAATGTTTGTTAAATGAAAAAGTTCCCATTCCTTTTCTCTTTCTGTTTCTCTCCCATGCAATGCTTCCTGTATCTTCCTTCATCAACCTAAATCCTATCTGTCTTCAAGGTCTAGCTTGGAGTCAATCTCTTCCATGAAGCTTTCTCGGACTACTCCGGATTTCACTCAACTCTCCTTCTCAGCTCTTGAGAAGCTCTTGGTGTTTGTGTCACTTAGTCCATCTCTTAATCGCATACTATGCCACCTTCCACTATTGCTTCTGCTTCACTGACAGTTGTTCTGCTTTCCATAGCCTGGTTATGGGATAATGGAGGGAAGAAGCTTTGCCGTAAGCTTCTTTGTATCCTCAAAGTGCCTGGTGTAAAATTACCATCCTCCATTCCCAGCTGAGACTTTCTCAGCTCTTCAGACTTGGTCATTACCTCCTTTATGCCACAGTTTATCCTATGCACCTATTAGACTATCTGTGACACACTGTGAAGTCCCTCAGGGCAGGGACCAAATCATGGGCTGTAGAGTCAAACAACCTAAGAAATCAAATTCCAGCTTTTCTCACTAGTTGAATGAAGTTTAATTAGTCAGGATAGACAATGCAAAATGCAGTAACAAACACCCTCACAATCTCAGCGCCTTAACACCCTACAGGTTTATGTCTCTATTATGTCACAGAAAATTGCAGGTCTATAGGGCCTAGTGGGGGTTCTGGCTCACCATAGTCATTCCAAAACTCAGAACTTGGATAATCACTAACAAATGGAAAGAGTAAGCATGGAGGATCATGTAGGGGTTTTTATGGCTACATGGCTCAGCCTGGAAGTAGCACATATCACTTCCACTCATATTTCATTGGCCACAACTCAGTCACATCCCCTAATCTAACTGCAAGCTTACTGGAGAAATGCAGTTTTCCTGTGTTTCCAGGAGAACAATGAAATAGGTTTGTTTTATATACAATGCATCATATCTGCCACAGAAATAGGAGTTCCTTAACCTCTCTAAGCCTCCTTTTCCTCATTTGCAAAATGGGAATTATATCATTAAGAGTAAGTTTTGGTTGCATATAATAAAAAGTCCAAAGTTTTGTGGCTTAAATAAAAGATGTTCAGAGTAGGTGGTCAGCAGTGGTACAGTAGCTCCATGAAATGGTCAGGGATTCGGAATCTTTACAATTCTCTGCTCAACCACCCCTAGGGGTAGCCATTATCTTCATGGTTCAAAACAACAACTAGAGCTCCAGCCATCACATGTGTGTTCTAAGAAGCAGGACACAGGAAGGAAGCAAAGAAAAAGGCATATTCCCTCCATTTAAGGAAACTTCCTGTAAGACTCATATGAAAATTCTTCTTACATCTCATTAGCCAGAACTTATTTATATGGATATATATGTATACAAAGATATTGGGGAAATATATTTAACTGAGTGGGCAAAAATATATCTAGCTGGAAATCAGATTTCTTTTACTAAAAGGAAGGGAAGAATAGATATTGAGATAGGCAGTTAGCATTTTAAGCCTCAGAGATGAGGATATTTACTTACCAGATTGTTTTAAGGACTAAATGGGATAATGCATAAAAAAAGGGTGGCCAATAAATGATAGCTATTATTATAAGCACAGTAATTATTATTTTCATGCCCAACATACACTCAATGCATATTTGAAATAAACAAAATGTCAATAAGCAAATAAGTGTTGACCTAAATTTAGTTACCTCATTATTCTATTGTTTATTTCTAATCATTAAGAATTCATTCTTTTAGATATTGAAGCCTCTTCTTCTACGGATCCTCTACTAAAATACAAATACCACTGGAGCTATAGTGTTTCTTTAAGGCCTTATTGGTTATTTGGCAAAGATTATTTTTTCATAATATCTTATTGAGCCCAAGGCCACCTGTATTTTTGGCAGTAGGGGAGTGGGCTTAAGAAGAAGACTAACTAAGGAGAAAGAGCCTGGGACTAAGATTTGGGAAACCTGGATTTTAGTCCTGGCTCTGCTACTAACAGACTGTAGGATCTATGGAAATTCCCTTTCCATATCTGGACTTTTCCTTTCCATGGCCCACAAGGAATTGTGTATCCCGTGTGTTCCTTGCTTGGTCTCCATGTTAGTGATTGTGATGGTTAGGCTAATGTATCAACTCGGCCAAGTAATTGTGTCCAGGTGTTAGGTCCAGCAAGCACTAGGCTAATTGTAATACAAGAGCGTTTATGGACTTTGGTCACCAGTGAGTTCACTGCATGGATAGCTGATTACATCTGCATCAATCAGGGAGATTGCATCAGCAATGGGTGATGCTTTTATCCAATCAGTTGAATGCCTTAAAAGGGGAAGTGATTTCAGCATTCAGAGAGAATTTTCAAGCTCATCGTTGGACAGCCAACTTCTCCCAGAAACTCATCAAGACCTTTCATTGGACTTTCATCGGAGCCCCTGGTTTGCAGCCTGCCTGCAGAACCTGGACTTGTGCATCCTCACAGTCACGTGAGAGACTCTTATAAAATCTCATATTATTGACAGATATCTCCTGTTGATTCTGTTTCCTGAGAGAACACAGTGATAATGCCTTATAAAGAATAGAGGCTGTGCTTGACTTGCCTCTTCAGTGCTCAGCGCTGAAACGTAAGGGTGAGCGAGGACACCAGCCTAGGATATAAGACAACTGGGTTCTGATCCTGACTCCACCATCCATAGCTGTAGCATCTTGAGCAGATCCCCTGCCCTTTCTAGTCTCCTATTTTCTTAGCTCTAAAATGAGGAATTAACTTGAATGGGCTCTCAGAATCTTTCAGCCCTAGATTTCTGATGTTGCAGTATAGCAGCCCATTGCCTTAACCACTCATCCCCTTATTACATTGATGCTGGCATATAAATGCTGGTGATTTTCTACTGACTGGAGTAATTTTCATTGGCTTTTCATGCCTGTGAAAGGACAGGGGACCTGCCCTTGACCTTGACCCACTGGGCCAGTATCTGGTCTCTGGTTCCTGTCATCAACAAGACCACTTGCTCTGGTCTGTCTCACATAGTACGTCTTCCCAGATGTCAAATCCTCCTTTCCCCGAACCAGGGAATATCAGAAAAAGTTTAGATTTTAGAGTGGATAGTCTTGGGTTCAAATCCACGCTCAGACTTGGACAACTTTGATAACTTTTTGAAACTTAGCTTTGCATTTATAAAATGGATATTATTATCTATACCTTAGAGAACTTGTGATGGTTACTGAAAATACAAGTAAAAAACTCCTGGCACGTATAAGCTCTTTAGAAATAGTAAGTATTATTATCTCTACCATCACTGTTCATGGCCTCATTTTATCCTCTGAAGCTGAGAAAAGGAATCCAGGATGGACTGACATTTGATTACCAGAAAAATGTAAGCAGGTCTCCAAGTTCTAGTTCTTAAAGCAAAATTGCAGATGAGCTGGATCCTGTGGGAGTGGAACAGGTAGGCCTCAGATGCTCCAGGTCTCTGGTTTTGAAGGGTGTGAAAGCAACTAAAATAACATGTAGGATGTGCCTAGCGCTGTGCTCACGGGTTGCACTCGGTGAGTAAGAGATGCTACTAAGCCCACGAGCAAGAGGTGCTCAGTGTTGTCTCCCCACTTCTTTACACATGCTGAATAAAACAACACTGAGAAATTTTAGTGCTGCTGACTTTTCAAAGAAATATATTTCAAATCAGATTTATCTCACTATGAATTAGCTGAGTAAATGCCAATCTCTAGGGGCTGATAGTAAGTTTAAACAACATCAAAAACAACATCAATAATAAAATCAGCAACAGCATTATGTATGTCCTAAAACAACACTCCAAAAAGAAGGTAGAATGCCGGCTGTCCCCACCAGCTTAATTGTTTGCTGTTGCAATTAATTAGGTAATTTATATAATGTATTATTCCCTTCTGGCCAGCAGAGCCTTTCTATTGAGGAACGAAATAGATGTGATTTGAGTTTTAAAACCAAAAATGGGGATGGAGCCAAAAGCTCATAAAAGACTCTAAATCTCAGAAGAAACATTGCTCAGCCGTAAGTTAGGTTAGGTCATCCTGGACGTATGTATCCTGTATTAGTAAGAAATCAGGGAGAAGAGACAAGCTCTGGAAGCAAATTCTGACATCCCCAAAGGCCACCCCAGGGAAGGAGCGTGAGTATAGCTTTTCTAATGCATAGGAGCTGCTATGCAGGAAGCCTATCTCCCTTCCATTGGATAGCCAAAGGTTAGCAGGCCGGAGGGGCAGCCCATCTGTCCCCTGTACCCTGCATACTTGGAGGTATTTCTTCCCGAAGTAGAAAAATCCTAAGCTCAAAAACAATTGGGACATCTGCCAGCATTCTGGGGCAATGGGACAAGCCATCCTAGAATTCTGAGTGATCCTTTTAAAAGAGATATTTAGGATATCTCTGGTGGTTTGGGGGCAACCTAGGCAGCGAGCTGGAATTGGCACACTTTTGTGGTACCCTGTAGGTCATGGATGGGGTCCTGTGCTGCCTGGTACCATGGGCCTTGGAAGCTTCTCCACAGTGGGGACTTTTCCTCATGCCTCTTTGGCAAATAGATCAGGTACTCCAGATCGCTCTGTCATTTGCTTTTCTCTCATTGTGTATTAGACATGGGAAGGACACAAGGAAGGCTCCTGCTCTCCTGGAAAGCCTCTTGAATTGCCCTCCAATTAAGCTAACTTGAATGAGATTTTGATTTCTCAACAATCAATCCTTTTTTCTGTGCCCACTACACCATGAGCTCCTCTGGGGCATGGCTGTGACTAATCTGACATCGAAAGGCTCTGGTGCCTAGCACAGTGCCTGGTACATAGTAAGCACTCAGTAATATCTGCTGACACAGGACATTTCCAGCAGAAGGATAAAATGGAAGACCATCTCACTGTTTTGGAATCCACCTGACTTTTCCCCCCAAAATGGACTTGTCTTTCTGCATCCCATTGTCATAATTTAAAGTCAGTGAAGTAAGCTGGAATTCCTGGGCATGTTTTCTGGGGATGGTTAGGGTACCTAGGAGCACCCGTTCTTCAATTCTTACAGTCACAAGTATATGCTACTTTGAATGGACTGACATCCATCTGAAGCAGCTTCTGGAATTGCACAATGCATACAAATTCATGAACTAGGACGAGGTACCACATCAGGTGCTGATAGGAAACAAAATGAAGAGAGTCTTTGTTCCTAAGTTGCCCATGGTCCAGAGTGGGAATACTGAAACATCTTTGTTTCTATTTCTTTAAATGATATTCCCTGGTTGAGACTGGGATGCTCACAACCTCTTAGAGGTGGGAGGGCCTGGAAAGCCTGCTTTTGGAACAGAGATTGGTTAATATTAGCACCATCTAACAGATGAGGCAAACGGAGGTCTAGAGAGTTTGCGTGACTTTTTCTACGTTGGTCGGCTAATATCTCTAAGTGGGGACTGGAAGGCTGGTCTCTTGACTCCTGGCCTGGTGCCCTTTCCATGTGCTCAACTTGGGAGATGCAGTTGAGGAAGGGGACAATATACCTCAGCAGGGGTAGGACTCATTGCTGATACAGCTGTGCTACCTGAAGTGGAATTAGAATCCTAGATGCTTAGAGCTGGCAGGAATCTTGGAGATCATCGAACAGCTCTACAAGGGTACAGGTAGGAACGTTTGTAGTCCAGAGACAGGGAGCAAGTTTCCCCATATAACCAATAACGGAGGTCTTGGACGTAGGTCTGCTTTCTCCGCACAAGTGGTTCTCCACCCTGGCTGCACCGCAGAATCACGGTAGGGGAGGGGGCGCTGTGTAAAGGCACTGATGCTCTGCCCTCACCCCAGAGTCAGACTTAGTTGGTCTGGGGTATAGCCCAGGCAGGAGTTTCTTTAATTGTTACCAGCTGATACTCATGTGAACCAGCCTTGAAAGCCACTGTCTATTCCACTAACTACCTGAAGACTTAATAGCCCACCCTTCCCTAGAAAATGTTGGCAGAGATTGCAATGATCTTGAATTTGCCAAGTACCACATGCCAAGATGTTTCACACAATAGCAAACCTGTTCAATTTGCTGTCTGATCTTTGGGGGCTGGGACAATTTACAAAGACCATCAACAATAATGAAGCTAGGTAACTGTGGGGCTAGGAGAAAAGGTGAACCAAGATAAGATATGGGTACCAAGGGAAGCATTAAAACCACGAATTTCTTATTAAAGGAAAGTCCCATGTCACTGTTTTCCCCAAAGCCATGCAGAGCCTTGCTCTAGCCACTTGATTTCAAAAAATAAAGCTCATGAACCTTGTCCTTCCTCCTCCCTCATGGAGCTTTTTGAAGACTCAAATGGGACAACTCTCTCAGGCTTTTTGAATTCCACTCAGGAAGGACAGATGATTTAACGGACATCTACCAGACCCACCCACTTCTCCTCCACCTGCTTAAAACATGCGTACTCACTAGAGTACCTCATCAGCTCAGCTCTCTGAAATCAGCCCCTGGCCAAGTTTGGCAGATGCTAATTCTCTGGTGGTTTTTAAGGAAACCTCCTCTTGGCCTGGCGGAGCCTTATCTACCTACCCACCTCCCTCCTCTCCAGGGTCACCTGCTCTCAGTCACTTTGTCCTATTTGTCCCTATCACTCTGGAATCTTCCCATTCCCTAATTTATGATCCCCTCCCTTCCTGCCACAGGATCTTTGCACACACTGTTCCCTAAGCCTGGAAAGCACTCATCATTATTCTAATTTGTTATTTATTTGCATGATTGTTGGATTAATATCTGTCTCCATGCTTTAAACTGTAAGATTTTTGAATGCAGACATACAGCTGTGTTTGTTTATCATCATATCCCTGGCCTCTAGTATAGTGTCTGGCTCATAGATGTTCCATAAAAATTTATTGAATAGATGAATGAATAAATGGATGAATGAGCCACAAATTGTTTTGGAGATTTAATGAGGTGGTGGATGTGAAAGCATTTTGAAAACTGTAAAAGTATTGTCACTATTGTTACCATTGCTGTTAAGCTGCGTTGTTAGGATGTCTGCCCCTTGTGGAGCTAACACGACATCCTGGCTAGGATCAGACACCAGATGTGCCAAGCAAGGGAGATGCTGCTCACCAAGAAGGCTGTCACCTTCACCTGGGTCTGCTCCAGCCCTCGTTTTCATCATCACAATCTCACTTCAAGGAAAGAATTAGATATCAGAAATTGGATTTCCATCCTCCTAGCTCTGAGATCTTCTCAGTCAGTTTGTTGAGATGGTTTCAGAAGGGAATTTGAAATTTTTGAGTGCCACTCAAATATTAGGAGTTCTCTATATTACCATTTACTTAACCTTTGGAACAATTCTGAAATGCACATATTACCCAATTTTATAAAAAATGGAAAGAGATTGTGTAATTTGCTCACGGTCTCACAGTTAATAAGGAGTGTATAGAATTCAAGCCAAAATGTGTCTGATCCCAAGGCCCATGTTCTTCCCACTGCATGTCTGGCTCTTTAATAAAACCCAAGTAGCCTGTGCAGGCAGACCTCAGTAGAGCTAACCCAAATCTTGGGCTATTAAGAGATAGGAAACCCGAACCACAGAGAGATTCAAGTGATTTCTCCCTGGGGAGATAGCCAAAGATGCAGCACTTTTGAAGGGCTTGAACCCAGCTCTTGACTATCCCAAACTAATGATTTTTAAATTATGCTTGTCTGACATAAAAATATATTGCAACTTGCTAAAAAATGTACTTCCTGCTGGTAAGTGCTGTCAGCTGCTTCCATTTTAGTCTTTTTCCTTAACTTGTTCTACTACATGTTACTCAAAAAGATATTTCAGAGTCCCATTAAACATTTTTTGACATCTGTTACTTTTTAAAATCTTCTTTTATTGTTTTATTAACCATTTTTATTGAAAAAGTAATATACACATGGTAGAAAAATCCAAATGGTACAATAAGGCATATAGAAACAGGTAAGTCTCTCTCCTGTTTGCAGATCCCCTCCCAACATTTCCACCTTCTTGGGCAAGCTTCTGGAAATATTCTACACATATGCAAATATAATTTAAAAACCATACCCCCTCTAAAGGCCAAAAATAATTCTGTGTTTTGAAGAAGTGATAATGTGTATCATCAAACACTTCTCTCTAATCCTACCCAAATTCTTATTTCAAACTTTTAATTGCCTTATATTTATTTATAGGGTTGGGGTTCACTATTGAAGGTTCAAGGAACTTGGCAGCACCAAGGCACTTGGCAAGGAATCATTCCTTTCCTTATAGTAGCAATTAAAATCTTGTTCCAAAATGAAATGAATCTGGTAGTTCAAAGGAGTAGATACTTATTAGGCTGATAGAAGTGACCTGGTGTGGTGCAAGCAGCACGGAAGGACTGGGGATCAGGGACTTGGCCATTCCTCCAGCTGTGTGGTCCTCAATAAGTCACTTCATCTCTTTGAGATTCAGTTTCCCTACCAGCAAATTCAGAAAGCTAGGCTAGGGACTTTTCCAGATCCTATCCTGGTCTGCCATTTTATGGCTGTATGAATTCTGTTTAAGAAAATACAAGGCTAGAAACAGAGAGCCTGGAGATTTACTGCATAATAGTCATTACTTCTACTCATCAAGTTTTTTTTTTTTTTTTCTAGTTCTTTTAGGTATATAGTAAGAATGACATTCCCTTCTACTCCGGTGATGTTAGCCATGGCCACGGGCTTGCTTGTGGTCACTGAAATATGAGTGGGCATGACATCCTTCACCCCCAGGCAGAAGCTTTAAGAACCAGTATATGATCCTCCATATTCTCTTTTGCTTTCCTCAGCATTTGTGGACACAGGGAAGTAGAGCCTCCCTCAGTCTTGGTCCCTAGGTGAGGACAATGTGAATAGAGTACTAGTTGACCCACAGTGAACTTATGGTGTGAGCAAGAAGTAAATCCCCAATGAGATTTGGGGGGTGTTTGCTATTGGCACTCACCTTAGCGTAACTTGACCACTATATCATGCAAATGCAAGATGTGTCTCTGAAAAGTCAAAAACTTCAGAGCAAGGGCAATGATGTCCCGGTATGGATTTAGCTCATTTTGAAGTTATGAAGAATTTTTCAGTGATCTTTCTGGCTACTTTTTATGTCTGATGGAATTTGTATTTGTCTTTCTCCCCATCTTTTCTATCATCTTTCTTCTTTTTTTATTCCTTTCTGTTCCCTTTTAATCTGTTTCCTAAACATTTGACCTATTTCTCTATTTTATATTCCATCTTCTGAGAGCTTTCTCTCTCCTCTCCCCTTCCTTCCTGTGTCTCTGCTTTTCCTACAAAGCCTTTTCTTGACACTTATCCCCTGACAATTGCTTCCCTGAGTCTTCCTTTCAGCTTCATAAAGCCCCATGTGGTCTCTACTTTCAGCCTTTTTCATGCATCTTCCTTCTTTTTTTTTTGATCTTTTCTAATCTGCTTTGTCTGAATTTCCTAATCAAACTGCCAAACACCTTCTCAAGTATCTTCCAAAGTATCTTTTGGACCATCCCCATCCTCCTTGACTCAACTACTGCCCCTGAGATGACAGGTGACACCTGCTTTCTTCTTTGGTAACTATCAATTTTGGTGAATATTTTATTTCTGAGTATTCTTCCAAATTACTGGTATTCATTTTTATTTCAATTCAACTGACATTTCCCGAATCTCTACCATGACAGGTCACTGTGCTGGCATTGAGAAACCCAAAGACTGTCTTGCAGTTGTGGATAAGATTGAGGACTCATATACTGTGGGAGAGCTAGAACTGTTTGTAAAAAAAAAGGACAAGTTAGATCCTTGAGAGTTGAGTGTAATCTACCAGTATAGATCCAGCTCCATGTTGTATTTATCAGGCAATGACCAGATGTCTAGTTAAAGGACACCAAGAGCTAATTGAACATATACCTGAATAAGCTGAGAGAATTGTGTGGCCAAATTCTGATAGTAAGGTTTTCTGACATGGAGATCCCATTAAAAAGCCAGAGGGACATCTTCAAGTTCCTCCTGTGGTCTGAATTAAAAATGCCACACGACAATTGACATTTCTAAACCAATAGGAATGGTGAAAGTACATGCACCTCGTCATAATTCAACATGGAGAGAGTACCTGCCACAAGGTGGGTAAGAGCAGTTTCCATAGGAGCAGAGCACAGAGCATTTCTTCTGACTGGGGCAGCCACAGGTTGGTTGAGTGAAGAAGGCTTCACAGAAGAGGTTGAGCTGGCCTCATCCACAATAGGTCATGGTGAGGAGTTATGGAGAGATGAGAGTCAGATGTGAGCTGGAAAGTCAGGGACATGAAAGTGTGACACATAATTGTGGAATTTCATCAGCTAGAGAAGAACGGCAGAGAAGGAGAGTGGGGTAGACAAAGAACGACTCTCACCATCTCTGTCCTTTTTCTTTCTCTTTCATTTGATTTTCAGCTTCTCCCAGATCACAGCCTTATGCATGACTCTTCTGAGGTAAACATTAATCCTTAAATGAAGGGGAGCAGTTTTACAAAACTGCTAAGAGTGTAGATTTTGGAGCCAGACAGCTGGGTTTAATCTTAGCTTGCCACTTGCTAACTGGGTACACCCAGGCAAATCACCTTATCTATCTAGTCCTCCATTTCTTCAATCTGTAAAATGAAAGTATTAACAGCACTGTAGTGCCCATCAAATGCAATGAGGCTTAGTATGGCCCAGGCACACAGGAAGTAAGTGCTCAATAAATTGTTATTTTTAATATAACTAATGTATTACCAGTCAGGGTTAAGGCAGGAGAACAGAACCCACTCTAGATGCTTCCAAAAGAAAGGGATTTAACAAAGGGAATTTGGCACTTTCTGAAGCTATAGAAGGGCTGGGATGGAGAAATGAAAGTAAGGGGAAGCCACCAGCTTTCAACTTTACCAGCTTCTGTGCTTCTGAGACTCTGGTAGTTACTGCCAACTCCCAGAGGTCAAGAAACTGCAGAAAACTACTGACAGTGTTCACAGCTGGCTCTGCAACACTTGACTGGCAGGACAATATGGAGGCCACTGATAACACATGGTCAAAGCACATGTTCATCTATATTGTCAGTGGAAGAGTGGCTTCTACTTCTCTTCTAAAACTCATGTGAATGCATCTTACAGGAAGAACCTAAACCATATCAGGAGCCCTCCAGGCAAATGAGTCTGGGAAATGTAGTTCCCAGCCATTATTCTTTGAGGTACTGAGAGAGCATAGAAGGGAGTGAGAATGATGCAAGTGCCAACAAGTAATGCCCATTACCTAGAGGATGTGCCTAGATCTGAAATCCCAGCAATGGGTTGAAAGGTTCCATTCTATTTCACTTCCCTGCTCCGTAGTTGATACCCCCAGGGGACTGTGGCTCTCTTCTGTTGAGCTTCTGTGGAAACTATGTCTGAGCCTAGGGTCAGTGGTCCTTACTTGGCTGCTGTTGTGCCTCTGGCTGAACTTAAGTAAAAGCCACTATCACACTCAGTGCCATGGTAGGGCCAGTTTCTTCTTTGTGATCCATGCCAATTGCATTCACAATGTTTTGGATCCAACTACACAAATGTTGGACTGGAAGGGAGACAGTTTTAGCTCTCAGAATGCTTTAGCAGCATATGATTCTCCTCCACAAAGTGCCTCCCATATGTCCCAGCAGATTTCCCACATTTATCTTTCCATGGAGCAGTTTAAGTGAAGGGAGAGTTGGGTGCATGGCATTCCTGCCCTAGATCGGCCACCATTTGGCAGTGGGACTCTGGGCAAGTCACTTTTCCTTTCTACACCTTGATTGTCCCATGCACAAAGTTGGGGTTAAGTTAGGAACTCTGGGAACTGCTCCAGGCCTGGCATGTTATTGTTGGAGACAGCAGAGTGTTAAGGGCATAGGCTGGTACGCATTCAGTGTTGGGTGGGTTTCTGGTGCTGTGATCATTATACCCACTTAGTCTGCTCCTGCCCTACACACCCATTCTCCCACCTTGGTAAGGAATCTTGGGCAGAGGCCAGAGAGGAGACCTTGTCTAATGCCTGGGTTGTGACTGTCAACTCACAGCTTAGACACTGGTCGCAAACATGTGTGTCTTTGGGCCGAGGCTGAAGCACTGATGAGAGGCTGGGAAAATCCATGTTGGGACAGAGACAGGTTATGGCTCATTTTCGCCTTTGATGCCCCCTTTATTTGAAAGATGCTTGTTATCTAAAGGCAGCTAAATTTAACCATATTTTGTCGGCTAGGATGAATGCTCCTGAAAAGAAAGCTAGCAAATCTCAGCCATGTCACACTTTATTAGTCATGCGAACACTTAAAAGCATGACTAGAAGGACCTGCTTCCCAGGATTGGTGGTAGCAGTTCTGAAAAATGCTGTGCTGACTCTTTTGGGATTTACCTCAAGAAGCAGGAAGGAGGGAAAAGCATGAAATCACCTAAACAATGCATGGGTTTTTGTTTTTTTCTCTTGCAAGATTGGCAAATGGTATATTCAGATAAGGGGGAAATGTACCAAGTGGCATAGATAGTGTTCATGTGACCTTTTTTCTTAGAAGTGCCTTCAATTCCCTCTGCTCCCACCTCAATGTGAATTCAAAAATATAGTTTAGCTTCTGGCATTTGGTTAGCTATTGAAGATACAGACAGGAAGAGAAACTAACCTTTGTTGAGCACTTACTTTGGACTAGGTGTTTTAAATTCATCGTTTCCTCTGTTTTTAAAAACAATCCAATAAGCTAAGTGGTATGACACTCATTTTACAAAAGAAGAAACTAAGAGTCACAGAGGTGAATACTACAAAGTTATAAAAGCACAGTTGCAAATTGTATTTGCATAACTCCTAAGTCCATGTTCTTTCCACAACTAGGGCCAGAGTGAGTACATTGAGGAATTCAACTTAACCATAACTTTGAGATTTCAACATTTCTGTCTTTATATTGCAGAGCTGTTTGTCATGGCTTTGTGATTCCATCCTGTAAGACTCAAGAGTCAAGATGTATGTTCAAGGAAAAGCTGCAGATCTCCAACTACCAAGAACTCTCCATGGGTTAGGGCCCAGTTTGCTTTGGTGGTTGCTGAACAAAATCTCTTGTCTGAAAAAAAAAAACGGCATGTGTCTGCTCTTCCATAGGGTCCCCAAAATGAAAAGGCAAACCCCTCTGCTATCCATGGGAAAAAAAAAAATCTCTGTAGCCTTTGTTCATCTAACATTCTATGGCAGGTTGACAGTTTAAACTCTCTCCTAACAAACCATTCCTTTAAAAGTTCCAGAGTTTCTAAATAAAGATAAATGCTTAATTCAATATGACAAGATGCCTCCAAGCATCTGCAAAGAGCAATCTCTTCAGTGTCCCAACCCCACCACAACTCCCCCTTCCTGAGAATTAAAGGTCGAATAGAAACACCAGGCTGGATCCTCTGAGATCTTCTCTCATCTATAGCAGCATAATGGCATTCATGAATTCTGTGGACTGGCTCTCAGAGTGTTAGTCCTGGAAGGGGAGAAAATAAAGTACATAGAAATGAAATGATCCATGCACAGTTTGGCTGCAAGTTAGTGATGGAACCTAGGCTAAACTTCAGTTTTCTGACTTGAAGGCTACCAGGCAACAGGGTAGAGTTGAAGAAGGAAGCCTCTACTCCTGATTCCACCTCTTAAGGAGCTATGTAGCCTTGGGGAAATCATCTCTCTGATCCTCCATTTTTTCATCCAAATAGGTTGAAGGTTTGTAGAGAGCATCAGTGATAACAAAGTATCTGGTCAAGTACCTGTCATACAGTAGGTGTTCTATAAATGGTAGCTACTACTAATAAATGAAAGGTAAAAACATGAATGAAGGGTATAGAAGTTCAGGGAAGGAAGAGACCAGTGTACTGGAATGGTAAGGAAAGACTGATTGGAGAAAGGCATTGAGTTAGACCTTGAAGACCTGATAATATTTGGATAGGGAGTAAGAACAGGTAGGGCATTCCTGATGAGGGCAATGAAATAAGGAAAACTTGTTGGCAAAAAATCTAAGGCCCAATTTGAGAACAACACATGAACCTGTTTGACTGGAGGAATGGTTCAGGAGAGTGAGTTGCTGGAGATCAAAGTGCAAAGTTCAGATTGAGAGCAACTTGAACATCCTGCTAAGAAAGCTAGACCTATTAGCAGTTGAGAACCTTTGAAGGGTTTTGACCAGAGAAATTATTAAGCAGAGGAAATCAGTCCAGTACTGGTGTGGAGAGTGAGTTGGAAAAGGGAGCAACTAGAGGTTAGAAGAATAGTTGAAAATTCTTGTAACAGGCTGGGCAGGATAGAAATAATGCAAGTGGAAGTTGTGGCAGCTGAAATGAATAGGAAAAGATGAGTGAGAAGGTTATTTTAAAGGAAAAGTTGGCAGGAAGAATCAATACTATTGTAGGAAAGAGAATTTAATTAGCTTTGTAAAGTAGAGAGGGAATATTCATGGCTTGTTGGGTTGAGCACTATATTTTAAAGAAAAAGTGTCCCAATCCACAAATCTAAGAGAAAAGGAGCATGATAAATGATTAAGCCAAAATGACTAAAGGATTTTAAGAAATGATAAAATGAACTCAAATGAAGATTAAATGTTCAAGATCCGCAAGTCTTGGCTCAAACAAAAACCCTTAGGGTTAGCTTTCAATATGCGTCTTGGCGATTCTTCAAAGTCTTTTCACTAATGGCAGATGTAGTTGCTGAAGAACGATGGTTGTGTATTAAAATCGGTAGCATTTACAGCCTTTGCTCTACCTTCCCCTGTTACTACAAGGAGGTTCATGGAGTCTATTTGAGCCATTCTTAATGATCATATTTTTTTAATGCAATAGTTATGCTCAGAGCAACCTTTCCCAAAGAGTGTTTGGTGGCAAGCTGGACTCTTGAACTGTCTCTTGAGAAAAGGGTTCATAGTTGAATAGGTTTAGGAAATGTCACATATCAGCCAGGAGACCAATCAGGAGAAAGAAACTTATCAATTACCTGAAGAGAAAGAATTTAATGTAAAGACATAAAAGTGTTATCTAAGTAACTGAACACTTACTTAAAATGAGAACACTAAGTTATCACAGAGCAGGAAGCTGCAGTCACCCCTGGGGCTGTTATTATTAAATATACCAGTTGGTATTGATAGTGCTGGTTCTATTAAATCTTAGAAGCTTAGAGGAAGGGCACCAAGAAGCTGAAACTTGGACCTCTGAGGAGGGGGCTACTTGTCTGGTGCTTGACTCTGAGCTCCAAGGGGGAGGAGCCCACATGAGTCTGGGACCCACATTTCGGAGGGGGGTGTGTGTGTGCCAGTCGGCTGATGCTGGCATTCTTAAGGAAGATGCCATCAGGTTGGTTCTGGAAGTGTTGGGAAAAAAGCTGGATTCAGCTGCTGCTACCAAGGTGAAGCGCTGTTAGGGTGATGTTTCCTGGAGCCAACCCAGTAGGAAACAAGCAGGTAGTCATTCCTTCATCCTCTCTGTCTTCCACAAGTGCCCCTTATCTGCAGAACCTAGCAGGGAGTCCGGTGGCAAAGCAGAAATGAGGTCTGCAGAGTCCCAGCTCCAGTATTACAAAGCAGAGTAAAGAGGGTGGATTAGAGACAATAGTTTCATAACTGGCACATGTCATTCACTGTATCAGCCTCTTGGATACTCACTGTGTACATTAGTATATTTAAGGCTCTGAAGAGTTCTGGGGGGAAAGAAATAATTTTAACTTAGTTTAACTGAGCAGTCCTCAAACTGCTTGGCAGGAGTCGTCTTCTTATTCCCCTTTTATGCTTTATAAGCACTTTGATGATCATTTTCATCTTCCTTCTTTCATTTATTCAGTGAATCTTTCTTGGATATCTCCCTGTGCCATGTACTGCACTAGGCCCTGGGGGATACAGCAGTGAACAAAACAGAAAAAAAATCTTGTCATCATGAAGCTTAAATTTTCCTGGGGAAGAAGACAATAAACAAAATAAATAAGTAAAATATACACTATGTTAGACAGTGATAAATACGAAGTAAAATATATGTGTTAAATGGTAATGATTGATAAAGAGATAAAACAAAGCTAGGAAGGGGGATATGGAACAGGGAGAGGGTGGGGGTGTCAAGGGGCTTCACAAAGTAGGAGACATTGGAATAAAGACCTTTATCACTATTAGAATCAGGTGCCCTAACATCAGAGGGCAGTCTTGAGTAGGTTTCCAGAGGTGATTTTCAACTTCTCAGTCTTCAAAACGTCAGCAAATATGTACTTCCTGCACTCTTTCAAGTCCAAACCTGCATTGTAATAGTTCATTAACCAGCCTAAGAGATACACAGGTCAATCATACACCTGCTTCTCTCACAGAAAACCAATTACTCCCGAGGCACATTTTCTGGTTCAGAAACAGTCTCTTTCCCCTCCTTTCGAAGCTTTACCGTGGCAATCATTCTAAAAAAACCCAAGCAGATAGAAAATGCCTAAAAGTTATTTCCATCAAGTCAAAAATGGAAATGGCTTTTAGCGTTCGTTTGCATTCCTGCTCGCAAGGACCTCCGACGTTTTCTGTTTGCTCACACAGCTTTCTATTTAAACAGCAATAGAAAGACGGTGGAGGGTTGTAGCTGGAGGAGAGCAGAGAGCGAATCATTTCCAGAATTTATTGACTTGCTGGCTGACCCCGGCCAAATCCCCTTACCCCCTCTTTCTTGAAGCCATGGTTTCACACAATAGCAAGGATAAAGAAATTTGCAGTTTTAATGTTGTTATCAAATGTTTAGAACGTGTGGTTAGAAGAGACAAAAGCAGGCTATTGCACTTGCATAGAATTTTCTTTCCCCTTCCTCTCTGCTGCGGTTGCTGTTGTAATCAACTCGAGGCCGGCAGTTCCTCTCCTAAGCTCTCCCCAGGACCCTAGGGAGAAAAGCTGCCTGGGACCTCTCTGTGCTCTTGCTTTTTGGGGATAGCCATTGCTCAAATCTGGTGGCTGTGAGCTAATGCTTAAGCCCATGGTGGCCTTGACCTGTAGCAACCCCTTGTTTCAGTCACAATTTCAGCTTCATTGTGCCTATTTCTACCTGCAGGGCAATGTCAGTGGCAGGAAAGCAACCCGATGGATTGGAAGAACTAAATGAATTTCACAGACTTGACTAAGCCCGCTGATTACCCTGGAATAAAGGGCATGGATAAAGGAGGTGACCTCCAAGAGAGGACCCTTGTTATGATGCTTCTCTCAGGTCCAGGTCTGAGACTGATGAAAGTAAATCATCTGTATTCAATAACTCCAAATATGACATACCAGTAGCCATGAGTAGCTTTTTCCCAAGCTCCTCATAACAGATAACTAAAGGCAGCACAAGGTAAAGGGGCTCCTGATAATTGAGGCCTGGAGGCTAATAACAGCATCCTTGATTCTGCCCAATCCTAAGACCTCATCTACCCGTGCCAGATCCCCTTAGGATTTCCCCAAATGACAGATGGCCCTCTTGAATGGCCAGTCAGCACAGATGTGATCCCAGCCTTTAGATTAATAATAGCCCTTCCTGCCATGTGCAGTAACCTAAATTTCTCCAATTATAAATTCAGCAAATGCCGTGGTCTTGGGCAGACCCTATTTCCAGGCCCCCATGGTCAATTTAAGGGCAGAGGCACTGCATGGAGTAGAAGATGGAACAGTGTCTGAGGAGAGCCTGAGTTCTCATCCCAGTTCTGCCACGAGAGAACCAAGTAACCTTGGCCAAGCCACTTCTCTTTCTGAGCATCAGAGTCCTCATCCTGGAGCTGTGGAGCTTTAAGGCCCATAGTTCATGTGTGATGCACAGGTCAGTTTCGTTATCCTGCCCTTTGAGATCCTATCAAAGTTAATTTGAACCTCCCCTCACCTTAGTGAGATGCCCCCCATCCTCTCAGCCTCTGGGGACTGAGGGTAAGAAGAGGAGGTGGCTCTTGTTTTTCCCCTTACCTCTGTCTCTGAGCTTGTTTCTGGTTCATTTCCTCGGCATCTATTGTTTCTCTAGCTCACATGTGCTATTCCAGCTCTGGATTGTGATGACCCCAACAGAACACTCCACTCTTTCACTGATCATCAACAAACACTCACACCAATTCCCTTCACAAGACTGTTGTGTGTGTGAGGCAAATGATAGATTTGGGAGGAGAATGAAGAAACCATAAAAACTTAATATTAGAGCCCTTGTACTTGAAAGTCCTTCCTGCCAACTTGGGCTCCAAGCTTTGGGCATATTGGTTGGCCTCTCTCTCCCTTCCCACTCCTTGTTTCCTATCAGGAAAAAAAGGAAATAAAATTTCTCCCACTTCCTATAATGAGTGATTCACTTCTTGTGCTGCCCTTGTCCTCCAGTTCTACTTTTTCCTTCCAGACATTGCTCTGGAGACTTAACGTTTTCACTCTAAAGTGACCCAATAATATATTTTCCCTAATGTAGTTATTTTCTTTCTAAGGAATTTTGGTGTTAGCTGATATGTCAAGATACTCACACACACATACAAACACACACACACACACAATTTAATCCCTCCAGACTTTTAAGTGCTCACCTCTTAATTTAATAAGAATTAGTGGAGCATCTACTGGGTTTGGCATGGGGCTGTTCCTTATGGTATCCTCTTAAAAGGATGTATCCAAGTTGGCCCCTACTCAGGTGGGAAAACAAGATTGAAATAAACAGAGAACTGAATATGTCAAAATGTCTGCTGGGGAAGTTAAGAAAAGAAAGTACCAGTGTGATACAGGGAGCTCTTCAGAGAGATACTGAAGTTTATGAGGGTCCCCAACAGGCAGGTGACCTTCACCATGTAATTATTTCTGGAGAAGTAGGTCATTTTCAGAGCCTGGGAAGCACTCCACTCTGAGTGGTGGACTGATATTCTAGTCAGACGTACATCCCTGTTGGGACGTTCAGCTTGAGCCCATGTAGGATTTCTCCAAAACAGAGATAAGATGGATACTCATGCAGTTTCTCTCTGCTTTCCCATTTTTTGTGCACTTACTTGAAACCAGGCATTGTTCTAGACCCAAATCCCTGATCTTGTAAAGTATACATTCTAGATATCTCTGTGATGGGTGAGATGAGTTGATGGTTATTTGCTGGAATTCATCCACTATCTGGAATATGCTGGGTGGGTCTGATTATCAGTCTGGCTGCTTGGAGCAGTGGCAAGCATCTGTGAGCTCATGGCTGGGAGGCAGAGAAAGCAGAATGCAGTTACTTGCTTATCCCTTCTTTCACTAGCAATTTCTAGAGTGTCCACTACATGCCAGGGGATAAGAAGGGAAGGAAAACCCATTCTCTACCTTATGGTATCTTTTTAAATCTTGCATGATGAATACTGCGATAGAAATGATTAATAAGAGCTCTAGGAGCACAAAAGAAGAAACTAGATTTCTAGGTCTAAGGGCCATTAGAGAAGTCTTCAAAAGGGAGGTGATCTTTGGAAAAGGAGAACTAATTCCCTAAGCAGAAATAGGGACTAAGGAATCTACAAAAGCCTTAAAGTGTTAAAGAATCCAGAATCTTCCAGAATTAGAAGTTTAAAATGGGTGGCATCAAGGTGAAGTAGGTGAGAAGACAGGGCATGGTCATGAGGCTGGGGTCAGATAATTATATGCCTTTCATTAAAACAAGATTGGTCTTTATCTGACAGCAATGAGGTGCTAGTGGAGCTTTTAAACATATGGACTCAGGTGTTCACACTGTTTCTCAGAGAACCCTGGTTTTGGCGTGAAGGATGAACTGAATATCAGGACACTGGTAGGTGGTGAGACAAACAAGAAAGAGTTGCAGTCATCCAAACAAGATATAATGAGGGATTGTATTGATTTGATTGAAGAAATCAGAGTCAGCCTAGCTATTGCTTCATAAAATAAAAACTCCATCAGTTAGGATTGCAGCATGGTTGTATCAATGCTTTTTTCTACAAATAAAAACTTGTACCCCATTAATCATAGGACATTTATATCTAGTATTCTCCTTGAAGATGACCTGTAAGAACTCGTGGTAGTGGTTGCTGGGGAGTTGCAAGCTAGTCTGTGAGCCCCTCTTCTCTCACAGAGATTGCCTGAAGATGTATCTGGTTGCTGAAAAGAACGTGCCTCTTTTGCTGCCTCCCCTTAATATGATGAAGTCCCCAAGCACAAGGGGGAAAGTGGGCCATTCAGCACAGATGCAATTATAAAAAGTGACTTTTATGTTGATTGTAGATTCTCTGACATCCCTCCTACCCCCATGGTGTGCGAAAAGAAAGTATGGCAGGTCTCACCCTGAAGGCAAAGAGGCAGCACTTAATGGGAACTTCTGCCAACCCAGCAATCTGGTGCTACAGCCAAAGATGTCCTCCAGAAACATGGAGCTATAGGACATTTGGCTGGCCCTTTCCTCCCTCCTCAGAAAGCTGCTATTCAAGAGTCAGTGAGCTTATTGCTCCTCTAAATGTTTCCCTGCTTCTCTATCCTTAGGTGTGAAACTGTTTTTGTAAGGACTCTAGATTTTACAGTTGGATTTTGGGAGGAGGCCACAGAGAAGCAGTCCTATAAACTCCCTCCTTCTAAGCTATGAACACCAATTAAACAATTGTGCTTGTACCTGTAACAGCAGAAGTTGCTTTAAAATGCTCAATCTGTAGCCATAATTGCCAAATCATACATAGAAATGGGAAATTTGGGAGTCATTGTGGATTATAGTGAAATGGCCCATTTATTGCCCTTTCTTGGCTAGAACGTTACTTGAGTGAGTTGTTTTCAACTTACTGGTTCTGGCTATATAATGACAAAACATCTGATCAATGGAGTCAAATTCTCAGCCTATTATTGACCTGGAAGGTAGGAAAGGAATGATATGAGGGAGAGGTGGGAAAGTGGCTGGCTGTCTACACCATTCCAAACATCTAGATTGGCTCATATTTTCACTTCATTAAAATGCTCTTTTCAATGATGTGTTGGAAACTGTTTTGAGTATCCGAGTGACTTTCAAATCTGGTTTCTTGAAAAGTCCATGGTGTCCTCCCTTCTTCTGGGTCAAGCAGTTATTTGGTGCTTATAGGTTGGTGTTTCTGAGTCTTTGGAGTTCTATTCTATTGGTAGTATTCAAAGTCCAGAATGTGCTCATTGAGAAATCCGGAAATTAAGAGGTAGTTTTCTCCAAGTCAGATTCCAAGGAGAAGGCCCAATTGTTATTATTGTCTCCAAAATTCCTCTATATCTTGGAGGTTTATTATGAACAGTCAGGAACTTTAGAAAACGAGGTAAGGAAACAGCAACTGACTTCAGCCGTTTCCCCCCAAGCATAATCTGATCTGCAGTGTCTACCCATCCTTTGTCTGCTTCCAATCTGTCTTTCAAGATCAACTTATATTATTATTTTTTCACTAATATTTATTGAGCCCTTACTATATGCCAGATTCTGTTTCATATTCATTATCTGACTTAATCCTATGAGGCAGATACTACCATTATCTCTAATTTACGGGTGAGAAAACTAAAGCTTAGAGGGTCAAATAAGAGTCTCAGAACCACAAAGCTCCTATGTGTCGGAACAGGACAGGAAAGTAGAGTATCTGGCTCCAGAATATTTTTCCCTAAGCACTCAGCTAAGTGGCCTCCCACTTGAAGATTCCACTCCTCCTAAAGCCTCACCTAATGACCATGTCCACAGGGCATTCTCTATCCTCTGGTTTCCCATAAAACTTACGGTCTGTACCACATTTTTGGCAATTTTCCTTTACTAAAATAAGCATGATATACTTTCAATAATGTTACTTTTGTTATCTTGAATTATTATTTAATTTAATTATTTAATTGTGATTGGGTTGTGAATTTTCTTCTCAAATATGTTTTAAATTATCTTCAAGTTCAGGCCATGTCTTAAGTAGTCATACAAATTGCCTGAGGAACTGGGGCAGACTCAGAGATGGTGGGCCGACCTCATCGTGGTCACCAGCTGGTTTTTTGCCACAGTGAACTCAGTCACGTTGAAGCTGAGCTCATGGGGGTGTTACCTCCTCCAATGGTCCTTTTTGCTGGGAGGTGTGTGAATGGGTGCTCTGAAATGTCACAATACGGTTCAGGGATTTGGAGCTCTGGTTTATAGGTGAGATTTACCCACTTCTATTTAATAATAGTTGGATTAAAAATGAATACATTTTTAAGGTTGGATATTTTCCTGGCTTGAGTATTGGTATTTAATAAAACTCCTCCTCGGAATGTTAAGGAGGGGGCTGAGAAGGGCAGTAAGTAGGCAGTGTATAAGAATTCTTTTCTGGAGATTACACAGAAAATGCAAGCAAAACTTGCAAAGTGGTTTCTATGTTCTTGGAGTTGTCATTTTTGTCACTTTATTTGGCTGTGAAGCTGATTTTCACACAGGCCTGGTGGTTGTTAAAGTAAACACAAGGATAGTATTAATATCCCCTGCATATATTTAGGTAAAACTGACATCAAGTTGAAGTCAAGAAGTGATTTGCTTACTCATAGTTCTTGGAAACTGTACGCATACTGATTTAATATTTATATTCCCCATGTATACTTCCCAACTTACAGTATCTTCTCCTCAATTTTTACAAAATAAGCTTAAAATATCAAGTGAGTAATTTGCAGCCACTATACTTTGAGAATCTGCCAGGCGCATTCATAGCATGATTCTGAAATATTTTGTCTGAAGCTTAGGAATTTGGGAACTCATTCATTCCTTTAAACTCATAGACCATTGACTGGTCTGAAATAGAAATGTATTTCTTCTAATTAGTCATCTCTGTTTTGCAAGAATCCTTACTGGGTATTGTACTAAGCTCCTTATGAACTCTAGCATACATTAGGAATGAGGTGAGGCCTCTGCCAATATGATATTCAGCAGTAATTGCTCTTGCTAAGAGAAGGCTTATTCTGACCTGAGACTGCTCAGCTTCAAATTTCACATTGCTTTGGTGGTCTTCAAGTTTGACAACCCCAACTGTGACTAATTGTATTGTGTTCTAGTCTCTAATGATGAAATAATATCAGTTTTGTGGTCTACCATCTCTGTATCATCCCCAGTTCCCAGTAGATGACAAATGTCATTAAAATTTTGGTTCAAAGATGTACAAACCTAGTCCTTGACTTCAAAGAGTTTACAATCTATTTGGGAGAGAATAATTAAAGATCAAATAATGTACATTAACTAAAAATTCAATGTAAAGTAGAACTGTCAAAAATTGCACAGTAATTGCCAAATGTGTGGTAATTATAGGAATTATAGTAATTGAAGTAGGGGAGCTCACTGTGGCCGAGGCATCGTAACTTTTGCTGACTAGCAAAAGGAAGTGAGCTAACATTTATTAAGTACCTGCTCTATGTTAAGCTCTGGGCTTTTATTCTCTCCCATTTATTCTCCCAAATAGAGTCTAAATTATTTCATTTTAAAAATCCATTCCATTAGTATTTTTATTGGGATGCATTAAGTCTATAAATTTATTTGGGAAGGAGTATTTCCCAAATTACAATATTCAGCCCACTTTTCTAGAACTATTATACATCTCTTAATTTACTCAATTCTTCTTTTATATGACCCAATAACATATTTTACATTACTTCATATAAATTTAGCACATTTCTCATTAAGTGGTCCCTAGGTACTGTATATGTTGAGTGCTATTATGTATAGGGCTTTTCCCCCTATTATATATTCTAAATGGATATTGTTGAAAAACTATTTTTTATATTGATGTTGTACCTGATCACTATCCTAAACACTCTTCCTGTTTCTACAAGGGCTGTTTGCTTGAAGGGGTGTTTTGATTGTCTTGGATTTTCTATGCGTATAGAAAGACTATCTGAAAATAATAATGTCTCGTCATCATCTCTACTTACACCTTTGCCTTCTCTCTGTTTTGTTTCATGACTCTTGTATTGCTGGACCTTTCAGAACAATAGTCAACAATTTGGCAATATTTTATATCTTAATCTGATTTCTAATTTTACTATGAATGGTTCAAATTTGGGGATTTATAATCTTTGGTAAATATGAGAGTCACCTTGAAGAAGACCTTCCAGGGCTGAAGCTCAGGCATGAGTATTTGGGGGAGGGGGCCTCCACAAACAAAATTTTGAAATATATCAATTTTATTACTTTCTCTACTGATATATATTATCACCATAAGTATCATATTATATGGCTAAGTGTGCTGCATGGTGATCATATTAAGGATCCTTCTATTCCCAGCTTCATGAAATATAATTTTTAAATTTTACTTACTGCCTGTTCAGTATTAATTGAGATGGTTCTTCTCCTTTTCCCTATTGATGTTATTCATTGTAGTAATAGCTTTCTTAATATTAAATTTCTCTTTGATTCCCAGGTTAGTTTATCTAATTGTAGTAATGCTATTGGATTTCATTGGCTGGTATTTTATCTAGGATTTCTATCTTTATATTGATCTATACTTGTGGGGAGTATAAGTGTGTATGTGTGTTTATCAAGTTTGGGTTTCAGGGTCAGGCTCACTTCATTTAAAACATAATTGCATAGCTTTTCAGCTTTTCTTATATTCTGGAGCAAATTATTTGGCAGCAGAATTACGTGGTCCTTCAGTGTTTGAAAGAACTCGCCAATAAAGCTTTATGGCCTTTGACATGTTTTGTAGATAACTCTTTAATAACTTATAAAATTTCTTCCATGGTGATTGATCTGTGGGAAATCATTTTTTACAGGTGAAAAAGGTGTCATTGTTATTTTCTGCAATCTGCTCATTATTGAAAACTTAGAAAATACAATAAACAGAGAGAAGCAGAAAAATAATCACCGGAGTCTGACAGCCCAAGACCACTACAGTTCCCGTTAACAGTATTTTCTTCCACTTAAAAAAAAAATTTATAGTCCACACAAAATTTTGTATCTTGCTCTTCTCAATTAAGATAATAGCATAAGCATTGTACTTTTATTGTAAAAGATTGCTTAAAGTTACTGAATAAAATTCTCTGCTTTCAGAGTACTCTCTCTGGATTCAAGGTTTGCAGACTTGTTCAATGATTACATTCCAGCTCAACTAGATGCAAATGAAAAGAACAAAGGAAAGCTAATATACAAATGAATTGTCATTAAAAACCATCCTTCTAAAGAGCTCTCTGGCAGTACGTGCAAGAGGGAGCCAAGGGTAGAAATTTTCCGTGCCTTCCAATTTAACTCACTTCTAGTTTAATATTAAATATCCAGTTGATTAAGAGTTGTATCATGTTACACTAGGATTCAGAGCTAATGAGAGTGGAGAATGACTCCACTGATCTTGGGGGATGAGAAAAGAAGGATTCCTGGATGAGGGGACAACTTAAATGTGTTTCAGAGGATGAACAGAAATTTCCAGGATAAGGATGGTTAGAAAAGGCAAGGAAAGGCACAGGGGTAGGAAATAGCGAGCTATGTTTGGGGGAATTATAAGTAGTGGCCTAAATGAAAACTGTTAAGAACAAATGGAAGAAAATAGGCCCAGAGAAGTAGGTGCAGTTCAGATCAGTCAACAGCAACCACAGTGGCCAGTGCTCATGGAGCTGAGGGCAGCTGGATTCTCCAGCTTAGCTGTGCCTACCAGTATCACCCTAGCCTGCAGGCGCTATCAAGCTGACAAGTTGTTTTACTTTTCTTTCTTTCTTTCTTTCTTTCTTTTTTTTTTAACTTAGTTGTCCTTTTATCCTGATTTTCTCAAATTTTCATTTGGTAATTATTTGCTGCTTAGTTGGCAACAATTGGTTGGTATCTTATTTGGGTTCCCTGAGATGCAGACCCTAAGGCAAGGATTTGAGGACAAATAACTTATTTGTGAAGGGATCCCCCCACTAGGGGAGTGGGAAGGAAAGGCAGCCAATATCATTACCACTGTGGGCAACTGGAGCTTAATCCCACCCATGTACTCTGGGAGCCAGTGTGGAACATGCCCTTCAGATTTATCCCACCCAAGGGGCAGGGAGCTGCAGTACTTAAAACTCCTGTCAGTTATTGGTTGAGGATTGCTGTAGGGGCAGCAGGTGGTTAGTTCTCTGCATTTCTGGCCTGCTATTTTGCAAGCAGAGTGGGCTCTGGCAGGCAGAGAAAGTCCTCAGGTAAAGATGAGCAGTTGCTGGACCCTGGAAATCAAGCCAGCATCCACTGACATAGATGCAAGGGAATATGTGTGCTGTACTGACAACTTCTGCTACAGCTGGATATTTTGTATCCTACACATTATTTAATGAGATGAAATAATTATTAAAGCTGCTTTGTGTCTATCGGTCCTTGTTTTTTTTTGACAAATACTATGTGCTACCATAGAATCTTAAAAGTCATAGAGTCCAATCACCTATCTTGCTTGAACCTCTTTGATTTCATGCCCATAAAATGCTCATATAGTCCCATTTGAACCCCCAGTCACTCAGTGCTTCCTCCTTCCTGAAGCAGCCCATTCAGTCTCAGGTCTGCCATGGCTTGTGGAATATATCTCCTTATAGGCTGCAAAGACCTATTTTCCTGTGGTTTCTATTCAATGACTCTTGGGTGTGTGCCAAACAAATCTGATTTCTCATTTATGTGGGGGTTCCCGACCCTGGCTGTGTCTCAAAATCCCCTA
Source organism: Tolypeutes matacus (assembly GCA_026826555.1). Classification (NCBI taxonomy): domain Eukaryota; kingdom Metazoa; phylum Chordata; class Mammalia; order Cingulata; family Chlamyphoridae; genus Tolypeutes; species Tolypeutes matacus. The sequence goes on from JAKSZT010054396.1 coordinate 18,960,839, forward strand.
AGGGGCTTTTAAAGTATACCGATTTAGGGAAGGTGCTCTCATTCCAGGGCACCTGAATCAGAATCTCTCGGTGGTGGGACTGACGAATCTGTAGAATTATCCCAGGATATTCTTACAGAGCCAGCACTGCCTTGGTCCACAGATTGGAGTTTGGAACTGTTGCTACATAGAGCATCCTTCATTAAATTGTAAACTGCCATCACATCTAGAGTTCTCCGTTCCAAGGGAAGGCTTCCCTTTTTTTCCTGCAAAAATCCCTTATTTCAGGCCACTTCAACAATCCTTACCCTCAGAGAGTGTAGAGCTCAGCAAAATTATTATCTAGGTCCTTCTAAATAGTATAATCCAACCACTGCAGCCTCAGGTCACTCAGCTCTTTAAGAAACCCACTAAACTATGGAGCCATGGTGAACTCACCACTGATAAAGCCCCTCAATCCCCCTTTTCTTTACTTTGGAAGTTGGGTTTTTATTTTAATTTGCTTCTGACTCAAGGATACTACTCTATTGTTTTCCCTTTTCTTCAAAATTTCAAAATTCTAATCTCTCATAAAACAGATATTAAGGATATGGAGTCAGCTGGATTTGGTGATGGATCAAATATTTAGGGATCAGGGATATCATCAAGGATTCTTGCTTGGGAAACTACAAGAGAGGTCATTCCATTTATTAAAATTTGAATTATAGGAGGCAAAGCAGTTGGAGGATGGAGCAGAGGTGATAAATTCAGCTTTAGACATGTTGAGTTTTGGGTGTCTGCAGGAACATTGAGAAAAGACATCTAGTAGGCAGATATGGAGATCAGGAAGCATCTAGAGACATAGATTTGAAGGCCATAGGTTTCAAGATGATAGTTAAAGCTATAGAACTATTCCCCCTAGCTTAGATTATTTTTCACAGATTTTATTAATCTGTTTTAACTACACTATAGTTATGAGAAAAAAGTAATATAGGACTGTAACATGGCACTAAAGATCTTCCTCCAGGTTGCCATTGATTATCTAGAACATATTTCTCTATCATATCCATTAGTATAGCATAGGAAATCTTGTCAAATTTCTAAATGAAATTCAGATATATTATTTCTCTCTCATTTCCCTGTTGTCCCAGACTAATAACCACATAAAAGGAGTGAGGTCTAACTTCAGGGACAAACCATTAGCAAATTATGTTTCTGTTTACAATTCTGGTCACAGATTTATTTGTTCATAGTTTAAGTAATGCCGTTTGGCTTGATCAAAAACCTTAGCATATGAATTGTATTCTGAGCTTGGCTGCCTTTAAGTTTTTATAAATTGTTTTAAGACATTTGGAGAACTAAACATAGTTTCAATGAATGATGGACAGTCTTTCTCCAGGAAGAAACTTTTAGAGAAAAACACACAATTAATTACTTTAGAAAATAAAAGTATAGCAGGAACAGACTTTAAGGTACAAGCCGTATCTCTTTCTCAGCAGTCAGGCCTCAAATTGTAACATGGTGAAAATACCAGAAAGTGTTTTGGGGTTTCATCGGAGAAATGGTCCCTTGGGTTGAATTCTCCTTTGACCTGACTTCAAACAGAGCTGAGCATCAGTATAGGGTTTTCCAGACTTTCAGTATGTTCATGATCACTTCCTTATTGTGAATTACTTTTAAATTATTCCCTTTGCTCCTGTTTACCTCATTATTCTTTGAGCATAAATCTTATTGTCAAATAATTTATGCATAAAGGAATCTGATAGAAGAACAGAACAGGCTCACCAAGTGTCTCCTGCTCATTACAAGTGAATAAATAAATAGGAATGCCAAACAATCATTCTCATCAAAAGAATGTGGTGGGGTTTTTCTAACCATCTCTAATAATTACTGAGGGAGTAGGGGAATCTAACTACTGTGAAACTTGGCAGAGGCATATAAAAATCAGCACAATCAAATATCTGGGATCCAGCCTTGGTGACATTTTTTGCTGCCATAATAAGCTTCTTCACGATTAATTGTAGATTTTATGCTGTTGGGAGCCCAATTCTCTGTGAAGACAGTGTAGGGTAGGGGTGGGGTATATCTTTATGTGGGGGTAGGGCACTATTTTGTTATATGATACAATTCAGGGAATTGATATAACCTTTGCTTGCTAAGTGTCTGCTAATGTGTGTTCATGCACAGTCTTAACGAGTAGAAGAATGAATCTCATTAGCCCATGTGGGCATTATACAGACATCTTTGTTCTCAACACAGTAGGCCAACCAGCTGAGCATTCTCAGCTCCAATAGCCTTCTTCCTCCTCTATCAAATCTAAGAGTCAGATACTAATCCAGTGTCTCCTTTCACTCTCACACAAAGGTTGCTCGCTTAGTCTCTTGGATTGTGTAATGTGCTAGCTTCTGACTCCTTCTCCTGGGCATCCAAAGGATCATACTTGGGAAAGTCACAGGAAGCTGAATTTCATCTTGGCACTTCTCAGTGGCTAGCACAATGCTGATTGAGTGCTAGACACAAACGAGTCACATCTGAAGTTTAAACCCACTGTGATAGGAGCTGTGCTCTTCTGCCTAGATCCCCTATTAGCAATAAAGGACCTTTTCCCCCAGATGCTGGGGGTCCACCCATAAGGCAGCTCTCAGCTGTCAGCACTGTTTGGAAATCACATTGACTAAAGAAAACTGCCTCACTAAATGTCACACCTCTTTCCACGGGCAGTCCAAATTCAACGACTGGTCAACCGAAGAGTATAAAGACCCATCCTCCTTGCCCCAGCTCAGGACAACTCTAGAGGGCTACTCCAGCTCCAGAGCTCCCATGGAGTCACCCTGAGGCATTCACTGGGCCTGAATCACAGCTCAGTGTCTCCATCTGCCCGATCCTGATCCTTCTCTTCCACAGGTGCTGTTCCCAGGAGGACTCCCGTATAAAATCCCTGCATGCCAATCTCCATCTCACAGTCTGCTTCCCAGGGACCCACTCTACTTTGAAGTGTGTAAATGAGCTTTACTTTAGGTATTGGTTTTACCCCAGCTCATTAAAAAAAAAATAAGCTTTTAAAATAGAGGTTCCCAGACCCCTTTCCAAACAGGACTCTCCAAAAGTGGAGCCTGGGGATCTGCCTTTGTTCAAAGCTCCCCTGGTGTCCTGATGTTCAGCTTTGTTTAAAAATTGCTGCACACTAGACCATCCTGGAATCATGACTAATTGTGGAGAACTCAAGGTCCCAAGTCCCCAAACTGGCTCTTCCAATGCCCTGACAAGAAATGTGACAGTTATTAATAAGTTCAAAATGGATCACTTGTGTTTTACTTTTGGCTCCAGGAGAAATGTATCTCTGGGAAAGTTTCCAGGTTGTTTTCAGTTCTGCCCTCTAACAGATATTCAGGTCCAGCCAACAACTGATATGCACTCCAAGCCTAGCAGTTCTAATATCCTTCTTGACTCTGAGCTAGAAATGGAGGAAGAGAACAGTCTTTTAGTCACCAAAGGGGCAGGGGAGCTCAAAGCCCCAGGGCCCTGATTTGCCAGCCAAGAATTTGCCAATGTGCTCAATGAGTCAAAAGTCACGCACCAGCTATTGGGAACTTTGTCCAGCCCAGTAGGCCTTGTCAAGATTTGCCAACATGAAGCAGCCCCTGGAAGTCCACTGACAAGAATGCTTGGGTACCATATTAGAGCTTAAGAGCATATTAATTTTCCTGACAAAGGCAGGTCAGTTTGGTGAAATCAGTCAAATACTCAGGTTGGTCAAACCTGGGTCTTCTTTTGAGGAAAACATTGAAGTTTGCAGATGTCTTTCAGGGGTCACCCACCATTTTAGATAGCTCTTTCTCAGTATGACTGTACCCCTATCCTACAATAGCACCCTTACCACTATTACCTCTACCACCACCACCACCACCACTTCTTTATCTGGTGCTCAGTTGCATAAGATCTTTTTGAGTTAGAATTGCATTACAGGAGCTATTAAATTAATCCTTTCCCAAAGGAGCTTTTGAAGACCTTTGGAATAAATTTTCAATAGTAGAATTTCAATCATCTTGGCAGCCCAAGAGGAGATATTTTTGAGCATGACATGCCTTTGCAAGTCACCATAGGAAAACATACCACCTTCTATGCCTAACTCTAAAGTTGCCCCAAGGAGAGAAGAAGGATGTGACTGACTTGTGGTAGCCAAGAGAATTTGCCTAACAGACCCTAACTACAGGGAGTACAATTGAGTCCAGGTCCCAGCTGCTGCACTTTAAAATCCATCACAGCATTTTCCCTGAAGCCATGCCTTCCATGGGCTTCTCTCAGCCAATGACTGAGTGTAGAAGGGGTATTAGGGCAAGCCCATTCCTGGGAGACACAAAATGCCTCTTACAGCTGACTTTGGATCAAAGACTCCCCAAAGGCCTAGCAGAACCTTCCTTAGACTACAAGGCAGTCTGGGATGCTTCTACCCAATTCAGCCTCCTACTCCTGCAATGCGATCTCCTTCATTGGGTCATTAGGCTTACACTGCAGTCTGACAGCTCCCCAGCCTGTCCTGGTTCCCTCCCCATTTTCTCTCATAGGCAGTTCCCCTAATAGAATCCTTGCACATTTAAACATTTTAAACGTTTAAATCCTTAAACATTTAAGGTTTCTGTTTTTCCATAAACCCAGATTACTTCACTGGTCTTCTGTCTCAGCTGCCCATATTTGACTATTTACTAATTACCCCCTTTCACCCTTTACCCCTCATTTTAGAAGAGTTAGAAATGGTCCTTTCTACTGGATGTTTTAGACCCAGGGGGCTGCAGAGAAAACTTGGTATAAGAAACAGCAACCATCCAAATAAGTACAATAGCTTTAAAGTTTAGAAAGAACATTCCTACTCAATATCCATTTCATCTTCCCAACTATTCTCTAAGGTAAGAGAAAAGGGAAGACACCACTGTGTTTACTGAGTACCTATGCATTTGGCTCATGATTATCTTAAGAAGAATATGAATGTTAACCCAGTTTAGTGGATGAAGAATTCAAGGCACCAAAAGGCAATGTAATTTATTTAAACTCATGCTGCTAAGAAGAAGTTAGCCAGTATTCAAACCCAGGACTGTAGGACCTCAAAATCTGTGTTCTGTCCAGTTGGAAAGAATAAAATAAGGATTCCTACTTCTGGCCTTTTGATTGTAGGGTGGAGAATGGAATTGTCTTTGCTGCTAGGTTAAGTACTACTGTCATTTCCTAGTTGTGTAGCAAAGCCAAGGGTAGCCCCTTCCTGCTCTCCTAATTATCGACACCAAATAATTGTGAAAAGAACTCCCAGAAGCACTAGACAGCGGCATTGCCCCAGCCTACATGCTCAGTAAAGGCCAATATTGATATCAAAGCTTGGGAGAATAAGCAGGAGGATGAGGAACTGCCTTGTATATGTATAAAGACTAAGAGACAAAACAAAAACAAAGATAAAACCTTTGTCTGGAAGGCAAGGCAGGAGTGTACCTTCACTAATAACCACAGCATTCTCTAGCATTCCCCTTGCCCTATCCCTTCTTGTCACTTCTGCCCTTTTGTGATTGTTTTCTTTCTCAGGTTTGCACAGTCACTAATTTTACCATGATTTGTCTCACGTTCAACAAGTTTGTAGTTAGGGGAATTTGGAAGGAGGTACACAGTCTTAATTGTCCCAGACACTACTCCACATTGGGATGACTCTGCCTCCCTTGCTGAGGTGTGTGTGTGTGTGTGGGGCAGTTCTCATTTGGCCCAGTGAAAGTTCAATTCCCTGGAGAAATTGCCTTCCAGAGATTTGGGGAAGTGTATGCCTATCCTGTGGATCTGCTTATCTGATTCAATCTAATTCAAGAGGTAACCAAGGCCTTTAGGAATGCCTTCTACCCTCTTTTCAGAGCCAAATGGTGTTCTGTACCAAAAAAAAAAAAAATTATATAGAAGCTTTTAAGAAGGTACTACAGTTGCTGTTACTAGAAGATAACTTAGAATGGGAAGAAAATTATACCAATCCCTTTGTGTCCTTGAGTTCCTTCCATTCCCCAAATTTCATTTCACTGTATTCTCTAGAGCAGAGATCAACAAACTTTCGAACGCATATTCCCAAACATTAACTACATTGACACACACTCCCAATTTTATTTCTTTACTTATATATATATACTTGTATATATATATATATATATATATATACTGTTATAAATGGCAGAAATATATTATCAATTGCTAATATTTCAAGCCACAATATATATAACTGGATTAAGATTTATACTTAATAGTTGATATAAATCTGTATTTCAGAGTCTTTTATCATACCTAATTGTTTTAGCTGATCTCTTGTTGGATCTGATTAGATTGTCATTGTTTATATCTTATAACAGGACTTGCTTATTCTTGGAGTAGAAAGAGTGTAAGTTCAGACATTCGTTTATTTTCATTTGTACTTCATTAGTACATAGTATCTATTGGGAGACAATTCTCCATGGGTCTCTCATGTTTCTGTATGTCTTGAAAGCAGAGACCCTGACAGCTTTCATCTGGACTCTTTTCAAGGATGTTTGTGTAGTGAATAGGCTTGATGTAGAGAGAGAGTGGCTCTCTCTGGAGCAGAGAGTAGGTTTGTTTGGTATATGTAAAGATAATGTCCCCTGGGCAAAGTTGGGCAGGTTTTCTAGCAGCCCCATTATAAAAGATTAGGAATTTTCTACACTCAGGGTTCTTCAGCTATGACATAAACCCACTGTGTATACAGCAACTACCTGGGTTGTCCACATTGTCCCTGTGGGTCTCAGGGGACAAGGGAACCAGGAAGAACATGAGGTTCATGCTGTATGTTCTGTTCTGAGAAATGAAGTCCTCTGTCTCTGACCCAGGAGTCTCATGACTCTGCCAGCATCCATGAAATGTGGCAGGCTAACTTGTTAGTTTGTGTACCTTGCAAATAGAGTAAAATCTCAGACTCTTCACAGTTCTTGACAAATACATATTTTTAAAGTGAGGCAGGAATCTTTTTTATTCATTTGTCTGTTTTATGGATGGTAGTTTGGTTAAAACTAGATAAGATTGGCAAACCCATCTAACTGAGCACACACGAACTCATCTCAATACACCAACATGGAAACAGTGAGAGCCCCTGCTGTCTGCCTGTCTTTGTTGTGAAGAGCCCATTCTTTCCTCAAGATAAGTCACCTGCCTCCCTGGTCACTCAGACAGTATGATATACAGACTGAGGGAGGCCATGGGGTCAACCCATATATCAGTCATTAATAAAGCTTAATTAATTTCTTTCCTTTTTAGAGAAAACATAAATATAAAAAGAAGCCATAGTGTTTTCTTCCCACACCCCCAAAGGATGAGCTTAATACCCACTTTGCAGGCCCCTCCTTCTGGATGCTTCTTCCTTGCCCTTAGTAATCCCACAATATTTACTGGCCACTTAGAATGGACCAGTCACTGAACTAAGCATTTCAAAAAGACATGTTTTGTCACTATACCACAACCAAGTGCTACCATTTAATCAAATGTTTTACGTTTGAGTTAACTGTGGCTTAGATTCTTAAGTAACTTTTCACACAGTCAACAAGCAGGTATCAGCCTCTGTTGCCACAGTCTGGACTCCAATACTGCCTCTCTATTACAGAGTGCAAGACTGAAACCTGAGGTGGCTGACTTGCTGAGTCCCTGGCCAGCACAAAGTCCCACGCAAAGCAGTGCCTGTTAGGGAAGGACATGACATGCCCTGCATTCTTTGTTATATGAGTTGTGGTTATGAACAAAATTTGATTAATTTCTAGATAATGAATTTTGTCTTGTTCTGAAGTGATAGTAAAAGAAGAAATTTTTTTATGTGCTTTTTGCTTTTGTGTTTTGAATATGAAGGTTAAATTTCCTACTTCATGGATTTGGAGGAATGGGAGAAATGGTCGGCAGATTTTGGGTAAGGGAGAAACAGATTAGTTTAGGAAACAAAAAGGAAAGGAAAGCCCACCAAATGGCTCTATGACACCAGGACATACTCACCCACCATCAAATGCATACATGCATGGAACATGATTAATCCTACTGGTTTTACAGTTAAGATATGATCAATTATCCCCCTAAACAGAGACATAGTGGATCTGAGCTCTTGAGCTCCATCACACTTCACGCCTGCTGGTCTTTAAAAAGACTGATTATACCGACATATGAGAAGATCACCACTGTGCTCCACCACTCTTTTTCCGTGTTTCTAAAAACAACATTTCAATGTAATAGAACATAAGGAAAGTTTCAAAAGCTGCCAGGCAATCTCCTTCTTTGAAGTTTTAGAGGAGAAATAATCTAAGCTTCCAGAAGTAGGAGGAGTACTTGTGTTTGTGTGTATGGGAATGGAAGATTTGGGGGAAGGCCAAAAGCAAAGGGGGTGGAAGAGAAACATGCATTCAGTAAAACAGGTATTTAAACACGTGTGGCAATTTGTTGTACAACCTAACCATAAAACATTGCTAAAATGCCTCGTTTGGATTCTATGGCAAGGTAATAGATGTAAATCTTTTTGGAGTTACAAAATATATATTTGTCAGAGGCTGCAAAGTCACATGGCAGGAAAGATTCCTGAGGATGGATGGGGCAGTTGGGGACGAGGGATGGTGGAGAGAAAGGCAGGACATGGGGCCGAGCAGCAGCAATAGGACTTCTGGAATTATGTTATTTGCAATTCATTTTATTTTGCTTCACCTCATTTGGAAGCCCTGTAATATTTCGTTCACTGGCTGACCCTGTCTTTGCCATCCCCAGGATGATGCTGGCTTATGATTGTTTTCTGGTTCACAACAGTGTTATAAATGCTGGCAAAACTCTGGACACCCATCTACCTCCTGTGACCGATCTCTTTTATTCATTTTTCCCTAATATATTGTGAGTCCCTCTCATGATAATTGTGAATTATCCTCACATGCTTTGCTTGTAATCAGTCACATTACATGTGCACGGAATGTATGTGTGTGTGGAGTGGCTGAGGAGGAGGGAGAAGGAAAGGAGAGCCAATGCTTATCATTAATGTATCAGTAAAGATAATTGGGCTTTAATTCTTGTTTTGCCTGGTTGATGGTAGTGGCCAGACCCTAAGAAGGCCCCTAATGATCTGTCCCTGCTGGTATTCACACCCTTGTGCAATCCTTTCCCTGTCAGCGTATGCAGGTCCTGGGACTTGCTTCTAATCAATAGAAATGGCTAAGGTGATGAAATAGCACTTCCATGATTAGGTCATATAAGAATGTGACTTCCATCTTGCTAGAAGACTCTCCCAAGCAAGAGACCACGTGTTGGAGAAGTCTGTGGGGCAAGGACCTGGAAGTGGCCTCTGGCCAACAACCACATAAGAGGGCTCCCCAGGTGAGCCTTCAGATGAGACCCAGCCTTGGCTGACATCTTTACTGCAGCCTGGTGAGAGACCCTGAAGCAAGTGATCCAGTTAAGGTATGCCTGTATTTCTGATCTACAGACACTGTGAGATAACAAATGTGCATTGTTCTAAGCTGCTAGAGGTGATTTGTAATAAGTTTGTGGTGATTTGTTATTTAGCAATAGATACCTAATACACTTGTTGACTAACCTTGGAAAGATAATGTCATCTCTCTGAATGTTAGTCTCCTCCACATGGGACTTTTTTGTGCCAGGCGCTGAAGTGAGTACCAAGTCTGTAGTAGTGAATAAGAGAGGCAGGGTCCTACCCCTGTGGAGATTCTAGTCCAGCCTCAGTGTGCTCGGTTTATTGCTTTCTTCCTGCTCTTTTCATAAGGAACTTAAGCAATTTTGGACCTTTCCATTAGAAGAGGACCACTAGTAAGAGAGACAAAAGGCAGAGCCATTCTGGAAGCTCTTAGGAAGAGAAATCAACATAAGCAACCACATTTAGGCTTTCATTTTTTTCTTTTTTCTATTTTTAAGAAATCACTGTGCTTTTAAAATAAAGGCAAATGTGGGACATCTAATAAGAAAGGAGTATATGAAATGGAAAGGCATTCTGTAACCAAAGCACATTCTGTTTACCTCCAGCTCAGATGGGAAGCCTTTTAGGTTTTCAAGAGAGGAGCCTATTTATGAGTAGCTCTTGATGCAAGAGCTGAGCGCTGAGGTAAGTTCTAGGCTACAAAGAGGACTTCTTTACCTCTTCTTTCTTCTGACTTGGCCCACCACAGACTGTAAAACTACTCTAAGAGAAGTGGACCCAGTGTCTCCCAATCCCCATCATGGCCTCTTTACCCCTCCCACACCCCCTCGGTAACATTATCCCCACAACACACCCCAGACACACCACCTTTGTCCTCATCCACAAAAATCCTCACTCCACCTCTTGTCTTCTTTATTAGGACTCAGTGGCCTATGTAAAAGTGATTCTCTGAAAGGAAACATAGCCCTTTTAAAAAAGGGAAAAACTTGTCTGTCTTCTTCAAGGCTAAGTAAAAGCTTTGAAAATAAGTGGCTTTAGCCGTCCCTGGAAAGGAAATATAGGCACTTTCTTTCTTCTTGGAGATTCACAGCCTCATGTACTCCTAACCCTTTTAAATAGTAGAATTCTGGAAATTGATCACCTAGTTCATAATTCCAGCTTAGCTGCTTATAGCTGAGTGGCATTTGGCAAATTATTTCACCTCTTTGTTCTCTGTTTTTCAAATGGGGGCAACAATAGCTCCCACCTTATAGAGATGGTGTAAAGTACTTAGAACAGTGCCTGACATATGGCAAGTGCTCACTAAATGTTAGCTACTATTATTAATGTAGCAAAAGGAAGGAACAAACAAAAACAGGCAGTTTTCATTTCTGATTACATTTAGTTCAATCCGGACACAACTAGGAAAAATGAGGATGATTTAGTCAACATTTGCCCTTGGAGCCTGTGCATTTTGATTCGGATCCTCCTTTGCCCCTATCTTTTACCAGCTCCCCCTCCTCTGTTCCCCTCTTGGCTAAAGCCCTTCAGGGCTTTCCCCACCTGGGATCACCTCCCCCAAACCTCAGAGTTTACCATCTCATTTCCTTCCCCAACAAATCTCTCCTTTCCATTGTCCTTGTCCCTGGGGCTTTTGCTAGCATCTGATCGACTAATTTGTGCCAAAATTTTAATCACTCTTGGTTTAAATCAATTGGTCTCACTTTTTCCCCCTATCTCCACACATGCATAAGAAATGCATAATATAACAATATAATATAATATCATCCTTCACCACCCCAAGTGATTTCAGCTGTAGAGGTGTAGCCTAGAGGAGCAGGGTCTCACCCCCAAATCCCTCATGACTTGAGAATCATATCAAGTGCTGCCCCCCAAATTTGTCTTTTGGCAGATACCGTCAATGACTTAACCCAAATAATGTCTAATAATGAAAATTAGAGGTTCTACAGCAGAGCCATATTTGAGGCCTAGAAGATGTTGGGTAGGAGTTTGGGGGAAGACATAGTTGATCACTTTTCTAATCACACATGTAACCTATCATCTCTAAGCTACTGGGATCACCTAGGCTTATTTTCCTCTGGCTTTTAAATAAAATGTCAGACTAGATCTTCAAGGCCACCCTTTGCAAGTGAGTGCAGAGCTGGCTCTGGGAAGATTGCTGGATCTTCGTTTATAAGCAGAAATGATTTGGAAATTCTGATTTCTACTTATTCAGGGCATTGCATCAGCTATTCACTGGGGAAAGCCTTCTTGCCACTGAGACTTCTGACTGACTGGCCTGGAAGGCAAGATTGAATGGGAAATGCTGGATGGGTTTCTTGTTCCTCTTCCTTAGGCAACCAGCACAGAGTCATTCACTGAAGCCTGATACTGGCCCCAGGAAGTCCTTGAGGTCCCCAAATCCCAATCCTCATTGAATGACACTACAACACAAATTTTCCCAGGAAGAAATATACCTCATGCTCTAGTACTAATTTGGGAAGAGTAGAGGAAAAGCATAATCATTGCATGGTACCTGACTGTGGGAGATGAATGAATATCACCAGGTCAAATCCAATTTCCAATATTTAATTCTGTCTCCTTACAAACATCTAAGATGATTAATATTTTGGCATGAAAACAGTCTTCCATCCCGATAGGGTGCTGGTAAGATGGGTATTGCTTTAAAATATCCTGTAAATGGCATAATTACTATATATATAATTTTAAATTTACTAGAATAATGGTTGTCAAACTTTGCTGCATATTAGAATCACTAGAGATGTTTTAAAGGCTCTATTTGCCCAGCCTGCACCCCAGACCAATTAAATAAGAATCTCTCAGGCATCAGTATTTTTAAAGTTTCCCAGTTAATTCCAGTGTACTGCCAAGTTTAAGAACCAGAGGGTTAGGAGAAAGGTATCTTTTGAAAACAAACAAACAAAAAATATTTCAGCCCCACTGTGGACTTATCTTTAATACCTTTTCAACTATATGATTCCATGATTTTTTAAAATGTTGCTTTATCAAAAAGAAAAAAAAAATATACACCTGCCAGACTATACCTTGCACCTGGCAGTTGTGAAAATATGAACAACAAAAAATCTTTTGGTTCAGGATACGTAGTCCCTAAACTGAATACTTTGAGGCTTGCCAGATAGAAGTTCTGAAAAGTTCCCAATTTTCCTATGGGTTGGCCCTGTCTATCTCATGCAAACATTCTTAGATGGAAATTTGATTTCTCCAGGAAAGATGCACTAACATCGACAAGCAGAGAGTCTTAAAAACTAGGGGCCTGATGGAAATGATTCCCTGCCTAAGCACTGAGTCCCGCCTGTTGCATTTGTGTTGGTAGAGGCCTGGGGACTCAATCTAGGCTGCTGGAGAAGTCATTAATTTCAATTAGGTGGAAAGTCTTTGTAGTGGATTGCTCCAGTGACAGCCATTTCAGAATGTCCCACTTGTGTGGGTTTTTTTCCCAAGGATACTGCTAATGGAGTTTAAGGTCCTTTCATCTCAACAGAGGCTTTATTAAGTCTCCTCACGTCTGTAAGTACCTGTAGCTGCCCTGTTCCCTCTTAATTCATTTTCTGTGCCACATTCAAGAGTATTTGGAATCTCTGCAAGAACAAATAAACCTCTGAACTCTGATACACGTGTAATCTGCCAAGGTCCACCCCACAACTCCAGATTGTCCCCAAAGGCTGCTGAAACAACATCAAAAAGCGTCAGTGTTTCCTGTAATCCATTTGCCAAAGACAATGTACCAGAAATGTCTGGTTTCCCGTTTCATCTGTGCCCTGGATTTCTTTCCCTCCGGTAACTAGGGCAAGAGGTCAAGGGAGACTCTCAAGGTGACAGATTTGTTAAAGAAAAAAAAATTCAGTCAGTTTAGCTCCAAGGGCTCAACACTAACCACTAGGTTATCTACCTTCTTCTTCTTTATTTTTACTCAGCAGCTGAGAGAAAATGGAACACACATTGATTGGACATTCTTACATTAACCAGCTGTGTGACCTTGAACCTCAGTGTAAAATAGATGATTTCTCAGCAATCTCTAAATGTCTCTTATTCTATTCTAATAAGCAAAAGAGGTAAAATTGAAGTTATTTCAACCACCTTCTGACTCATCTCCCCTTCGACATCAATTTGTGGCACTACAGAGATGCAGACAGCTTTCCAAATCCTGGGCAGAAGCTACCAGCTTTGCCAGAGTCCAGAAACACCAAGAACTTTAGATGAACGTGATACACTCTTCCCACTTTCTGTGTAAACTATCAGGAATCAGAAACACTGGGGATATGTCTTCCTCTTGTAATTACTTGGGAAGGAATGTCATTGCCTTGAGCATAATTAACAGAGTTTTAATTCATTCTCCTCTTTTTAGGTTGTTCACATGCTTGCTATTGCAAGAATGAGCACAGCATTAGGGTGTGTTATCTTTTTTAAATGAGGTCAAAGATATTGAGCTATGGCCATCCCTACAAGGAGACTTGCTTCCAGTTTAAACACAGGTTAGGGGAAAACCTATGGTTATGATGAAATGTGGGCAGGCCTGCTATGGTACTGTGCTCTGGGAAAGAAACACTTATGGCATTTAGCCATGCTTAGCTGAGGTATAGCCCAACTTGTAATCTGGCCAGGAGGGAAAGATTCCACAAATAAACCACCCACTGACAAAGTTAGACAGTCACGAGACTTTGTGATGGAGCATCTGTGGGGTTGCCCTCCCTCTAGCCCAGAACTTCTCCATATCTGCCATGGCAGCCATACTCGCCCCCTGCGGCCCAGCAACATTTAATGAAGAAAAAAGTTTCCTGTATGTTTGCTTATGAAAGACCCTGCATTTTATACCAATAAATGGAATATGACGATCTCCTTAAAATGTTTTCAACTGCATGATATCTTTCCTTCACTTAAAACACACAAAGACTCACACTCATACATATGCACACATTGATTTTGCAGAGGTAACTAATTCTGCCCATCTTTTAATTTTATACTAGATGGTAATGAGTTATTTCAAACAGAAGCAGTAAAATGTGAAACTGACATTGATAGAAGTTCGGGGCATAATGCTTTCCTATAGATTATTCCTAGCCTCTAAAATATTCATAACCACTTAAAGATGATTTATAGATATATATCTAGAATTATATCTTGCTAATAACTGCTTTACATATTTTTATTTCTCAAAGTATAGATATGTATGGTAGCAATTGGCTATCAAGATACAGTAATATTTGTATGTGTAAATTATGTAATATAAATATACATGCAATACACACACACACATATACATATATATATATCTATACATTGGCCAAAGTTCTACAATGAGAGATACCATGTCAAAAAGCAGTAAACTGTCAGAAATCTATGAATATAAATAGTTTTTAGCAATAGCATATTATCACAGCATTCTTAACTACATTTGGCATTTTGGGAGCAAGAAAAATGCTGGGATTTCATTAAACTGCAGTGCAAAGGAAATGGAGAATTTGGATCCTGTGCAAGGATGTCCTTGAAATGAATAGATTGCATAGAAAACTGAAAGGTACGTTCATGCAAAGCACCCCCCAAAATCAATTTATTTTTAAATGTACAGAAATCAACAGAAAAATCTATAGTAAATAATTAAGAGCATGTTTACATGTCATATACAACATTATTCATGGTGAAAGTGAAGTTTATAAAAGATTCATTAATTTTCTTACTCATGTAAAACTGCAAGCTCAAATAGGTGAAAAAAGTCTATTTTTGTCACCTTTCTCAACTGTGTACATTTCTTATTTGATTCTAAGAAAATAACATCATCTTTAGTTATTTACTGCTAGGAAAAAATGTATTGTTTCCAATATTTTTTGCTAAAGGTATATAGCAATTGAAAATTAGGAATGATTCTTATTATGAAACACTCAGGCAATATTTTTGCTATATTTTGGGTGCCAGGATATCACCCTAGGTACCTCGTTTAAACTATCCAATCTATGCTGTTCTCAAAAAAGAAGAATGTATTTCTGGGAAATCCGCCATTTGAAATTCCAATGGTTGCTTATCCCCTTCTGAGGCTATTGGTGCCAGTTGCTAAGCAAACAGGACTTCTTGGCTGGCCAGAGGATATAGCTCTTTCTCTGTATTGCTCCAAGATCAGGGATCAACTTTGAGACACTCATTGTCCTGGAAAACTAGTGTATTGTGAGCCACCTCAATCTTGGCATCCAAGAGTATAATCTGTATTGCCTATTTTCTGATCACATGGAAGGTGCTGATAACAGTTTTGAAGTCGGTGTGTACTAGGTCCCCAAATGCTCATATTGTAAAGAACTTGAGGTTTGGCTGGCCTGTGGGAAGACTTAGGGGAAGAATTTCTTAAGATAGAGCCAAAGAATAGGGGCTGACTACAGCTTTTAACTATGTTTTAACCCCACCTCCCCCAAGCTCTCTTTTATTTCCCAACCCTAAATATAAGGCACATTAATTTAGGGGCATGCTGTTTTTCTTTTTATGTTCTCTTAGGCTCTGTGCTGGATCCCTGAAGATGATGCTGAAAATACACTGTTGGGAATGGCTTTCCTTAATTTCTGCGCCAGCACAGCATGCCAAATTTGGCCAGAAACAAAATGGCTCATTTGTCTCAAGTTGAGACTCCATTCTAAGTATCCATTAGGCTGCCAGAAGTAGTCGTCAGATCTGTGGACACCATCTCAAATCAAATTTTCTCTAGAACACAAGACCAATTGCTTTAACTAAATGCTTTCTCCAAACCTTTCTGAATGTGAAAACCCAAAGGCTTTCTATCTAGGATTACTGAAACAGGGGGTATGCTGGATTGAAGAAATTGAGTTGATAGGAGGAAGATTCTAAATAAAACCTTTCTACCATCAAAGGAAGGCAGTGGACCAGTTCTCTGCCTGAACAACTGGCATCTCCTCCTTGATTAGAAACTCTACCCTGCTCAGCCATTACCGTTAATGTCTCCCCTCCTGATATTTTTGCCTCTTCTACCGCTCTTCCTCTTTCACAGAGTAATAATGCAAATTTTATTATTAATAACATTTATTAAATATCTACTCTGTGCCAGGTACCATATGTATGCTATCAATAATCTTCAGCTAGACCATCCAAGAGAAAATTTTTGCAGATAAGAAAACTGAGACTAAGAAATGTTAAATAATTTACCCAAGAACACAGCGCTAGTAAGTAGCAGATCAGGTTTCAGATCAAGCCTGTCTAAACTAATTCTGCAATCTTAACTACTATACTCTGCACATGACTCTGTAGTGGTACCGATAAAGCTTTCTTTGCTCCTGCTTCTTCTCTCCATTTCTGCTCAATACCAGCAGCTCAGGATACCCCTCACCCCCAACCTGAGATCTCAAACCAGGTCTGCCTGATGCCAGAGCCTCCACATTTTTCACTAAATCTGCACTGTCTAATATAGTAGCCACTGGCTATATGTAGCTATTGAGCACTTGAAATGTGGTCAGTCCAAACAGATATGTGCTCTAAGTGTAAACTACACATAGATTTCAAAGACTTACTAAGAAATAAAGAATGTAAAATATCTCATTAATAATTTTATATTGATTTTATGGTGAAATAATATATATATTGGGTTAAATAAATTATATTATTAAAATTAATATTAATTTCTTCTTTTTACATGTTTAAATGTAATTACCAGACAATTTAAAATAATGTATGTGGCTGGCTCATGCAATATTTCCATTGGCTGGCACAGCACCATATCATACAATATCTGCATGAAAGGGTAGAGTGAAAAGCGGCAGCCAATCTGCTCCAAGAACTTTACTATCACTGCCTCAAGACTTCAGAAAGCAATTGCTTCACTCCAAAAAGGTTGGAGAACCCTGACATATCATAGAAATCAGGGTTAAAGGAAACTTACAAATCATCCAGTATAAACCACCCACCTAGCAGTTTTATATTGTGGTAGATTATAGCAGTGTTCCAGACATTCACTGCCCCCTTGTACTTCCCTGCCTCACTGATGCCAAGCTTGCCGGTAAGAGTTGTAACCTTCTCTGAGGAAAGACTATGCCTCCCCACCTAACATAGGCATGGCTATGTGACTTGCTTTCACCGGTGAAATGTGGGTGCACTAGAACCTCCAAACTGTGGCTTTAAGAACCTACTCAAGCTCACCATGACTCTCTTTTTCTTATGACATGAGTCCTGCAGTATCCCAGGACTCTGTCAGCCTGGTTCTCTGAGGGCAGCTGATGTAGAGGGGATCCAGCCTGAACCATGATGGACATGTAACCAGAATGGCAGATAAACCTTTGTTTTTGCAAATCATTTTGGGGGTCTTTGTTACTGCACCATAACTTAGTCTAGCCTGATTGATTTAGATCCTATCCCTACCAAATTGGCCACCACAATTATATTTGAATCCCTCTAGTGACAAAAATCATTATTACCTCCCTAGGCAGAACATTCCATCTTTGGATAGCCCTGAGTATTAGAACGGATCTTCCTCATGTTGTGCCAAGATCCTCTTCCTGGGACAAACTTCCTGTGTAAGATAATAGGTTCCCTCCCAACTGTCAGAACCCATGTGGGAATAATAAGCTGAAAATCAGGTCTTGGCTAAGGTCAGATGCTAGCAAAAGCATAAGAGGTCACTGAATGTTCTTTCATTGAGTAAGCAGACTTGAGGGTGAGCCAAGGGATCATGTTCAGCATGGAGCAGAGAACATGAAATCTGAGTCCGAGACGGACAGTCTGAGCTTAGAGCCGGGGCAGGGGTTGTGGGGGTGGTGTAGGCAAATAAAGAAGAAAAGGAAGGGAAAGTAGGAAGCCTGTACATGATTGATCTTTTGGAAGTGTCAGGATGGCATTGTGGCATGGCAAGCCCTCTTATGAATACTTTGTCCCACAAGAGATGCTCTGGCAGTACAAAGGACCCTGGACTCTGAACCTTTCATTGCCACCCTCAATCATCTACCCACTGATTTCACCCTTGGAGCCACTGTGTGAAGTTTTCTCCTTCTGCCACATGATAGTCCTCCACATATTTGTAGACAGCTTCATTTGTCATCAGAGCAAACTAACACTGATGCTGACTTTGTAATTCAGCTAGAAGACAGTATGGTGAAGTAGTTCAGAACTTGCGTTTCTGAGTTAAATTAGAGCTAGGTTCAGCCTATCACTTAATTAGCTGGGTGACCTCCAGCATCTAAGTCTCTTTTATCATAACAAAAGGATGCTCCCAAACTCGTAGAGCTGTTGTTTTGAGATTAAATGATATAATACAAAGTGCTTGCTACTGTACTTGCTCTTCAATATATGGTAGCTATATATTTTTTTTCTGATAAAACCAAATGAAAATAATGAAAATTAAAATCCATCATGAGATGGCAACCCCACTAAGAACACATACTGTGCCTCTAAGGACCCTTTTGAGGGTCTTTCAAAATAGTCTGTAATCCTATTGGTTCTTATATTTTGGGACAGAATAATCTGCTATTTTGCCATATGATCCTTCAAAGGTTCATTTGAGGTAATTCAGAAAAGGGATTCATTCCTTATTTCTATATGTGCCCTATTTTCTGTTGTATTTCCTTATCTAATTTCTCCCTTCTTTTCTATTGAATTCAGTGCTGAGAATCAGCACCTTACAAAACCATCACAGCAAGGCAGTGTAGGAATTCCATAGCTAATTTCATACAAATATTTGAAAGCACAAGAGCACAAGAGAAACAAAAGGTGAAGAGAACACTTATCCAGCACTGGGCAGTCATAAAAGCACCAGAAATGCTGTAACAGAATTGGTCCAGCCAACCTGCCAACCCAGCATTTTGTCCCTGACCAAAGACTGTCCTTCCCTAAGACACCTTGAAAAGTTTGGGTCTGCCTCAAACAATCTTGCCTCCCTTTAATTTTCTATTCAGTCCATTACTGGAGCATAATATGTGGTTTAAAAATCTTACCTGATTTTATAAATGTCTGAGTGTGTGCAGAGAGATACAGTATCAGAAATGAGAGAGAGAGAGAGAGAGAGAGAGAGAGAGAATGAGAATGTAACTATTGGATCTCTTAGAATCACTCGGCATATTAGAACTTACACTCTCCTTTCACTAGGTCTACCCCAATCCTGTTAGCAGGGCCTGGTTATCCATTCCCTCAGTCGTTTTATCCAAAGTTAATGTCTTTCTTGATAAAGCCTAGGATCCCAATCTCCTTTGAACCCTAGCATCATAGTCATCCCACAACCCCAGTCTATGATAATTTTCAAAACAGTCTCGTAGTTTGAAACAAACTTGGATCCTACAGTTCTCTAAGTATACTGAGGCTCCTATATTTACATAACATTTTCTGAATTTCTAACCCAATTTAAAGTGTTTCAGCTATCACCATTTGTTAAGAGAAGTTATTCCCCAATTACATTGTGCTTTCCTTCAGGGGGTACAATAAAATAAAGTGCCTACATTTTGTAAAATTAGGGTTTTAATTCCCTTGTACCACCTTCAATTAACCCATTTTCTGTCTTTAATCATTCAGACTTTTTAACTCTGGTACATGTTTGTCATGAGTGGGAGATTTTTGAAAACGTACCTATGACTCTTGACTTAGGAGTTGTCATAATGATAAATTGGATTGCCCAGTATGCCTTCTCCCAATTTCCTATTAAAATACTGTATCCCCCCAAATACATAAAGAGACATAAGCAGGTGACATAATTAACAACTAAATTTGCCCTGTTTGGGGATTTACACTCACTGAGTCACTGATGAAAATGGGTGGAGAAGCCCACTGGAGGACTACACGTCACCAACCGCACATTCCACCTTGTGACCCAGAGCAGAACTGGTGCTCCTTAAAAAGCCTGCATTCGACACCCACCCTCTGGGATTGCCTGGCACTGCCCTGCCCCAGAAAACAGAAGGATATACCCCAATTAAACTCTGACTTTCAAGTCCAGAACCCTACTTTTCTTCACCCCTATCAGCTGATATTTTTTTATATCCATTCAGTTACTGAATCTAAAGCTTGCAATATGCCATGAAGTTATAGTTCTTCATTGTCAAAGGAAAAATATCACAGACAGGAAAAGACAGAAAGAGCTTTATGAATCATGGATTTTATTTCAAACTGTGTCTGATTCTCTATGTTAAATCAGAAAAGCAAATATCAGATCAAGACTCAATCAAACATACCTGCACCTGCACTAGAACAAACCTCTTCATAGCAAATTAAACACAGGCATTACACAGCAAACGGAAGGAAGAAACAGGAGCTTTTCATACCCAAGTGGGCAACAGGGAGATCTAAGGGAATCTACGGACTCCATCTTTTCTATTGATAAGTGGACTTTGAAGAACATTTGCTCTCTTTAAAAATGAATAAAGAATGAAAAAGAAGGAAGAAAGGAAGGGAAGGGAGAAAGAAAAGAGGAAGTGAGGGAGAAAAGACATATGGAGATATAGATATTAGCTATATATTTAGATGTAGATAGATATAAATATAGACATATATGATATAGAAAGATATAGAGACAGAGATCTATGCTTATGAACTAATATTAAAACATAAATAAAAGGGTGTAATATCTGATGACTTGGTAGATTTTTATATTTTTTATTAAAGAAGTTGTAGCTTTACAGAAAAATCATGCATGAAATACAGAATTCCCATATACTCCCCATACACACAGAGATTTACCAATTATTAACACCTTGTATTGGTGTGGTACCTTTGTTAAAGTGATGAAAGAATATTATTATAATTGTACTATTAACTGTCATCCATAGTTCATATTAGGTTTCACTACTTGTGTTGTATCATCCTATTTTTTTTTTAATTAATTTATTTTTTATTGTGGGTAAAAATCAAAATTTTCACAATACATACCAATATTTGTAAAATGATATATAAATATATATGCATATATGTGCATTTGCTTACATAAATGTTATTTATATATATATAAATATATTTTAAGAGGTGCCTAGATTACCTAAAATATTACACGGAACCCACTGGGATTCCCATGTTGCCCACCTCCCACACCTCCCACCCCTCCCACACCAACATCTCCCACAAGTGTGGCCCACCACCCTCAATGGACTTACACATCCTGGGGCCTTGCCATCAACCATAGACCACAGTTCACATCATAGACCACACTCTCTCCCACACAGTTCTGAATGGTGTGTGCTGATTTAAAATGGCCTACATGTCATCCTATGTTTTTTTAAAAATTTTATTCTAGTGCTCTATATACAACCTAAAATTTCCCCTTTTAACTACATTCAAATACATAATTCAGTAGTGTTAAGGATATTAACAATCTTGTGCTACCATCACTACCGACAATTACCAAAACTTTTCAATCACCCCTAATAGAAATTTTGTACCAATTAAGCATTAACTCCCCATTCCCTACCCGTATCACACCCCTGGTAACCTGTAGTCTAGTTTCTGACTCTATGAATTTGCTTATTCTACATATTCATATCAGTAAGATCATACAAAATTTGCCATTGTGTGTCTGCCTTATTTCACTCAACAAGATGTCTTCAAGGTTCATGCATGTTGTTGCATGCATCAGAATTTCATTCCTTTTGACAGCAGTATAGTATTCCATTATATGTGTATACTCTGTTTTGTTTATCCATTCATGTATTGATGGACACATAACAGATTGCTTTCAGTTTTTGGAAGTTGTCAATAATGCCACTATGAACTACAGTGTGCCAATACCTCTTCAAATACCTGCTTTCAATTCTTTTGGGTATAAACCTAGAAGTGTGGTAGCTGTTATACACGGTAATTCTATACATGTCTTTCTGAGGCAACTCCAAACTGTTATCCAAGTGGCTGCATCATTTTACATCTCTGTCAAGAATGAATGAGTGTTTGTGTTTCTCCACATCTTCTCCAATTCTTGTTATTTTCCATTTTTTAAATAGTAGCCATTCTAGTGGGTGTGAAGTGGTATCTCATTGTGGTTTTGATTTGCATTTCCCTAATGGCTAGTAATGTTGAGCATCTTTTCATGTGTTTATTGGACATTCATCTGTCTTCTTTAGAGAAATATCTTTTCAAGTCTTTTGCCCATTTTTAATTGGGTTGTCTTTTTTTGTTATTGAGTTGTAGGGTTTCCTTGTGTGTTTTTGGATATTAAACAATTATCGGATATGTAGATCCAAATACTTTCTCTCTTTCTGGAGATTGACTTTGGCTTTCATGATAAAGTCCTTTGATGCACAAAAGTTTTTAATTTTGATGAAGTCCCATTTATCTATTTTTCTTTTGTTGCTTGTGCTGTGGGTGTAAAGTCTAATAAACCATTGCTTAAAATAAGATCCTAAAGTTGCTTTGCTTTGTTTCCTTATAGGATTTTTATAAATTTGTCTCTTATATTTAGGTCCTTGATATGTTTTGAATTCATTTTTGTATATGGTGTGAGTATCCACCTTCATTCTTTGCATATGGATATCCAGTTTTCTCAGTACCATATGTTGAAGAAACTACTCTTTCCCAATTGGCACCCTTGCCAAAAATCAATTGGCCATAGATGTGAGGGTTTATTTCTGAACTTGTAATTCAATTCCATTGGTGTATATGTCTGTCCTTGTGCCATTGCCATGTATTTTGATTACTGTAGCTTTGTAATAAGTTTTTAAATCAAGAAGTGTGAGTCCTCCAACTTCATTCTTTTTTTCAAGATGATTTTGAATATCTGGGGCTCCTCACCCTTCCATATAAATTGATGATCAGCATTTCCATTTCTGCAAAGAAGTCAGTTGGAATTTTGATTGGGATTGTATTGAATCTATATATAGCCTTGGGTAGAATTGACAACTTTATATTTAATCTTCCAACCCATGAACATGGAATGTCTTTCCACTTATTAAGGTCTTCTTTGACTTCTTTTAGCAATATTTTGTGTTTTTCTGTATACAAATCCTTTGCATCCTTGGTTAAATTTATTCCTAGATATTTGCTTTTTAGTTGCTAATATAAATGACTTTTTTTAAATTTTCTCTTCTGATTGTTCATTATTTGTATATAGAAAAACTAATGATTTTTCCATGTTTCTCTTGTATCCCACCACTTTGCTGAATTTGTTTATTAGCTTGTGGAATTTTCAGAATTTTTTATAAATAAGATCATGTCATCTACAAATAGGGAGAATTTTGCATCTTCCTTTCTAATTTGAATGCCTTTTATTTTTTTATTTTTTATTTTTTATTTTTTATCTAATTGCTCTGACTAGAACTTGCAGACCAATGTTAAATAACAGTGGTGACAGTGGGAATCCTTGTCTTGTTCTCGATCTTACAGCCAAAGCTTTCAATTTTGCACCATTGAGTATGATTTTAGTTGTGTCCTTTATCATATTGAGGAAGTTTCCTTGTGTTCCTAGATTTCTAAATATTCTTATCAAGGACAGGTGCTGGATTTTGTTAGATGCCTTTTCTGTATCAATTGAGTTGGTCATACTGATTTTTCTTTTATTCTATTAATGTGGTGTATTACATTAATTGATTTTCTTACATTGAACCACCCTTGCATACATAGGATAAAACCCACTTGATCATGGTTTATAATTATTTTAATGTGCTGTTGAATTTGGTTTGCTAGTATTTTGTTAAGGAATTTTGCATCTATATTCATAAGACATATTGTGTGTAATTTTCTTTCCTTGTGATATTTTTATCAGGCTTTGGTATTACAGTGTTTTGGCTTCATAGAATGAGTTAGGAAATATTTCATCTTCTTCAATTTTTTGGAAGAGTTTGAACAGGATTTGTGTTAATTTTTCATGGAATGCTTGGTAAAATTCACCAGTGAATCCATCTAGTCCTGCACTTTTATTTGTTGTGAGTTTTTCATTATGTTTCAATCTCTCTACTTTTTATTGGTCTGTTGAGATCTTCTATTTCTTCTAGGGTCATGTACTTTATGTGTTTTGAGGAATTTGTCCATTTCATCTAGGTTATCTAGCTTGTTGGTATACAGTTTTCAAAGTATCCTCTTATAATCCTTTTTATTTCATTGAAGTCAGTAGTAACGTCACCCCTATATTTTCTGATTTGTTATTTGCATCCTCTCTCTTTTTTTCTTTATGAGTCTAGCAAAAGGTTTTGTCAATTTTATTGTTCTTTTCAATAAACAAAGTTTTGGTTTCATTGATTCTGTTATTTTTTTATTCTTTAATTTATTCTGCTCTAATATTTGTTATTGTCTTTCTTCTGCCCACCTTGGGTTTAGTTTGTTCTTATTTTACTAGATCCCCCAGTTGTGAGGTTATGTCTCTGATTTGAGATGTTTCTTTTTCAATGTAAGCATTTAGAGCTATACGTTTTCCTCTCAGCACTACCTTTGATGCATTCCATATGTTTTGGAACAGCCTAGTCTGCAAGGCTGCTGAAAGCAATATACTAGAAATGGGTTGGTTTTTACAATGGGGGTTTATTAGCTTACAAGCTTACAGTTCTGAGGCCGTGAAAATGTCCAAATCAAGGCATCATCAAGATGATACTTTCTTCCTGAAGACCAGCTGCCAGTGATTCTAGACTCCTCTGCCACATAGCAAGGCACTTGGCGGCATCTGCTGGTCTCTTCCTCCTCTTCCAGGTTTCATTGCTTCCAGCTTCTTGCTTCTGTGGCTTTCTCTCTCTTTGTCTGAATTTCATTCTCTTATAAATGTCTCCAATAAGAGGATTAGATGTACTCTGAATGAGGTGGTCTCATCTTAAGATCTTCCAAAAAATCCTACTTACAATAGGTCCACACACAAAGGAATGGATTAACTTTAAGAACATACTTTTCTGGGGTCCATACAGCTTCAAACAATCATAGAGTATCTGCAATTAGGTATGTATATATTTGTGATTGTTATAACTTCTTGTTAAATTGACCCCAGTATAGAATATAGTGACCTTCTATATTAGTTTTAAGTTTAAGTATTTGACTTAAAGTCTATTTATCTGTTATGACTACCTCAGCTCCTTTTTAGTTACTAATTGCATGCTATATATTTTTTCCATCCTTTCACTTTCAAACTACTTATGTGTTAGAATTATGATGAGTCTCTTAAAAGCAACATACAATTATGTCATGCTTTTTTATCCATTCTGCCCATCTCTGCCTTTTGACTAGAAAGATAATGCAGGTCTTACTTCTGCCATTTTACTATTTGGTCTTATAATTCTTATAGCTTTCTTCAACCTCAATTCGTCCGTTAATGACTACTACATTATATTTTTGTATTGTGCCATTTTGAGTCCCTTCTTGTTTCTTTCTGAATACATTTTTCATATATTTTCTTTTTGGTTACTATGGGACTTCTGTTTAACATCCTAAATCTATAAGAATCATGTTTGCTTTGATACCAACTTCAATAGCATACAATGTTCATATACTGTTTCTTGATTCAGCACTCCCCCCATTACTATAACTCTTTTACTGCTTTTCATAGGTTTGAGGAAATTGGCTTGGCCAGTTTGGGCTAGTTGTTCAAAGATTCTTTGGGGGAACTGTATCCTGGAGCATCTTACACTGCCGTCTTGGTTGACCAGAAGCCTCAAGAGCTTTATCTTTAAAAATCATTTTCTAAAATATAAAATAGAATCTTATAATGCATTTCTCTTATTTCCTCTAAATAAATGCAGGAGAACGTGAATTCTATGAAATATGAGCAAGTTGTCATAAGTGAAAATGGCTAGGATGGGTAAAATATGCCAAAAAGGGCCTGGTCAAAACAAGAAATTACTACAAAGAAATCCAAATTCAAGATCAGATGTAAAATTCTTGTTGGAAGCCACAAAGCACAGCATTGATTCTGAAAAATAAATTTAACCAGTGGTGAGGAGACAAAAATAAATGTATCATTCAGAATATGTGTTGAAAGTATAAGATAAAAATCATGAGTGGAAGCTATTCAATTAGGAGGTCGGAAACTGGAATCACAACAAAAGCATTACAATCATTTTGAGGATGAAAACAAACCCATAGGAACAGAAATAGCAATCGAAGATATAATAGAAGGGAATTTCCCTGTCCTGAACAATGTCCTCAGTCCTAAAAAAAAAATTTCAAACCTTTGGCAATTCATACACATCATGGAAGAAAATATGTTAGCTATAAATCAGGTTTATCTTAGACTCTCCAAACAAAACAAAAAAAAACAAAGATAATGCCTACATAGTATTAAAAAGGAAATTTTGGGATATGTTTCTAAATCCAGAATTCTATCTATATGTAAAAGCAAAAGAAAAACAAAAAAGTAGAGATAGCTCGGTAAATAAAATTCACCACAAATGGACTCTTCTTCGGAAAACTACTCAAAAACACAATGCAGCTGACAAACATGAATCAAACTTAGAAACTTAAAAATTATGAAGTTACAGAAGATGGCGTTAGTGTAGGAGGGCGCACACTGCAAGCTCCCAGAGCAAGGCGGATTGGGGACGGGGTCCTGCCCGGGGGTCTGTGCTGTGCACGCGTGGAGTGAGAAGCTTGGGACATCTCTCTGCGCGGATCCGCGGCGTGGACTGAACGGCGGAGATTCGTGAGTTTTGAGGCTGCCGGTGGAGGTTGGCACGGGCGGCTGAGCCCCGCGGTTAGGGGAAAAAAAATAAAACGGCCATTTGGAGCCGCGGGCGGGGCGAAAAAGTTTTATTTTCTGGGGATCTGGCTGCCTGGCGCCCCTTGGACCTTGTGTGAACAGAGCAAACGAGCTAATCAGCACCCAGTGAACCGGAGGGGGGATTTTGGTCGGGCAACGCAGCTGATTTCCCTAGCCACCCAGGGATAAGACCCGGGCCGCTGCGGAGCCAGGAGGAAGGGACACTTCCCAAAAAAGGGAGGGTTCGGTTGGAAGACAGGGAAGGGTATTTTATATTTTTAGACATTGATCTGGCTGCCTGCACCGCCCCATAGCTTTGGGGAGCAGATAAGCCGACCTGAAGCAGCATCAGGCTGAGAGCAGACACAAATCTGCACTCAAACTGATTTACTGAGCAGCCCGGTGATGCTGGAGCTCAGCTCCAGAAGGGGCGGAATCCCCCGTCTTTAGCACTCCTCACTGACTAACATCAGAGCTTCAATTAACCTGGGGAGTCCGGAAAGTGGGACGTACTTGATTAATTTCCACCGGCCCAGCTAGGGTCCCTTCCGTAAGGGGGTTGGTCTAGAGGAGGAATTATTTTGGGTCCTGCATTTGGCAAAAAAAAAAAAAAAAAAGTGAGGTCACCTCAACAAATGAAAAATGAATTCTTTTTAATTTAGTTTAATAGCTAAAAGCTGCTTCAGGACCTGCATATAGAACCCTGTGGGGAAATTCATTGATAAACACAAGTAGGCAGGAAGGATCCACGTGGACCCTAGGGGAATCATTGACCCCCCTTAGCTCTGTTTGACTGCTTGCCTGTGTGGATCTTTGGTTTCTCTCTGTTACTTTCTGGTCTATTGCTATTATTCCCGTTTTCCTCCCCCCTTCCTTTTTCCTTCTATTTTTTTTTTTTTTTAAATAGGTGCTGCCAGCTGGTCGCTTCTTTGCTGGGCTTCTTATTCAGTAATTTCCCACTCGCTGTATATATTAATTCTGTATTACAAACTACCGCTTATCCTTCCTGCATCTTTCTGCCTTCTCTTTTCTGTTGTAGCTCTTAGAGACAACATTTTTTCATAGGCCCACAACTTAAGGGTGTCAATTTCTATCCCATCTATTTTGTTTTCTTCTTCTTCTTTTTTCTTTTTTTTAAATTAGTATTAACTTTTTCCTTTCAGACCTTTCTCTACTATTTCTCTCCCTCCTCACAATTCTAGCCTTCTAAATCACTATATATATATAGTCCTCCATTTGTTTTCCCAGTCCATTGTAGGAACTCCATATTTTTTCCTAGTACTATACACTGCCTACACAAGTTAAATATTCATCTCATTAAGTCTCATTTTGCCCCTCTTCTAACTTTTATCAATATTTCTATTATCCTTCTGCCTTCCTTACAACTTTTGATTCCTCTGGCCCTAACCTTTTGCCTTCAAGGGAACATAGAAA
>JAKSZT010054396.1:18994232-19072724 GCA_026826555.1 Tolypeutes matacus
GGTGGAGCTGCAACTCCTACCCTACAGCTCAATGGACTCATCCAAGTCACCTGGTGAGGAGACAACGATGGGCAATGGCCATCCCAGGGAATGGAGAGGGCCTGCATCTGCAGGCAGGATCATTCCACCCACCATATCCATGGGATATAAGCCCTCTCTCACTTGGAGTTGGAGTGGACATCACCATCCCAGTCCCCTCAGGATTGGGGGAAGAACTATGGACTAGTGGACTTGATGGTATTCTCTTGTTCACATATGGTGATTCTAGCAATGCAAGAAATTATAACAATGAGGTGGAGCCAGTGGCCACTTGACACTTTTGGGGTAGGGAGGGGATGAGCAGTTGAAATACAAGGGCTTCTTTGGGAGTTGGAGGTTATCCTGAGTACTGTTGTTGCAACGGATGTAGGCCATTTTAAATCAGCACACACCACTCAGAACTGAGTGGGAGAGAGTGTGGTCTACAGTGTGAACTGTGGTCTATGGTTGGTGGCAAGGCTCCAGGATGTGTAAGTTCATTGAGGGTGGTGGGCCACACTGTGGGAGATGTTTGTGTGTGATGTGGTGGGAGGTGTGGGAGGTGGGCAACATGGGAATCCCAGTGGGTTCCGTGTAATATTTTGGGTAATCTAAGCACCTCTTAAAATATATGTATATATATATATAAATAACATTTTTGTAAGCAAATACACATATATGCATATATATTTATATATCATTTTGCAAATGTTTGTATGTATTGTGAGAATTTTGATTTTTACCCATAATAATAAAAAAAAAATTATGAAGTTACAGAATACAGTATAATAGTGGTGGAAATTAAAACCACTTAAATATAAAGGCAACAAATGCTTTCAGTCTGAGCCCATATATTTGCAATTGTCAAACAAGTTCTTACTCATACCTCCCACCTCCTTAATCAGAATTTTTCGGGGATGGAGCATAGACATTTGTGTTCTTACATATCTCCAAATGACTTGGAAAATATGGTCTCTTTGTCCCTGAGACCTTTCCTGATCACTCCAGTTACTGTGCCTTTATCCTTAACTAGATTGTTACCTCCTTAAAGGCAGAGTCTATGTCTTAGTAAATATGTAGAATTTCCAAATATTTTGAAATTGTGGGGAAAAAATCCAGAAGTTTGAAGAAAATGGAAATATAGCTAATGAATATTTTTATACTCATCACAAATAAAAATTCACTTTTTTTAGAATGTCAGAAAAATATACTATGCACAATTTGGTTAAGATTCCAAATTAATACAAATCAATGTGATAGAATAAATATAATAGAATATTGGGATGGGGAGAGAATTGGGCTTTTAGTTTGGTCAATCATGTATGAACTTGGGCAGGCTTAACTTTTCTGGGGGTGCAGTCTCTCCATGTTGAATTTAGGGATAATGAAAACACCTGCCCGCATCTACTTTACAAGATGATCATGGCAATGATCAAATGTGGAATGGAGTTATGGTGTTAAGATTTTCTTTCAAGTATTTTTTGTCCAGAAAAAAGCTTCAATAAATTTTCTAATGAAAATTACTTTTAAAAATTAAAAAAAAAATAAAAGATCTCCAAAAAGGATTGGATAGGTAGGCAAGTTTGAGAATCATTGTAATAAATGGACAATATCCTTGTCTGAATTTTCTTTCTTGACCAATGATAAAGTACATTTTGAAAATATTTATTAGCTATTTTCTTTTCTTCTTTTGTGAATTATTCATTCACGTTTTTGACAGTGTTTCTATGGGTATGTCAATATTTTTCTTACTGATTTGAAAATCTTTATTACATGTTATGAAACTTAAGAGTTTGTCATAAATGTTTTCTCAGCTTGTCATTTGCCTTTGAATCTTGTTAAAATATCTATCAACCCATTCACATTTATAGTCATGGATTTTAGCCATTCCAGACTCTCTGTGGCCTGACCCTATAAATATTACATTCTTGCATGTCTTTTCCCAGTGTCCTGTATCCATACATCAGGAATAACAAATATCACAGCCACAAGCACTACACATCAGAAGAAGTGGAGAGACATTTGAAAGTAATGAAGACAACGGGAAAATCAAAATGCAGATATTGGACTATTTAAGGCCACTCCATGTTGAGGAAACATATCAGATCCCTTGTTCAAACATAGAAAGGAGAAAGGGTAACCCCATTTAAGGCTGTTATCTTGCATAGCTCACCCAATTCTTACTGAGACTTTTCTTTCTAAACCCTCAAAGGAGGATCCATTGATCTTTTCCTCTTATCTGCTTTGTTTTCATGCTTGGAAAGCCTTCCCAACCCAAAGATAATTTTTAAAAATTGATCTTCATTTCTTCTAGCTTTATGGATTTTTTTTTCAGCTTTTACTCATTAATTCATCTTTGCAGTTGGTATGTTATTATCCTTTCCATTTTTCAGATGACAACATGAAAGCTCAGAAATGATTTTAAAAACTTGGTTCAAGCATAGGTGTTCTTATTCTAAATCAGCTAATTCTAAACAATCCTAGGATATGAACTTGATTTTCAACCATGGTCTCTTCATACAATTCTGCCATCAAAGAAACTGGGCTTAAGAACATGAACTAGCATAAGCCAAAGATACAAGCAGAATAATGTCTGATTCCATCAACACCCAACAGCCTGCCCCAGACAGTGCAACAGCATGATGGAAAGGACGTTCAGGCATCAAGCAACGATAGGGTGCTGCGACTGTGCCCTAAGGACAGAGCGCAGGCCAGAGCAGAGACCAAGTTCCGCTCTGAGAGCCTTTTCTAGGAGGGATGTGTGGAGTCTTCTAATATTTTGCTTCTAGTTATTTTTCTAAAATCTTGGCTTTCCTAAGTAACTAGGGACTAAAGCTCTTTCAAAGATAAGGACAGAACAGTTTACATATATAGTAGGTAGAAAAGAAAGGAATCAACCTCAGAGATATGACTTG
Source organism: Tolypeutes matacus (assembly GCA_026826555.1). Lineage (NCBI taxonomy): Eukaryota > Metazoa > Chordata > Mammalia > Cingulata > Chlamyphoridae > Tolypeutes > Tolypeutes matacus. The sequence continues at coordinate 18,997,166 of JAKSZT010054396.1, forward strand.
AACATTTTCTCCTGATGCTTGTTTCGACCTATTAACTAAAAAAAATGATTTTAATATTGAAATGTGCTTAGTCCAGTGTTATGAATTGTTGGGAAACTTACTTTACAATGAGCAAAAAATGAGTTAGATTGTGTCACAAGTTTACTTTGATCTTATCCAGCATCTCTTTGGTAACACTAAAATATGGGTGCCCACAAATGCCTTTTGGGCTAAGATTGAACCAATATCAAAGTGTATCAATTTATCACTACAGAGGTTTACAAAAGGACAGAGGAGATATTTACTTATGTTTTCTGAAATGTGGAATTTAAGATTCTGGTCAATAAATCCCTACTTAGTATATTAGACTTTTGTTAAAAAGAAAGAAAGTGATGCCACTGTGCAGCCTTAATTAAAACTCATCCCTGGCAATTGTTCTTTCTTCTTTAAGAACAGACAAAGAGATGTAATTAAATAGAAAGATCCAGTTTTATAGATACCCTTATTTTTTTCTTGATAGTTCATTCATAAGAATACACTTTTCTTAAGGTACAAATATAGACTACTCGCCTTTGCTTTGACTGCTTTTATTTTTCTATGGTAGGGATATTTTGCAAATCATTTTTGATGCTACCTTTTTAACAAGTCCCCAATTGAGCAAAGCACATTTTTCTGTGAGATGACTAAGCTAATTTAACTGGTAAAATGTAATTTAACACATAATGGCTAGTGTTCCGAATTAATTCTCATGGTCTACAAATCATTCATTCATTCATCAAACACTTAGTGAAAACTCACATGAGTCAGGCACTCTGCAAGAAATCTGGAACACAAAAATGCAGAGAACTGTCCTCACAGAATTCACTGGCTAATGAGGGACCCTGATGAGTAACATAATTGCAATATGATATGATAAATGCTATAACTTTAGAAGCAAGTATAAAGTGCTAAGACTCTTATTAGGGGAGGAGATTGGCTTCCCTAATAGAGAAGAAAGTCACCAATCTCCCTGGGAGAGGTCAGGAAAATCTTCACAGACAAGCTATTTAGATTGAATCTTAAAGAAAGAAAGGGAGTTTACCAGTTTTAGCAGCCTGATAGGGGTTTTCAAGGAAGAGAAAACAATGTGTTCAGAGTGGTTAATATTGTAGGGCAATGGGATGTTTTGAGGATGGACAGAAAAGGAAACTGAAAAAGTAGATTGGGGAAGACAGTTTGGCAGACCCTTAGAAAGCTGAAAATAGAATATGACCTGGCAATATCACTTCTAGGTATATACCCAAAAAAATTGAAAGCAGGGACTTGAACTGACATTTGCACACCAGTGTTTATAGCAGTGTTATTCACAATTGCTGAAAGATGGGAGCAATCCAAGGGTCTGTCAACCAAAGAATTGTAAACAAGATATGGTATATACACACAATGGAATATTATTCAGCTATAAAAAGGAATGAAGTTCTGATGCATGCAACAACATGGATGAAATTTGAAGACAACTTGTTAAGTGAAATAAGCCAGATACAAAAGGACAAATATTGTATGATCTCACTGATATGAAGTAATTAGAATAAGCAAACTCATAGAGACAGAATCTAGAATATAGGTTACTAGGGAATTGGGTTGGGGTAGCAAATAGGGATTTAAGTCTTAAAATGTACAGTTTCTGCTTTGGGATGATGGAAAAGTTTTGGTAATGAATGGTGGTGATGGTAGCACACCACTGTGAATGTATTTAACAGCGGTGAATTATTATTATTTTTAAAGTAGATTGGGACCTTGATCAGGGTTTGGTAACATTTTCTCTAAAGATAGTAAATATTTTTTACTTTGGGGAGACATACTCAACTCTACCCTTGTAGTGTGAAAGTAGTCAGTCCTAGATATTACATAAATAAATGAGGGTGGCTGTGTTACAATAAAACTTTATTTACAAAAAGAGATAGTGGGCTAGAGTTAGCCCACCACAGGCTAGAATTTGCTGACGCCTGGCCTAGAGAGTGAAGAAACTTTTAATGTTAGATGATAGATTTGAACTTTATCATGTGGGTATCTTTAACTGTTTTATCATGGAGGAAAAATGGGAGTGAATATGGACATTAGGTCACCCTTGCATTGGTCTGGGTGCTGGGAGAGTAGGATAGGAGTTGGAGGTGAGAAGACTGAGATGTTTGAGGTAGTTCCTAAGAAGAATGGATAGGAATTGAAGGGAGAGGCTGAAGTTGACTATAACTCTGAAGCCTCCCCTGAGTATCTTGACAATTAGTCTAGGAGTGGATGGGATCTTTGACTTCTATAGCCTAGTTATCCTTTTTTTTTTTCTTCTTTTTTCTTTTTTGCTGTTGTTAATATATTTTTATTAGAGAAGTTGTGAACTTACAAAACAATCATGCACATGTGTGGAATTCCCATACAACACCCTTCGGCCAACACACTACATTGTTGTGGAACCTACGAGATAATACGATCAGACTATTACTGCTAACTATGGTCTATGTAATACATTTGGTATATTTTTTCCATACCATATTATTAACACAGTACATCTTTGGCATTGATGCAATAATATTACAGTATTGGTGTTGACTATAGTCCATAGTTTGCATTAATTGTATTTTTCCCATGCTTATCCACATTCTTAGCACCTTGCAGTAGTGATGTACATTTGTTCTAGTTCATAGAAGGACATGCTTGCATTTGTACTATTCAACACAATTCTCATCCACCTCTGGGTTCACTATATAATTCAGTCCCTAGATTATCCTCTAGCTTTCTTTCAACTGACATTTACATCACTAGACTACCCTTTTCAGCCACAATCCCATTTATAAACCAGCTGTATTAGTTATACTCAGTATAATGTGTTATCATCAATTCTATTCATTTCTACACTTTTACACTCAAGTTAATTAAAACTTCTGCATACATTAAGCATGAGTATTCCTTTGCAGCCCTCCTCTTATCTCCTAATATACTATACTCTAGGTTTTAACCCCATGCGTTTATTTTTCATACTTAATTCATATTAGTGAGACCATGCAATATTTGCCCTATTGTATCTGGTTTATTTCACTTAGCATAATATCTTAAGGTTCATCCCTATTATCATGTGTCCCAATTTCATTTCTTCTTATAGCAGCATAGTATTCCATCGTATATATACACCACATTTTGTTTATCCATTCATCAGCTTATGGACACTTGGGTTGTTTCCATCTTTTGGCAATTGTGAGTAATGCCACTATGAACATCAGTGTGCAAATGTCTGTCCATGTCACTGTTTTCAGTTTTTCTGGATATATTCCTAGTAGAGGAATTGCGGCATCATATGGCAGTTCCATATTTAGCTTTCTGAGTAACTGCCAAACTGTCTTCCACAGAGGCTGCTCCATTACATTCCCACCAACAATGAAAGAGTGTTTGTATTTCTCCCTATCCTCTCCAGCACTTACTGTTTTCTGATTTTTTTAAAAATAATGGTCATTCCATGCAGTGTGAGATATTTCATTGTTGTTTTGATTTGCATTTCCCTAACAGCTAGTGATATTGAACATTTTTTCATATGCTTTATGGCCATTTGTATTTCCTCTTTGGAGAAATGTCTATTTAAGTCTTTTGCCCATTTCTAAATTGGATTGCTTGCTCTTTTATTGTTGAGTTGTATGATCTCTTTATATAGAATGGAAATCAAGCCCTTATCAGATATGTGATTTCCAAATATTTTCTTCCATTGAGTGGGCTTCCTTTTCACCTTCTTGATGAAGTCCTTTGAATCACAAAAGTGTTTAATTTTAAGGGGGTCCCATTTATCCATGTTTTCTTTTGTTGGTAGTACTTTCAGTGTAAGGTTTAAGAATCCACCACCTAGCACCTGGTCTTGAAGATGTTTCCCTACATTTTCTTCTAGCAGCTTTACGGTTCTTGCTTTTATATTTAGGTCTTTGATCCATTTTCAGTTCATTTTTGTGTAAGGTGTGATGTAGGGGTTCTCTTTCTTTCTTTTGACTGTGGATATCCAGTTCTCCCAGGACCATTTGTTGAATAGACTATTCTGCCCCAGCTGGGTAGGTTTGACAGCTTTGTCAAAAATCACTTGACCACAGATGTGAGGGTCTGTTTCTGAACCATCAGTTTGGTTCCACTGGTCTATGTGTCTATCTTTATGCCAGTAACATGCTGTTTTTACCACTGTAGCTAGGTAATATGAATTAGAGTCCGAAAGTGAGAGTCCTCCAACTTTGCTCTTCTTTTTTAAGATATTTCTGGCTATTCAGTGCCCTGTACACTTCCAAATAAATTTGATAATTGTGTTTTCTATTATTTTTTAAAATGCTGATGGAATTTTTATTGGAATTGCATTGAATCTGTATATAGATTTGGGTAGAATTGACATCTAAATGATATTTAGACTTCTAATCCATGAGCACAGAATATTCTTTCATTAATTTAGGTCTGTTTTTTATTTCTTTTAGCAGTGAATTGTAGTTTTCTGAATTCAAATGCTTTGTGTCCTTGGTTAGGTTTATTCCTAAATATTTGATTCCTTTAGTCAGTATTGAACATGGAATTTTTTCCTCACTTTCTCCTCAGATTGCACATTACTAGTGTATAGAAACACTACTGATTTTTAAAAATTAATCATATATTCTGCCACTCTGTTGAAACCGCTTATTAGCTCTAGCAACTTTGTTGTAGATTTTTTGGGGACTTCTAGGTATAGGATCATGTAATCTGTGAATAGCAAAAGTTTTATTTCTTCTTTTCTGATTTGGATGCCTTTTATTTCTTTTTCTTGCCTGATTGCTCTAGCTAAAACCGCTAAGACAATATTAAATAACAGTGGTGACAGTGACCATCCATGTCTCGTTCCCAGTCTCAATGGGAAACTTTCAGTCTTTCACCTTTGAGTATAATGTTAGCTGTGGGTTTTTCATATATGGACTTTATCATGTTGAGAAAGTTTTTTTCAATTCCTATTTTTTGCAGTATTTTTATAAAAAAAGATGGTGTAGTTTGTCAAATGCCTTTCTGCATCAATCGAAAGGATCATGTGACTGTTTTTCTTTAACTTATTAATGTGGTGTATTATGCTGATTGATTTTCTTGTGTTGAACCACCCTCGATGACTGGCATAAAACCCATTTGATCAGGATGAATAATTTTTTTAATGTATTGTTGGATTCAATTAGCAAGTATTTTATTGAGGATTTTTGCATCTGTACTCATTAGGGAGATGGGTCTGTAATTTTCTTTTTTTGTAATATCATTATCTGGCTTTTATATTAGGGTGATCTTGGCTTCATAGAATGAGTTTGGTAGCATTCCTTCTTGTTCAATTTTTTGGAAGAGTTTGAGTAAGACTGGTATTAACTCTTCTTTGAATGCTTAGTAGAATTAACCTGTGAAACCATGAAACCATCTGGTCTTGGGCTTTTCATTTTGGGGAGTTCTTTATGACTGTTTCAACCTCTTGTGATTGTTTTGCTGAGGTCTTCTTTTTCTTCCAGGGTCAGTGTAGGTTGTTCATACATTCCTAGGAATTTTTCCATTTCATCTATATTGTCTAGTTTGTTGGCATGCAGTTGTTCATGGTATCCTCTTATGATCTCTTTTATTTCTGTGGGGTCAGTAGTGATGTCCCCATTTTCATTTTTTATTTTATTTACTTGCAGTTTATCTCTTTTTTTCTTAGTCAGTCTACCTAAGGGTTTGTTTATTTTGTTAATCTTCTTGAAAAATAACTTTTGATTTTGTTAATCCTCTCTAATGTTTTTCTTTTAAATTTCATTTATTTCTGCTCTGATCTTTGTTATTTCATTCCTTCTGCTTGCTTTGGGGATAGTTTGCTGTCCTTTTTCTACTTCCCCTAGCTGTGTAGCTAGGTAATTGATTTTAGCTCTTTCTTCTTTTTTAATGTAATCATTGAGGGCTATAAATTTCCTTCTCAGAACTGCCTTTGCTGCATCCCATAAGTTCTGATATGTTGTGTTTTTGTTTTCATTTGTCTTTGAGATATTTATTGATTTCTCTCACAATTTCTTCTTTGACCCACTGATTATTTGAGTGTTGTTTAATCTCCATGTATTTGTGAATATTCCCTTTTTCTGCCTGTTGTTGATTTCCAACTTTGATCCATTATGATCAGAGAACATGCTTTGTATAATTTTGATCTTGTTGAATTTATTGAGATCTGCTTTGTGACCCAACATATGGTCTATCCTGGATAAAGATCCATGAGCACTTGAGAAGAATATATATCCTGCTGTTTTGGGATGCAATGTTCTGTATATGTCTATTAAGTTTAATCCATTTATGATATTATTCAAGCTCTGTGTTTCTTTACTGATCCTCTGCCCAGATGTTCTAGCCAATGCTGAGAGCAGTGTATTGAAGTCTCCAACTATTATTGTAGAGATATCTCTTTCTCCCTTAAGTTTTGCAGTGTTTGCCTTATATAATTTGGGACATGTTGGTTAGGTGCATATACATTTATGATTATTATTTCTTCCTGGTGAATTGCCCCTTCTACTACTATATAATTTCCTTCCTTGTCTCTGAAAACAGTTTTTATTTTAAAGTCTATTTCATCTGATAAAAGTATTTCTACTCCAGGTTTTGTTTTGGGTTTTTGTTGTTGTTGTCGGTGCTGTTTTTGGTTACTGCATGCGTGAAATATCTTATTCTAGCCTTTCACTTTCAATCTATTGGTATTCTTGCGTCTAAGTTGAGTCTCTTGTAAACAGCACATAGATGGTTCATATTTTCTTATCCATTCCACCAATCTATGTCTTTTGATTGGGGAATTTAATCCACTAATGTTCAATGTTACTATTGTAAAGGCAGTTCTTACTTCACCCATTTTGATTTTTGGGTTTTATCTGTCATATTATTGTTACCACACTTTTTTACACTTTTAGTTACTTTTACTGATATACTCATCATTTCTAGATTCTCTTCTAAACCTGTCTCTCCTGTCTTTTCTTTTCAGCCTGTAGCACTCCCTTTAGTATTTCCTGCAACACCACCCTCTTGGTTACAAACTCTCTCAGTTTCTGTTTATTTATGAATATTCTAAACTTGCCCTCCTCTTTGAAAGACAATCTTGCCAGATATAAGATTCTTGGCTAACAGTTTTTCTCTTGCAGTATCTTAAATATATCATACTACTGCCTTCTTGCCTCCATGGTTTCTGATGAGAAATCAGCACTTAATCTTATTGGGTGTCCTTTGTGTGAGATGTATTGCTTTTCTCTTGCTTCTCTCAGCATTCTCTCTTTGTCTTTGGCATTTGACATTCTAATTAGTATGTGTCTCAGAATACGTCTATTCAAATTTATTCAGATGGGAGCATGTTGTGCTTCTTGGACACGAATATCTATGTCCTACAATAGGGTTGGGAAATTTTCTACCATTATTTCTTTAAATATTCCTTCTGCTCCTTTTCACTTGTCCTCTCCTTCTGGGATACTCATGACACATATATTTGCACATCTCTTCCCATCATTTGGTTCCCTGAGACCCTGTTCAATCTTTCCATTCTTTTCTTTATCTGTTCTTTTGTATATTCACTTTTGGAGGCCATGTCTTCAAGCCCACTGATCCTTTCTTCTGCCTCCTCAAATCAGCTGTTATATGCCTCTAGTGTATTTTTTATTTCATTTATCATTCCTTTCATTCCCATAAGATTTGCTATTTTTCCATGTATGCTTTAAAATTCTTCTTTTTGCTCACCCAATGTCTTATTAATCTCCTTATTCTCCTTAGCCATCTCATTCAATTTATTAAGGTGATTTGTTTGAACATCTCTGATTAGTTGTCTCAACTCCTTATGTCATCTGGAGGTTTATCTTGTTCCTTTAACCGTGCCATGTATTCTTGTTTCTTGGTATAGATTATATATATATATATATATATATATATATATTTTTTTTTTTTTTTTTTTTGGTGTCTTGGAGTCTAGATTACTAGATGTATTTATTCTGGGTGCAGTTTCTCTCTTTAGTTTAGGGCTTTCTTGCCCTTTCTCCCTTGCTGGTTGTATAGTAGAAGCTGAGGATGTAGTTGGTACTGTAAACTACGGAGGCTGAAGATGCCCATATTGCAACAGGAACTGATGGAGCTTCTCCCACCTTTCTCCTCTGACAGAGGTAGGGACAGAGCCACAGCCATGCAGGCCAAGATTGTCTGTAATTGCCCAGAGAGACTGAAGAAGCTATACAACCCTTCCTCTCCTGCCTGGGTGAGGATAGAGCTGCAGGTGTGGGCAGCAAACTGAGCCGTATGGATAAAAACTTACTGTAGTTCACCAGGTAGACTAACATAGCTCTGGCTCCCCTCCTCCCTGCCAGGGTGTCCAATGATCTAATCTGTCTGGGCCAAAAGTGACTGCAGTTGCCCTAAGAGGATGAGGGAGAACTGTCCGTTCTGTCCTTTAAGGGGTAAGTATGGAACCACAGTCACCCAACAAGCTAGTCCACATAGGCTGAAAGCACCTGCAGTTGCCCAGAGAGGCTGAAGAAACACCAGCCCCCCCTCCTATCATATTGGGGCAGGGGATGGGAATGGAATTGAAGGCTCTCAACAAACCAATCTGTGTAGGCTGAAAGTACTTGCAGTTGCTAAGAGAAGCCAAGGAAGAACAGCTCCCCTCCTATCTTATTGGGGAGTGGGGATGGAACCCCAGGTGTCCAAATATCCAGTCCGTGCTGGTTGAAAGCACCTTCAGTTGCCCAGAGAGGCTGGTGCAGGTCCCACAGGCTTCCTCCCTCCCAGAGGTGGGGCTAGAGCCTAGGCTAGAACTGCAATCTGATCTGGCTGGAAAGAAGCTGGTCCCTATTCTCACTGTGATTATCAACCAGCCCCACTTCCCTTCAAGCTGGGGGCAGAGTTAAAATAGTGGTTACCAGCCTCTTTCTGACTTGGACAAGTTCAAACTTCAGCTGTTCTTAGGATTATACTTTAGCCAGCTGAATTTACTAATCGGTAGCTGAAGTTGGTGCCCAACCATCTCTTCTCCTGATTTTGGGAGATGGAGCTTCCAACTCCAGCAATGGAATAACTCCTGAGACAGCTTGCACTGCCAGTGGTGAATGGGCACTGGCCTCTGTGGCATGGAGTGCTCTACTCGTAAATCTTCACTCTCAAATGGCAGTTTCCTCTTTCCATTCTTTCAAGGATGTTGCAGGATATTCTTCTGGTTTCCTGGGCCCCCCTAAACAGGTACTTTAGATAGCTCTGGGTGATTCTAACTGCCCTGTAGGACAAACAGATTCTTGGATCTCCTTTCTCTGCCACCATCTTGTGCCTCTCTTTCCTAGTTATCCTTTTTGTCTATTTTGAAGATGAAACTAAAAGTTCAGCCCAAAAGTTCTGAGTTTAATTTGGAAATTGTCTGGGTTTAGGTCTCAGGTCTTATTCCAATTATTGAACTCTAAATTATGAAATTTCTTGAAGTTGACCTCTGACCTCAGACCTGGCCATACCTATGATCAATAAATCAGTTGCCCAGCTGAACCCTGACAATAAACACTGTTGTTTTTTGAGAAATCCTTGGAGATTTTAAGATTATAAAGATAAAATGTAAGGAAAAGATATAAAGGAGGAAAAATCCATCAGATTTTTTTTCATTTACAATCTTTTTTACATTCTTTTCATGGATGTTAAAATTTCCTGAGTCTTGTATCTGTACACTGGGAGATGTCCAGGGTGCATTGGAAATTAAAGTAATAACTGGTGTGACTTAGAATTGAAATTGCTATATCATAAATTTCTTAGTAATCTGTCTATCCCTGGGCACCTGGTCTTGTGATCATCTGTTTAAAACCCATGATTTACTCCTCACCCTCTTCAATTCTCCCACCTCTACTTATACTATAAAGACAAGAACCAACTCATTTGAATATAACATTTTTGTTCATCATTAATGTTGTGGCTTAGTCTTGTAGTCATAGTTCAACTCAGAGGTTTCCTGAAGTAAGCTTATAAGAATCAGAGATACTTGACTTTAGTCATTTTTTTTTTTCAAGTATGACTTATCAGTAAAGCTCATTTGAATACTTTTCCTGTATCCTTGTCATAACTCATTGATCAGTCTTTCCTTGTATTGGGTTCCATTTGGGGGCCACAAGGCTTTGTGGGATTGTTGAGAACCTAGGATTTCTTTGCCTCTTGAAGGTATCATCTGATGATCCTGAGCTTCAAAGAACTGGAGGTGTGTGTGTTTGATTGGCTTGTCTCCTGTTCCTTGGAAAGTAGAGGTCACCTCACTTTTCCTACATGAGTTATTAAAACTGAGTGATAAGAGAATACAGGTAGAATTTTTTCCACCAGAATTTTTTTCTCTGAAGGTTATATTTTTACACATGACTACTGTTTTCCTGATTGGGCTTTTATGTGACCCAAGTAATTTCCCCAGGGATTTAACCTTCACAATAAAGGAAAGAGCAAACACACTCTAAGCTTTTAAAAATGGGTTTAACTTACCTAAAAATGCTGTAGGTTAGGAAGACTTTTAGGATAACGTGTACTAAAAACATTTTATAGAAAAATAGTCTAATGTAATTAAAGCACAGAGTTAGGAGTTAAAAGAAGTAGGTCCTTATTTTGATCACTACCAAAATTTGTGTGATATGGCTAAGTAAGTAGTTTTTTATTTATAAAATAACAGGGTGAGATCTGTGATGTCCCAACCAGCTTTAAAAATATTTTATTTGTTTGTGTATATATTTATAGTAATTTTTAAAAATTGATAGTGTACTCAAGTAAGTGTTCATACTTCATGTGTGGCTAAGGTCATCTAAAATTAAATCTGATTGAGGAATTCAACATTAGACTGCAAAATTATTCTAAAATATTTCTGTCTTATGAATATAGGAGATTCTAGAACAGAGTGATTGTGCAAAAATGAGATGGGCCAATGACTCTTCTTAGGTTTCATGGCATATGAAAAGAAACATCGTTGTTTCTTTTCCTGCTCTAAGACAGAGGAGCTTATTCAGATGTTCTGATAACTAAAAATGTGACCCTAGGACCAACTGCAATCAAATCACCTGTTTAAAAATTTCAATGACAATTGTGTGATCCCATCTTAGATCTATAGAATACAAGTCTCCGAGGGTGGGGTTAAAGGAGTTTTCATTTTAAACAAGAACCCTAGATGATGCTTGTGTAAACTGAAGTTTGAGAACCAGCAGCCCTGTTGTGAAGAGCTGGAGTTAAATGGTTAAAATGTTCTGGGTCAAATAGACTTATCAATAAAAAAAATATGATAAAACCCTCATCACGGGGTTGGGAGGCATCATGTACCTGGGACATCATAAATACTCAGTACTTGATAGCTATTAATGCCATCATTTTTTGTTTGAACTATTTGAACAGTTGATTCAATTCTCCATTTTTAAAACAGAGAAAGAACTTTGTTTAGTGCCATAAATCTTCATCATTCAAAATGAGATACTTGATAATTTGGCATACCTCTTAGGACTGTGAGTCTTCTTTACTCAGGAATGAGCTCTGCCTGGGAATTAAGATGTAGCTTCTGAGCCTGGCTCTGTCATGTTATTAGATACGGAGGCAGGTTCCTGCTATCTACTGTTTGTGCAAAACCATGATTTTAGGTTTGGCAATAGAGCCGTTATTTCCCTTCCTCTGCTGTCTTTAGAGCTATGAGAACACAAGAAATTCCAGGTTGGGCCAATCATATTCCTTTTCTAGCTCTCTTCTCCCTCATCTGAAAACAAGAGGAATGGATTGAATGGTCTCTTAGTTCTTTTCAAGTTCTGAAATTCAAAAAGATTGCATATAAGCTAATGGTTTTAAATCACAGTGTTTAAGAAATGGAAGAGAATTTAGAGGTCAGATTCAATGACGTTAACTGATATACTTTCTCTGTACAAGCTGGTTACAGAGAGAAAGTGAGAAGGATTTGGGAATATTGGAAAATATTATTAAGTTTCTTAGATCAGCAACTCTCATTATGAGCCATATATTCAGTGGCCTGAAGTGCTCTTGTGACAGAGCATAACTAGAAATAGCTATGTTATGCTATTATGTAGCAATGATGGGGAATATTTTCTCTTAGGAATAATCTAGTCAGAGAACTTGACATTGAAATTTGTTCATGACCTTGGGTGAAGGTCTCTAGAAGCATAGGCTGAAATACTTTTTTGTGTGTGTGCAAGTGATTTATTGAGGGAGTGCTCTCAGATGAAACTTGCAAATGAATGAGGGGTTCGGGAGCTGGCAGGAGAAGCAGCTAGGCAAAGATGTCATTTGAGTTGAAGCCACAGCTTGATTCCTCAAGGAGCTCTGGAGTATGCCTGGCACATCCCAGTTGTCCCACTTGGAAGCAATAGTCAGCCTTTTTATTTATTTATTTTTTAACTCCATTAGACTGTGGGCCCCCTTAACTTATTCTTGCCCTTATAATATTTCATCACTAAATAGGTTTGCCCTAGGTTTTTAATGCTTTTTTTTTTTTTTAAAGAATCATGATTTTTTCCTTATAGTCCTAGTTTTCTAAGAGTTTCATTTTATCATGTAGGTATGCTAAATTTTATACAAAGCATTTTCTCTATCTATTAATATAATTATATATGCTTTTTCCTTTAAGTTGTTAATGGAGATTATCAGTTTTTCTCCTATTAAACCACCTTTGCATTTCCAAGGTAATCCCTACTTAAATATAATATATTATTTTCTAATATACATTAATATATTCAGTATGCTTACACTTTGTGATTTATATATCTCTGGACATAAATAAACTTAGCCTATTTTGTATCAAGGTTGTACTAGGTTCATGAAATAAATTGGAAGCTTTATCTTTTTTTCTATTATTTAGAATAGGTTTTGCATGTTGGTATTATCTGTTTATTAGTTTCCCGGGGCTGCCATAACAAATTACCACAAACTTGGTGGCTTAAAACGACAGAGGTTTATTTGCTCACAGTTCTAGAGGCCAGAAGTCTGAAATCAAGGTGTTGGCAGACCTGTACTCCCTCCAGAGGCTCTTCAGGAGGGTCTGTTCCTTGTCACTTCAAACTTCTGGTGGCTGCAGGCATTCCTTGGCTTGTGGCCATGTCGCTCCCCCATCTGCCTCTGTGGTCACATTGCCTCCTCTTCTTCTGTCTTTGTGTCTCTTACAGGGACACTTATCATTGGATTTAGGGCCCACCCATATAATCCAGGATGATCTCCTCATCTTAAGAGCCTTAATTTAATTACATATACAAAGGCCTTTAACAAATAAGGCAACAGTCACAGTTTCCAGGGATTTGATTAGGATCTATCTTTTGGGGGGCTACCATTCAACCCACTGCTATCTGTTTCTTTAAAGTTTGAAAGTTTCATCTGTAAGATCATTTGCTCCTAGAGGGAGGTTTGGAGTCAAATTTTTAAATGCTTTATTCAATTTCTTCAAATATTTTAGGCCTATTCAATATTTTTGAGCCTGTTTTTTTTTTTTTTTCCTAAAAGAGTGTTAATTTTGTCTAAACGTTCAAATTCACTGTCATGTGCAATGAATTTTCTTAGGATTTTTCTAATTAAATTATGTTGTCTATATAGTTATTTGATGTATTGCATTCCTAATATTGTTTATATATTTGTTACTCTATAGATATATTTTCACACACATTATGTAACCTATTGCATTGCTATATGAATACTTATGTAATCTATTGTAGTCCTAATACTGCTTAAATGTACACTATTGCTCTCCTTTTATTAATTTTTGATCAATTTTCCCATAAACATTCAATTCTATTAAGATTTTAAAGAGCACCCACTTTTGAGATCTTCCCTAGCCATCTCCTCTAAGATTTCTCTCTCAGTACCCATGCAATTTCTATACCCACCTTCCCTGCTTTATTTTTTCTCCTTGATGCTTATCATCTAGCATACTAAACATTTTATTTACTTGTTCATCTTTTTATTGTCTGTCTCTCACCTAGACTATAATTTCCATACAAGCAGAGATTTTTTTGTTTGGTTCACTACTTAATCCCCAGTGCCTGTAAAAGTGTCTGACGCCTAGTAGGCAGGCAATAAATGTTTGTTGAATGAATGAATCACAATTTATTTTAAATGTGTCAGTCTATATTATTGCTTTGTTTTCTGTTTTATTAATTTTTGCTTTCTATTAGGTACCCTTTTCTTCCCTTACTTTTTCTTATTTGTTCTAATGACAACTTCTTGAACTGAACACTTGGATCATTAATTTTTAATTTTTCTCCTTGTCTGGCATAAGCATTGAGGATAAGCACTGTTTCTTTGGTACCATTTTACCATTATCCTAAAAGTTTTTACATGGAGAGTTTCAGAATCATTCAGTTCTAGATGTTTTATAGTTTCTTCATGATTTTTTCTTTTATCCATGAATAATTTAGTAATCTGTGCATTATTTTTAAAGTTATTAAATTCAAGAGGAACAGCTGATATTATGTTATTGATTTATAATTTTATCGCATTTTGGTGGAAAAATATGTTCCGTATGATATTAATTCACTGAACTTTGTTAACATTTGCCTTGTGGCCTAGTAACATGTCAATTTTTATAAATATGCCATGTATGTTTGTGGTATTACAGGTTTAGTAGATTTCTCTATTAGTTTATTCTGCCTGAACTGATTCTCCTTAGTAACAGCATTTATACTTCAAATCTTATAAAAATTCTCTCTTAACGCATAGACTTGTCTTCCTAACACCATGGTCATGCCATTGAAATTTGTCAAAATCCATTCATTTTAATGAAAACTATTTTTTTCAACATACATGTAAGGTAGTTAAATGGTAGTTGAATATCAGTCATCAAGCTTTTTGTCAATAGTATTAAATAATTATTCCAAAATGTCGAACTTATATTTCAGAAAAACTGCCTTAATATTTTTTCATAAAGTATTGTGAAATATCCAAAATGTTTCCCTTACTCTACTGATTAGAAAAATTGTTATACATATTATTTCCTCTATTTGATAAAACTGGGAAATTAAAAATCAAAATGTTTGACTTTATATATACTATCTGCTCTAACTTTTTTAAAAAAGTTTTTTAAAAACAAAAGCCTTTTTCACATTGAAAAGGTTATTCTTTTTGGGTAAAAAGATATTTTAATGCTGAAATGAGAATTTTTAACCTAAAAGAAAAAACCATTTCCTCCCATTAAAAAAAAATATATTTCTGTCAATCTAGTAAGTCAAATGAAATGTCCAAAAAAACTAAACACCAGTAAGTGTCTGCAGTACCAAGTGACCCAAAAATGTGTGTATTTGAATATATATGTTATATATTGTAGTATCCAAGATAGTACAGGCAAGCCTCAACTCACCAGAAAAAGTTGCCAATTTTTGAAACTTGAACCACAACAGTGATAATGAAAGAGCTCCTAGTCTAGCCACTATGATCAATTTGATGCAAATGCACCTGAAATGCAGGTCTGTATCCCCTAATGACTGATAAAATAATGTTTCTATAAGAAAATATATTTAGAGATTCAACTTGTGGTCAGGCACTCATTGTTTCTATTCAGTGGAGAGACAATGACTTCCTCTTCCTCAAGTCACAGCCTCAATTCAGCAATGAGGGGCTGCTGAGTACAGTTACAGGACTGGAGTTTGCTCTCCCTGCTGGTGAAATACCCTCCCTCATTGGCCCCAACCATGCTGCCCTAGCCTCTTCTCATCCTCATGCATGTACTAATTATGAATGGAGGTGGGAAAGCACTAGACTGGGGATAGTAAAGGAGACTAGGAGAAGAGCACTATAACCTGCTGGTTGGAACCTTCCCTCTGCCCCTTACCCATTATCCAATCTCAGTTTTCAATGCCCTCTCTGAACCAAAGGAGACTGCTCATTGAATAGACTCTTGTAATGTACTTGCCCAAAGCCTGACAGCTGGACCAGATGCATTCGAGGCTTTTGCTGGCCCTTTGGTCTATATTTCTCTCCCCACGAATTGACTTCTACCAGATTGTTTTATTTTCGGGTTTGTGAGGATCAGACTTAATCAAATCCAGGCTGATGCTCTTGATTCATGGACCTATCCAAATGAGAGGACCTAGTCCATGCTGCAGTCAAAACACTGGAATATTTTTGTCTTCTTTAGCTTTGGAAGCAAATTTCTTAACTCTGCAGACCAGCTCAACTTAGGGGCAGAGATGCAATGTTTTTCATTTATGAATCACAAAATAGTGGTTACATTAGATAACAGTGAGTTGGCTCCCAGTAACAGGAAACCTGACTGCAGTTGCTTTCCTCAGACACGTAACTAACTAGGGATAGGCATCTGTTAGGGTTGGTTCAGCCGCTCAGCCACGCCACTGGGGATCAGGGCTTTTTCTTTTCCTGCTCCATTCCCCATAGCATTTTCGCTTTTTGTTCTCATACTCGTTACCCTATGTTTACAAATGGCCACCCCGAGGTCCAGGCAGCACAAGGCAATATGCTAGGCCAAACCATCCCTATCTCCCTCCTGCTTCCACTCTGCCACCCAACGCAATCCCTTTTCCATACAGTAGCTGAAATGATCTTTTTAAAAAATAAAATCATGTTTATCCATTTCTTTAAAACTCTCTAGTGTCTTCTTAGGAGATTTAGAAGAAAAGCCAAACTTTTGCTCACAGGCTGCCAGGCTCTAGAGATCCAGACACTGCTTCCCTTCAGCACTTATCTCCTTTCACTCCTCTTCTCTCTCATATTCAGCCACCCTGCTTTCTTGTTCTTCACAACCACACTGCTTATTCTCCCTCTAAAGCCTTTTGTATTTGCCATTCCCTCTGTGTGGAATATTCTGGTGCTTCTTGTCACCCATATCTCACCCCAAAGGCCATTTATTCAGTGAAAACCTTCCCTGACCTTCCAGAACAAATTGAGTGCCCTTTGCCACCTAACTCCCTCCCACTCAGTGACTGACTTTTCTATTACACATGGCTACCCAGTGGTTCTTACTCTTGGCTGCACATTAGAATGACCTGGGAAACTATTTTTAAAAAATACCATATCCCTGCTCCAGAGATTCATTGTTTAATTGGTATGGGATAGGCGCCAAGCTTTGAAATTATTTTTAAAGCCTTCCACGACATTCTATTGTACAGTTAGGATTGAGAACTACTGGACTACATGGTTAAAGGTAAGAAACCATGAACTATAATTTTGGATAATCCTGTAATACCAACATTTTTTTCCTTCACATGGCTTAACTTGGAGAGGCAATATTAGCATAATATCCATTCCTCGTATATATTTCCTGCAGCATCTAGTAGATATTTGTGTTTAATCAAAGCTTATAGTAAAGAATTATTTTCCTACAAGAAAATGATCCAAACAATAAAATAGTGTTTGCTCTGAGTGTGTGTGTGTGTGTGTGTGCTCACATAGAGAGCATGGATTCTCAGTTTAGCTCACCCTCTGTCTCCCCTCTTCTAACTGTGTGAGATTGTCAGTCAGGGTTGGGGAGACGGGCTGTGGAGGCAGAGACCTCAGGGGGCTCTCAGCCAGCGTGGAGCTGGCCCGAGTGGTCTGCGAGATGGGAAGGCACGGGTCAGAGGCTGACAGATGGTCTTTCTACCATGTGGACTGCAGGCAGATGGCTTTGACAGTTTGGACAAGGCTGCAACTTTGGGCCGCTGAGGCGGAGCTCTGAAAAAAATGCTTGAAGAAGCTGCTGATGACTTCCCTCTCTCTTGCCCTGAGCAGACGTTTTGCCTGAAGACAGGCAGGAGGTGGGAAAGAGGAGGAGAAGGAGGAGAATGAGAAAGAATGAGAGACTGCAGAAACTCTATGAAAGCAGCCCATTATGCTCTGTGTTCACGCTGCATTAAGATGACAGAGCCTGGAAGAGAGACAAATCTAGGGGCTGGGAGGCAATACACACAGTGGTTAAGCCCTTGGGCTGTCATCACGCACAGCTGCCTTAAGTTCCAACTCTACTGCTTACTACATGTATAACCTCTGGGCGTAACCAACATCTATTAACTTCAACTTCCTCATAATAATAGAATTTAATCCAAAGTATTGTTTTGTGGAGCAATGTTTGTAAAATACTCAGCAAAGGACCTGGCCAAGAGTAAACGCTCCTAATTGTTAGCTATTATTACTCGTGTAACCCAAGACTAACCAAAATGGAAATATGGCTTCATTATTAACACATCCAACATTTTACTCCTACTGTGTGGCACCGGTCTTCTCTTTTCCTACCAGAGGTTCCTATTGTAATGTACCAGTAGGGCAAAAGTCCACCAGAAGCAAGGAGGCATGTTATAATGAGAGGAGTTAGAAGGCTAGTCCTACCCTCACCTCTCACTGGCAGAGGCCCAGGGTGTTGCTTAACCCCTCCACAACAGTTGTTCACATTGTGCAGGCTATCTTTGCTTCCAATCATCTCTGTCATGGGACCAGATTAATTTTTTCATAACTCTCCCATTTTGGTCTGTTGACATCTGGGAATGGCTGCTACAGCAAACACGGCTGTCCACTTTTCCCATGCACCAGATTTTGCAAGGCCTCTTGGCACACAACTACAGTAGAGATTTAATTAACATGAAACACTATATAACACCATTAATAGTTATATTGGGAGGCTGGCAATTCTCCAACTCCATGCAGCCAAAGTACCAATCACAAGTATGCCCTTCAGCTTGCTCATAGTGGTTGAAGATTTAGGAGGTCATTCCCATTCCCAATCTACAGCCTCTGAAATTCCCCCACCAACTTTTTGTGGCACACACTTGTGGGTTGAAGTTGTGCCCCCCTCTTCCCACCTATCTTTTGGGACTCACCATCTCCAATATGTCAGCTGTTGTATCATCCCAGATTTATGCTGAACGATCTCTGAAAACTGAAATCAAATCCAGAACACTCAAGAATGTCAGAGTCCTTCTTTTCTAGCTTATGCCAATTTGTCTTCAAAGCCCAGCCCAAGTCCCCACTCTCCAGCTTTTTCCCTTCAATGTGACCAGAGCCTGATCTCCCCTTGGAGTCCTTTAGGTCACACCCAACTTGCATGCAACACTTTCCTCTCTAGTTTATTGAATTATCCCCATTTTAAGTCATTATATGTAAAGCAGGAATGTGTTCAATTACTCATCAAAATGTAATTGGGCACTTTCTGTGTGTCCAGGAACTAAGAAGACAAAGCTGAAAATGTGAATAAGGTGTGATCTCTATCCCTGATCTGATGAGTAGCCCCACTCATACGCCCCACTTCAACAAAACACAGGAATGCATACAAAATGCTCCCGAAGCAGAGACAAAGGGCTCCTCTGCCAGTGTGGAGTGCAGTGGGGAGTCAGAAGATAACAGAAGCACTCTTATGGCACCAGTTAAAAGGGCTCTATGATGGGAGCACCTACCCTCCTTCCTCACCTCACATACAAGTCTCAGGCTTTACAAACACTGAGAGTTTAGGGTGCCAAGAAAGGGCTTTCAGGATATGTCCCTCCATGGCCTGGCCTATAAATAAGATATCAGCATTTGAGGGATTCTTGTTTGTTTGTTTGTTGTTGTTGTTTACAATTGTCATTGTTGGGAAGCAAATGTTACCTCAAAGAGGAAGCATATTAATCCTAGGAGATGCTATCCTTTTGGATTGATTTATGCTATTTTTCTTCCTTGGTTCCTCTTTGGCCGTTCTTTGTACCCAGAAAGAAAGTCTGTCGAAATCCGATTGGAAGGCAGAGGTGTGCAAAGAAGAGATTTCATAGATTCAGGGCTAGATATGGGCAAATTTCCTTCTCTTTTTAATTCAGCCAAGAAAATTGTGTAATTTTCCCAAAGTTACTTTATTAGAAAACCAATGACTGGGGTTGGGGTAGGAGTGGTGGGTAAAGGAGGCAACATAACAGATGGATGCAGGAAACCAACACTCGAAATAGTAGCAATTACATAGACAGAATGGTGTAAAGGGAAATGATGCTTTTGAGTGTTAGAAGACCTGGGATCAGGTCCTTTTTTAGCTACTTACTGGTTTGCAACTGCCTCTGAGCTTCAATTTCCTCTTCTGCACTTCCTTTCAGGTTTGTTTTGCAGATTAAATTCTACAGTTATATAAATGCCCACCGTTTGGTTAAGTAAGCACAACTTATTTCACACAGATACTAGGAGAGTGCGGTCCATTGAGTAGCAGCCTTACATGGGAGTTTGTTAGAAATACAGAGTACTAGACCTCACCCCATACCTAAAACATCAGAATATACATTTTAAGAAGATCCCAAGTGATTCATTGAACGTTAAAATTTGAAAAGTCCTGGTCTAGACCACAAGTTCTCAAGTATGGCTGTACATTAGAATCACTTGGGGAACTTTAAAAAATCCTGATAGTTGAGTACTACTTCCAGAGATTCTCATTTAATTGGTATGGGGTCAGTCTGGGCATTAAGGGTTCTAAATGCTCCCCAGGTGATTCTAACATGAAACAAAGTCTGAGAACCATAATTCTCTACCAATGTTTTTCAATCTATCTGTAGTGAACCACTATTTTGTTTGTAAATTTTCAATACTTCTGGTTGTAAAATAAAAATGTATTATAGGCAATGGCACCATGACAGCAATGTCCAATATAAAAGTTGATGAAATTGTACTTTAAGATTCTTATGTGTGACTGACCTGTAACAAGACTTCATGGACCAGCACTGGTCCCTGGGCCACACTCTGAGTTACCCTATGGTCCAGACCATCCTTTGTCCTGTTTAGGAAATCAGCTCAACTGGTTGCAGTGTCTGGACTCCCAACCACCATTATGCTGTCTCTCTAACAGGCACTTAAGGGAGACAGAACTACAGACAAATTAGATTTACCACATCTAATCAGTCACCTGTCCTTTCCCTTTTACTTCTAAATCTCTCTTTGTCCCATCCCTTCCCCTCCATCCCTTGGCCTTCTTCCCATCTATTCCTTCAATCCAGGCCCTCATCATTATTCTCCCAAACCACTACAATAATCTCATGTCCTTTCTTATGTACTCTCCAAACTTATATCAGGGTGCTCTTCCTAAAATGCAAAGCCAAGCATATTCTCCATCTAATGGTTCTAAATTGGTTGATTCTCAGTGAAGTTTATATTCCTTAGCTCGGCACACAGGCCACTTTGCAATGGAAAAGTCCATTGCCTGTCCAGCCTTCTTTCTTGCCCCTTATCCTCCTCTCACTCCATCCATGCAGAACCACTCCAGTCATGAAATTTGCCTCAGTCCTTCATGCCTCAGGACTTTTGTGCATGCAGTTTCCTGGGTGGAGGTCCTCTGTCTACAGCTAACTCATCTTTCAAGGCTTAGATCAAGTACTGCCTCTCTCTTGAAGTCTTTCCTGAACACCCCCTACCAATACCACTCTTGGTGTCTTCTAATTCCCCCTTGAAGCTTCTCATGGTTCCTGCTTTCTGTGCTAGAATCCCACTTGACTGTGACTTCCTTGCAGCAGTTACTGTGTTTTAATTAACTTCATATCGTAAAATAGCACAGGTCCAAGATCAAAGCAGGTGTTCATTGTATGTTGAATAAATGATTGAGTGAATGAATGAATGCAAGCAGAACCATCATAATTCCTTAGGGACACACTAGATGCCCCACTGTCTCCTTTCCTCACTTCCTCATCCTTCTCTCACAGCCCCTCCACCTCTGCCTTTGACCAGGAAAATCTCTATGTCCCCAGGCCTCGCTGAAGCTCTTCAGACTAGGTCAGTTTAGGGAATCTTCCCTTCTTCCTGAGAGAGTCAGCTGTTGGGCAGCTGGCACCACACAGTGGTCTAGTTCCCTGTTACCACTTCCTTGCTCTGTGTGCCCTGGAGAAAATATTTAATGTGTACATAAAATAAATGCTAAAATATTCATGAATATATTCAGAAGGTTTTTTGCTTAAGCCCCCTTTGTCTGAAAATAGAACAGAAGAGACAAACAAATATGAGACAAAGAAGCATGGGAAGAAAGATACAATAAGCAATTAGTTGCAATTGATCATCTTGATTCTTTGTCCAAAGACCAATCTTAAATCATGCCACTTGAACATCAAAGGGGAGGCATTCATCTGTCTTTTGAAGAATATGCTCTTTAATGAATGTTTTCTTCCTGGCTTCATGACCACATGGTCTGTCACAATATTGTTCTGCCTTTCTCTCCACCTGGCTAACATCTGTCCCATTATTTCTTGAGAAACAAGGCCTTAGCAAACACTGAGAGTTGGATCCATCTGGATGGCTTTGACTCAGCTGGCCTGGCATTGATCAGGGATGGGTGGTGAAGAGGCCCCAGAAAAGACAGTTGAGGAGTGACAATAGTGTGGTCAGTTCTCTCAGATCGCCTCAGACAGCAGCAGGAATGAATAGCCTCAGGAGGTTTTTCCTGTTTTACAGACCCCCTCCCACTTGTGCTGTCCATTTCACTGGTTCCCACAGAGAAACCCAGTTACTTACTTAATCAAGACTTTCCCAATTGGCCTTGTCTGCAGGTACATGATGCATACTTCCTAGTTTGCTATAAGGTTCAGCACCCTTGCTGACCCCTCCCTTTTACACCCACTCACTGGCATGTTGTGGAGCCAGCCTGCCTTCCCACTATGGGTCACTGGTTTGGTTTCAGAGGGAACAGAGTAAACCCTATGCACATAAGTTGCCTGTCTGTGCATGCCAATTTATCTTGTTGTACCCTGAAAGACCGAACCAGGAAACATGTCTTTGGCTTGTCCTCTCAGAACTTACCGTGCAGTCAGAAGCAGTTTGTAGACAGCTATAGCAGCAAAAGAAACAATTAAGTCAAAGTG
Source organism: Tolypeutes matacus (assembly GCA_026826555.1). NCBI lineage: Eukaryota > Metazoa > Chordata > Mammalia > Cingulata > Chlamyphoridae > Tolypeutes > Tolypeutes matacus. The sequence continues at coordinate 19,019,887 of JAKSZT010054396.1, forward strand.
GCCTGGGGCAAAGAATTATCTCAAGTCATACAATAGAGCACCCAGGAAGGGAAGAAAGTCTATTTTACAGGGAATAGAGGAGGTACTAGAATTCCTGTAAATGGGGGAATGCCTAAGCTAACAAGCAAGCACAAGCCCAGGACAGGATGCCGGCTCAGAAAAGACTGAGAAGACCCTACACTTGCATTCACCTTGGGCTGATCTTCTTGATAGGAAGACTAAACTCTGAAGAAGAGCACCAGCCAATGCAGAGCCAATATGCAAAGACTGTGAAAGAGGTGTGTTGCATTGCTTTATTTGTTTTTGTTAGCTCCTGGCACTCAAATCTCTGTCCTATTACCACCTGGTTACTTATCACATAAGGAACAGACAACACAGGGATTAAATACTAGAGTTAACACTTTAAAATATTAAAATGTACAGTGTGGAACCAAAGATTGCAAGACAAACAGAGAATCAGAAAGTGATGATCTATCCAAAGAAACAAGATAAAATCCCAGATATCATCAATGAAGAAGTCCAGACTTTGCACATATCTGACAAAGACTTTTGAAAAATGATCCTCATTATGTTCAAGGAGATAAAGAAAAGCATAGAGAAAGAACTAAAGGATAATAGTAAAACAATGAATGAACAATATGAGAATACTGATGAAGAGATAGAAAATTTTAAAAGCAACCAAAAAGAAATACTGGAGTTGAAGACTACAATAATGAAAAATTTAAAAAAATTCCCTGGAGGGTTTCAACAGCAGATTGGAGCTGGCAGAAGAAAGAATCAGTGAACTCAAAGACAAAACAATTGAAATGATTCAGGATGAAGAGCAGAAAGAAAAAACAATTTTTTAAAAAAGCAAAATAAGCCCAAGACAGCTGTGGGAGACCATCAAGCATGCCAGTATATGCATTAGGGGAACCCCAAAAGGAGAAGAAAGAGAGAAAAGGCACAAGGAATATTCAAAGAAGTAATGTCAGAAAACATCCCAAATTTTAACAAAAGACACAAATATTCACGTGCAAGAAATCCAATGAGCCCCAAACAGGATAAACTCAAAGAGAACCATGCCCAAACAACTAGTAGTCAAACAGTTGAATGTCAAGGACAAGGACAGGGCTGAAAGCTGCAAGTGACACACAATGCATTATGTGTAGGGGAGACCCAATAAGTTTAAGTGCCAATTTCTCATCAGAAACCATGGAGGCAAGAAGGCAGTGGGACGAAATATTTAGAGTGCTGAAAGAAAACAATTGTGAACCAAGAATTTTGTATCCAGCAAGCCTGTCCTTCAAAATTGAGGGAGAGATTAAGACATTCCCAGATAAAGAAAAACTGAGGGAGTTTGTCACATCAACTGCCCTACCAGTAATGCTATGGGGAGTTCTTTATACTGAAAGGAAAGGACATCAGAGAATGGATGGAAGAGGCACAAAGAAATAAAAACTCCTGGAAAGATAACCCTCTGGGCAATTATAAATGCCAATACTATTGTATTGTATTTTTCTATATGTAACTATATTTCTTACTTCCTACAGGTGTTAAAATGCAGATGCATAAAAAGTAATAATAAATCTTTGGTTTTGGACTTACCATGTATAAAGATATAATTTGTAACAAGTACAACAAAAAAAGGTGGACAGAGGAATAAAGGAGCAGTTTATGTGTATGCTATTGGAGTTAAGTTGGTATCAAATAAAACATGATTGTTATGGATTTAGGATATTAAATTGAAGTCCCATGTTACCCACAAAGAACATATATGAAAAGTATATACAGAAATAAATGAGAAGGGACTCAAAATGGTACAATACAAAAAAAAAAATCAAATAAATATCTAAGTAGGCTTTAATGGAAAAATTAAGGGACAAGAAAGATATGGCTTACCAAAACCAAATAGCAAAATGGCAGAATAAAGTCTTGAATTATCAGTAGTTAATTTAAATGTCAATGGATGAAACTCTCCAGTCAAAAGGCAGAGATTGGTAGAATGGATAAGAAAAAGCAAGACCCAATTATATGCTGTATATGAGACACACCTTAAATTTAAAGACACAAGTTGTTGAAAGTGAATGGATGTAAAAAATACCATGCTGATAGTAACCAAAAGAGAGCTGGAGTAGCTATCCTAATATTGGATAAATAAACTTTAAGTCTTAAACTGTTAAAAGGGACAAAGAATAAAGGGGTCAACTCAACAAGATTATACATTTATAAATATATAAGTACCTAATAACAGAGCCCCAAAATATATTAAGCAAATATTGACAGCTTTTGAAGGGCAAAATAGACAGTTCTTCATTAATCATAGGAGACTTCAATGCCTGCTCTCAATAATGGATAGAATGTCTAGACAGAAGATGAATAAAGAAATAAAAGACTTGAACAATACTATAAACCAACTAGACTTAACAGACATATATAGAACACTTCACCCAAAGCAGCAGAATATACAGTCTTCTCTAGTGTACATGTATCATTCTCCAGGACAGACCATATGTTAGGACACAAAACAATTCTCATATGGAAATCATGCAATGTATCTTCTCCAACCAGAATGTAATGATGCTAGAAATCAGTAACAGAGGGAGACTGGAAATTTCACAAATATGTGGAAATTAAACAACACACTCTTAAGCAACCAATGAGTCAAAGAAGATAATCACAAGAGAAATTAGGAAATATTTTGAGGTGGATGAAAATGAAAATGCAACATACCAGAATTTATGGGATATAGCAATTGTTGAAATGGAAATTTATAGCTCTAAATGCTTACATGAAAAAAAGAAAGATCTCAAATTATAGACCCATAACCTCAAAACTGGAAGAACTAGAAAAAGAAGAGCAAACTAAACCCAAAGAGAGAAGAAGGAAGAAAATAATTTTAGCAGAGATAAATGAAATTGAGAATTAAGAAAAAAAAGAAAAAAAACAATAAAGAGTATCAACAAAACCAAAAGATGTTCCTTTGAAAAGATCAATTAAGTTGACAAACCTTTAGCTAGACTGACAAAGAAAAAAGAGAGAGGGCACAAATAAAATAAGAAACGAAAAGGGGGCCCTTACTACTCATATCACAGAAATAGAAAGGATTATATGAGGATCCTGTGATATTAGAATTCTACACGATGATCCTTCTTGGTCCTTCATATCTCAGGTATGAAAGGGTGTTTCAACATAAAAACAATTACTATAACACACCACATTAATAGAACAAAGTAAAAAACACATGATCATCTCAGTTGATGCAAAAAGGCACTGGACAAAATCCTAGTACCCCATCTTGCTAAAAAAAACACTAAGAAAGCTAGAAAAGAAGGAAACTTCCTCAACATCTTAAGGTCATAGCTAACATCATGCTAAATAGTGAAAGATAGCAGCAGGGCGATGGGGTGAGATAGCCAGGGAATGCTTCCTGGAAAAGTTGGCTCCTGAGCTGAGTCTTGAAGGAAAAAATGGGAGTTGGCCAAATGAAAAAGGGAGTAGGGCATTATATAGATAGGGACACATACTAATCAGAGGAATAGGGAAGACAAGAACACAGTATGTGCAGGCGTGCTGGAAACCACCAGAAGAGTAATATTGCTGAAGAATAAGATTCAATGGAATAAATAGTAGGAGATAAGGTTTGAGTGTTATAATGGAGCCAGCCATGGAAAGCTTTAAATTCTATGTTAAAGAGCTAGTAATTTAATCCACAGGCAATGGGTAGCCATTAAAGGAGGCTTACCAGAGAAGGAACATAACTATATCTAAGAATTAAATCTTAGATATGGAGAGGGACATGTGGACAGGGAAGGGAAAAGACTGGGACAGGAAAACCAGTTAGATGTAAGTTATTGCAGTGAGGATGGGGGTAGAGAAGAGGGAACTGATCTGACAAAATATTTAGGAGATAAAAACCAAAAGGTATGTGAGGGACCCAAGTTCCTGCCTGCTTGAAGTTGACCAGTTACAGGTGATTGTAAGGAGAAACCAGATTTACAAATTTGCTAAAGGTGGCCTTTGAGCTTGGGGCAGCTGAACTAAAAAGAAGAGCCCTCCTCATATAGAAACCCAGAGAGAAATTCTTTCTGCTACCCAAGACAAGGAAGACCAAGAACTGGTGGAACACCTGTTGTTGTTGTTTTTTCCCAGTTGACCTCTGTGGTCACTCATCTGTAAGAATGAGTGACCACAGAAACACCTGAGCTCATATCTCAAGGCTGGGCCAGAGGGACACATTCTATTTACTTTAAAGGTAATATTAGTCTTCAGATATGTTTTCAAGACTCAAGCTACACAAAACCATAGCAAGATAATATTCTATAACAAGAGAAAGAAAGAGAAATGAGGGAGGGAAGAGGAATGGAACCTAATTCTGTTGTAGATTGAGGACACTTCTACCCATCTTCCCAACCAGATTCACTTCAGTCCATCCCTCTCCCTGATTCTGCTTTCCCTGATAAGCTGATTAGTCATAGCTCAGGACAGTCATTGAGCATTGAGCCACATTTTACCAGCAAACATGATTATCATCCTTTAAACGGAAAAAAAAAAAAAAAATCTCCCCTCGCTTTTGCTTTCCATCTCCCTCCTTTCCATGGAGCTGAATTGTTAAGGTGAGACAGGGCCCTCAGGAGTCTTGTCTCTCTCTTTCTTCTCTGTGTTACCATTTGGCTAGTTGAGTGAATCCCCCATAGCCATCTTTCTCCCTTTTCACAGGCTCACTGTAAAATACAGTGGGCCTGTAACAGAGATTTGGGCAGGGTGTGGGTGATGAGAAAGGCAAGAGAGTTGTGGTTTTTTGTGTGCCTCTAGCCTAAGCCACATGCTTCAACAAGGTTAATTTACCAGCAGTTTAGTTTGGGGGTTGGGCCCTTGCACAGGTATCAAGAACCTGTCCCTTTTGTTCCTCTTATGTACCACACTCTTGGGGTAAGCAGTGGGAGTGGGGTGGAAAGAATTCAGAAGCATGATTAGCAGGAAAGCATTTAGCTATTCCTAGTTTTTTGGCCAAAAATTATATCCTAGTGCTCAAACCCCCATCAGAATTCCTAAAAATATAAAAAGGCGAGAAGGAAATCTGTCCAAAGTAAGGACTGCACTATTGTGGAAATTTGATCTGGAATTGAGGCTTGGTGCCCCAACTTTCCTTTCAGATCAGCAGTCCTTGGGCTTTCTGATATGTACAATTATTTAACATTCTCCCTCTGGCCTATGATATCCCAGATCATGTGTTGCCCAATCTCATGCTCTGACTTTGGAAAGATAATACTCAAAGGAATTACGTTGGGGGAATAAATCATGGCCAAACCTAGCTACTTTATTAGGCCCTGTGATATGCTTTGGGGGAGAGGGAGCAATAGCAGTATATAAATTAAAAGGGGCAGAAGCATGTTTGGAGTGCCTGCTATGTGCTAGGCATGGTGCTGTTATTTTACTTGTGTCAGCTCCTTTAATAAATATTACTGGGATTTTACTTTGCAAATCACAAGGCACCCAACTAATGTCAAGTATTCCTATTAAAATAGAGAGGAAAGCATCAGTTTGGGGGTGGGGGTAGGGGAAGACTAGAGTTTATATCCCAGCTCTGCCCCTTCTAGTAATATGACCCTGAGTCACTTCCTAATCGTTCAGGGTCTCTGCATCCTCATGCTTAACAACTAAACACGAGATAATATCTGCAAAAATAACAATAGACTAGAAACCACAATGAAGCACTTTAGATCACTGAGTTTGTTAACTGAGGGTCCTTTGTCTTTTTGGAGTTCAGGCTTTCCCTGTGGACTGGGGTCTGGTGACAGGGCAGGTGAGAAAAGACCACTGGGAACCCTAATGTCGGTGGTGTCCTCAGATGATTCCTACCAATGTTTTCAGCTGTAAATGAGTGCACTGGTCTTCTAAGCTCCCAATTTTCCTAAGTCATTTAGGAGTTACATGCCTGCCAAGGAGGTGCCAAAGGAGCGTAACTTGCTACACTGCTCCTGTGAGTGTGAACTACACTTCTCAGGTACGACAGGGCTGGCAGGACTATTATAATATTTGGTGTGATGTTGCCTTCCATTATCACCACCTTACCCTCTCCTCTTTCCCAAGCTGTGAGAATGGGAGAGGTGCTATATGGTTCATATGACTGGGCTGTATTTGAGGGTTTGGAGAAAAGTTATATACATGCATTGTATCTTAATATATTGTTCTTAATGCTGTTAGTCCTTTACACAGTTTAGTGGTACTGGAATCATCTATAATTTACCAGAAACTGGAATATGTATTTGCTTGTTTTTTTGTTTGTTTGTTTGTTTGTTTTGTTTTGTTTTTTCCATATCATCAATAGATATTCAATAAATGTTGAAAAAGTTCTTAGTTGGGCTTAGCCAGTTCACCACTCAAAGAGCTATTGAGACAGTTAAGAATTGGCTGATTATTATGGAAAATTTCCAGTAGGTATTGGTGCTGCTGCGTTTGGTGGCTAAAAGGAAGTCGAAAGCTTATAACCAGTGGTTCTCAACCCTGGCAGCAGCCCATTCGAATCACCTGTGAAGCTCTGAAAACAGAAACAATGCTTCTGGTCCCACCAGAGATTCTGATTTAATTGATCTAAGGAGGGCCCTAGAAACTGGTATTTTAGAAAAGTCTCTCAGATGATTCTACTCCCTGACACTTAGAGCACACGTTCTCAACATTGGCTGTGCATTAGAATCACCCGGGAAACTTTCAAAACTATCATTTCCTGGTAGCATTCCAGAGCTTCTGAATGTATTAGTCTGGATGTGGCCTGACATGAGTAGTTGTTAAAGCTCCCCAGGTGTTTCTAATGATTGCCAGAGTTGGGAACAACTGATTCACAGGGAGATGGAAGCATCTGTGTCTTTCCTTACAAAGTAGAACTTGTAATTAAAGCAGACAAATTGAAATAAAAAGATACGTGGTGCCACTCTTACACTTGACCCTCATCAAACTATAAAATACTATTGCCTTTCTGATGTAGACCAAGTTCTTGATCCCTAGTATTTGGTGCAATGTCTAATGTGCATTTACTGAATGTTCATTGAAAAACATTTTATAGAAAATATTAAAAGTCAAGTACCTTGAACTTTTGCATAAATCCTAGTCCTGAAGATACCCTTAGACTTGAATAAGTTGCCTTTCTTAACTTAAAATCTTGGAGTCAGACTCCAGCTGAAATAACTCATGACTGTTAGGCCAGTTTACTGTGAAAATCTCTGGGAATTTATTCTCAATCTCCTGCCCCCCTTTTCCCACCTCAACCATAAATAACTTACTGCTCCCCTCAGATGGATTTATAGAAGTAATCAAAGACATCCTTTTACCTTGTCCTCCTGTCTGAGCATCAGTTAGGAAAATCAACTACTCAGCTCTGACTTCCCAGCAAGAACAAAGAGATCCCAGTCATATACATTTTAGTATCAACTTTCAAGTTCAACACAAAATCCTGTTTGAATTTTTATTGGGATGCATTGACTATATAATCAATTTGGGAGAGAATTGATTTATTTGCTATATTAATGTTCCAATCCAGGAATACCATGTATTTCTCAATGTAAGTCTTCTTTAATGTCTTTCAATAAAACTTTGTTTTTTTTCTAAAAGGTCTTGAACATCTTTCATCACATACATTCCTAAATACTTTATATTGTGGAGGCATTGTTAATTGTGTCTTTAAAAAATTATTTATTCCTAGTATATATATTCCTAGAATATGATTTCTATATATTGATTTTTTTCATCCAGGAAACTTACTATGCTCTCTTATTAATTCAAATAATTTATCTATAGATGTTTTTTGGATTTTCTAAATATACAATTATATAATCTACAAAAATCCCAACAGTTTTATTTCTTCCTTGTTAATCCCTATTCCCTTTATTTCTTTTACTGTGTTACCGAAGATGTTTGATGTCCAATAAAATATCAAATCAAAGTAGTAATAGAAGTATTTTATTTTCTCCAGAGTTCAAAGGGAATCTAAGTGCCACAGTTATAGATGTTATTTGCTCTATGATTTTTATTTTGTTTTATTTTGCTTTGTTTTGTATATACCCTTTATCAGTTTAAGCACGTTTCCTTCTATTTCTATAGTAGATTGCATTACTGGTCCTAAATTTTCACCCTTCCCTCGTCCATAACTTTTGTCGTATGACATTGCAATTCCTCCTACTTGAAGTGGAATATATTTCCCCATCCCAGCGATGTTGGGCATGGCTGTGTGACTGCTTTGACCACTAGAATGTAGATGGAAATGACTCAGTGCCAGTTCCAAGCCTAGGCTTCAGAGGTATCTCATGGTTCTGCTCATTTCTTTGTTGCTCCTGGTGTTACCATGACAAGAACAGGTCCCAGGTAGCCTATTAATCAGACCTGGATCCAGCCTGAAACTTGAAAGCAAGTGTAGCTAAACCCAGTCTAGATTCAGCCAGTCCCCAGCTCACATGGTATGTTGCTATGTACTAGTTCACAAATATACCTAATTTGCTAATAATTTATTTTTAGTCATGAGTGGATTTTGAATTGTATCAAATGTTTTTTCTTCATCTACTGAGATGCGCATACATTTTCCCCCTTTAATCTGCTGTTACGGTGATGACATTAATTAATTTTTTCCCCTAGTGTTAAATCTGTCTTGCATTTCTGAAATAAACCCTATCTGGTCATGATGTAATCTAGGTTTTATAAATTTCTTGATTTGGTTGGCTAGTTTTGTTTAGGAATTTTACATCAATTTTCTTGAATAAGATTCTCTTCAATTCTTTTTTTTGAACTTTCCTTGTTAATCTTGGTATCAAGGTTAAGTAGTTTTATATAATAAAAGATTGGGACCATTTCCTCTTTCTGTTCTTTGGAAGGACTGTATAAAATTGAAATTATATGTTCCTTGAATACTTTTAGAATTTGCTAATGAACATAACTGGGCCTGGGAATTTTCTTTGTGGGAAGAGTTCTGACTACTGATCTACTTTTTTCCATGGTTATAGAAATAATCAGGTCTTCTATTTATTTTTTAGTTAGTTTGAATGTGACATTTTCCCAAAATTTGTCCATTTTATCTAAAGTGTTCATAAATTTTATTATCTGTTTAAAGTCTACAGCATTTGTTTGGATGTTCTCATTGCTGTCTAGATAATGGTTATTTGTGCCTTCTCTCTCTTTCTTTTTTAATTTTTGTTCACTCACCAGTTTTAAAGTTCTTAAGACTTAATCATCTTTTTAAATAATAAATTTTTGGCTTTGTTGATATTCTTTGTTGTACTTTTGTTTTTTGTTTTATTCATTCCTATTATTTTTTTTTTACTATTTCCTTCTTTCTAATTTCTTTGGATTTATATAGCTTTTTCTATTCCTAACTTCTTGAGATGCCTGCTCTATTATAAGTCAAACGGGTGCTGATGCAAAGTACCAGAAATCTGTTGGCTTTTATAAAGGGTATTTGTTTGGGATAGAAGCTTACAGTCACAAGGTCCTAAATAGTCCAACTCAAGGTACCAAAAGAGGTACTTGCTCAGCAAAAGTCATTTGTCACGTGTTGAAGCAAGATGGCAGGCAATGTCTGCAAGGGTTTAGTCTTCCTTCTTCCTCTTAAGGCTCTGTGGTCCCAACTTCTTCTGATCTCAGCCATAGGCAGGTGTAAGGTCTCTCTCTCCCCAGGGCTCCTTTCTTTCCAGGCTCAGCTGCTCTGCTCTCTTCACAAGGCCAGCTGTAGACTATCAGGTTCAACTCTCTTCCCTGGGCCTCTGCCATGTCTAATGGAGACTTCTCTCTTTTCTCACTTATCTGCTTCTCTGTGTGTCTCCCTGACCAAGCATCCACCCATACTGCCCCAAAGGGGTCAGGAACTCAACACCCTACTGATGTGGCCAAATCAAAGCCCTAATCTTAATCTGATTAAGCAAACGTAACCTTTGAGGTTAATACAGTCAAAGGTTATCATGCCCAGAGGAACAGACCAGTTTACAAACATAATCTATACTTCCTTTTGGAATTCATCAATATATCAAACTGCCACAGATACCTAGCTTATTAATTTTCATTTTTTCTTCTTTTCCTTTCTAAGGCTATGATTTCATTCTGTCTTATTGTCTTAGCTGCATCCTACAAATTTTGGAATGTAGTATTTTAATTATTCATCTCCAAGAGCTTTTTCCCTCTTAACTTACATTATGATTTATTTTTGGCCCATGAGTCATTTAGAAATGTGTTTATTAATTTCAGAATACATAGGTTTTATGTTCCTAATTATCTTTCTGTTATTGATTTCCAGTTCAGTCGCATTATGGCCAGAGAAAATGCTCTGCGTGATTTCAATACTTTGAAATTTGTTGAGACTGGCTTTATGCCTCAACATGTAGTCAATTATTGATGTTATACCTACCTTAAAGAATGTACATTTATGCAGTTGTTGGCTGTTGTGTTCTATATTTGTCAATTAGGCCAAGTTTGTTAACCATTTTGTTCAAATGTTCTATATCTCTACTGAGTTTTTGTTGCATTTTCTATCAGTGGCTCCTGCTATGGTAGTAGCATTTTCCCTTTCTCCTGTTTTTCTGTCAACTTTTGCTTTATATAGGCACATACAAATTTCAAACTGTTGGTATCCTTCAGGTTAATGGAAACTTTTATAATTATGAAAATTCACTCTTTATCTTGAGCATTATTTTCTTTTGGTTTTGAATCCATTTGGTCTGATGTTAATGTAGTTACATCAGTTGTCTTTTGGTTAAAATTTGCCTGGTATGTCGTTTTCCACCCTTTTATCTTTGGATGTATCCCTTGTAAATAGCATGTAGTTAGCTTTAGCTTTTAAAAATCCATTTTGATATTTTTATCTTTTATTTGGAGCATTTAGTCCATTTATGTTTAATATAATTGCTGAGATGTTTAGATTTATATTTATCATCTTATTTGTGCTTTCTATTTGACCCTACTTTATAGCTGTCTTTTTCATTAATTATTTTTATTTCATTCCATTTTCCCCTACTACTATTTTGGGATTTATGTACTATGTTTCTATTCTTTTAGTGGTTACCTGGGAAATTACAATATGCCTATGTAACTTATCATAGGCTAAAGTTAATTCCTTTATCTTTCTCCAAAACAAGAAAAGAAAGAAGAGTTAAACTCCATTTCTACCCACTCTCTGACTTATATGATATTGCTGTAGCGTGTTCTAATTCTTTTTTAATCTATTCAGTAAATTATTAGGATAATTCTAGGGGTTATAACAAGTAAACCTGGAACCTTGGTGATTGTAGTATAAAAACTTATGTATTCCTCATGATCCAGTCTAATGGGGGATGTTTCTGATTGGCCAGACTTCCATGTGGTCATTCAGGGATTCAAGCTCCTTCTATCCTATGGCTCCATCCTCCTTTTGGTTCTTAGAATCCTTTCCATTAAGTGAGCAAATGGGCAAAGAAACATGGAAGAAGGCACATGCAATTCTTTACCACTTCATCCTAGAAGTGACCCATATAACTTTTGCGCAAATATGAATGGCAAAAATTCTCTTACATGCCCTCATCTAATTGCAAGGAAGCCTATGAAATGTAGTCTAATTGCCTAACCAGAAAAAAACTTAAAAAGGAATTTGAAAAAAAACACTGTCATCTCTGCTATATACATTTGTTTAGAATTACCTATATATTCACTATAAACTTAGCCTTTCATGTCTTATTATAACACACAACTTCTATCTGGGATTATTTACCTCCTACATGATGTATATCCCTTAATTTCCTTTAAACATGGCCTGCAGGTGGTGATATCTCAGTTTCTGAGGGTCTTAAATGTCTTTATTTTATCCTAATTCTTGAGAGATATTTTCACTGGTTATGAAAATATCTAGGTTGAAATGATCTTTGTCATAGTACACCAAGGATATCATTTCACAGTTTTCTACCTTCTATTTTTGCTGTTGAAAAATATCAGCTATTAGTATCTCTATTGATCTCTTAAGATAATCTTTTTTCCTCTAGATTCTGTTAAAGTTAACTCTTTGTATTTGGTTTCCTGCAGTTTCACATTAGTGTGTCAAGGTGTGGGGCTTCTTTTCATGTATTCTGCTTGGGATTGATTAGATATCTTGAAGCTGTAGCTTGGTGTCTTTATCACTTCTGGAAAGTTCTCAGCCATTCCTTCTTCTAATAATGCCTCTTCCTAACTTTCTCTCCTCTTTCTGACATTCATTTAGTTGTATTTAAACATTCTCACAGTATCTTTTGTTTTACAAATATTTGATTTCATTCTTTTCATCTATTTTTCTCTCAGTACTACCTTTTGAATTATTTCATCTAATCTATATTCCAGTTCATTAATTATCTCTTCCTGTTTCTAATTTAATTTTAAATCCTTTGATTTAATATTTATTTTCACTTGTTGTACTTTTATTTCTAGAAGCCTAATTTTGCTGTTTTTGAAAATCTAGTTAGCCATTCTTTAGAGTTTCCTGTTCAAGATATAGATAGATAGATATACAGATAGACACATTTTAAACACAGTGTGGTGGTTTGGAACTGTATGTACACCAGAAAAAACATATTCTTAAACGTAATCCATTCCTGTGGGTATAACCCCATTGTAAGTAGGACCTTTTGGTGAGGTTACTTCAGTTAAGGTGTGGCCCACCTCGATCAGGATGCGTTTAACCCTATTATCGGAGTCCTTTATAAGCAGCTAAGGAAACTAAAACACACAGTAAACAAGGTTATATAAAATTCTGTGTGTAACAATTACAATATCTGACATCTCTATATCTCTTCTGTCTCTTCTTTCTGCTCGTTCTTGCTTAGGGTGCTTTTTTGTTGTGATATTTTACTCAGATTTGCTCACTCTTCTTAGAAAAGTATTTATGAGACTCTTCTGCAGTATAAATCAAAGGTCAGTTAATCCATAGAGGATTTTAATTTGCCTCTTCCAGGTGCTGGAGTAACTACCATCCAGGGATCACTTTAAGCCAAACTCATGGCTTACAATTTTTGAACCACTCAGGTAACAAGAATCAATTTTAAGGATCACTCATGGCGACTACCTCTCAGGGACATTTTTGTCCTTCTCTGCTCAGCATAAACGCACTATTTCTTGAAGTTGGTTAGGGTTGGGGTGTAGATAGGCTTAATTTTGGTTATTCCTTTCATTAAAGAAGCAACCCTTAATAGTCTTAGCTTTTTAGAAGATAAAGCAAGCTCTGCTGTCAGTCTCTTCATATGGAGGGTACAAAGCTGTGAAAACTGAAACTCAGGTCCTTTGGTTTCATTAAGTACTCCCATGGCACAAATTCCTTATTGCTATGCTTATTTGTTTGAATTCCCACCTTTGCCTACATTTTAACCTGATAGTTCCTTGCCTTATTTTCCATACTTTCAAAAAGATCTTTAAAATGTTTTAACCAGTGTTTCAAAATTATTTTCAATGGGAGGTTTGGTCTGGAAATCTAGATATCATATTACTAGAAGCAGAATCCAGATTTAGGAAATTTTTTTGAAGTTAGAATCTTCAAGGCTTACAGATGGGTTGGATTTGTGTAGGAAGTGTGTGTAGGACATGAGAAAGACAGGTATCAAGGATACCTCTTGGACTTTTGCCCTGAGCCACTGAGAAGACAGAAAGATGAGGTTTTGGGTAGGGATTAAGAGATTGATTTAAATATATTAAGTCCCTTTTGACTATTAAACAATGAATTGAGGATAGTAGGTAGGCTGTTTTACATACAAGTCTGTGACTTGGGGTAGAGGTGGGGCCTGAATATATAAATTTGGGTATCATCAGCATATTTAAGTGATGGTATTTAAAAGTCAGATGACTAGATAAGAGTACCTATGGAGAGATGATAGAAAGAGAAATGGTCTGAAGTGAAAGTCCTATGACATGCTAATATTTATAAGTCAGGAAGAGGAGAATTTAGCAAAATAAGTGAGGAGGAATAACTGGTAAAGTAGGGATAGCAGTAGAAAAGTGGAATGCCCCAGGAGTGTTTCAACAAAGGAAATTCTTCAGAAACACTTCAAGAAATGTGTTAAATTAGGTCAAATGCTACTAAGAGTTCTAGTAAGATGAGTGCACTAAAAATTGATCATTAGATCTGAGCAACATCAGGGCCTTGACAAGAGAAGTTCAGTGGATTGTAGGGACAAAAGCCTGATTGGGAGTGAATTCAAGGTAGAATGGGAGATGATGGAGAGGAAGTGGTGATTACAGATCACTCAGACTTTTGCTATAAATAAAAGCAGTAGGTGGAAGAGATGTTGAGTCAAGGGAATTTTATTTTGTTTAAGACTGCAAATATGGAGCTGTATTTATTGCCTGTAAGAATAATGTAGAAGATAAGAGGAAATTTAATTTTTAGGAGAGATAGGGAACAACTGCAGAAGCAATATTTTGAGCTAGCAAGCAGGAATGGGATCCAAGACTGAGAAGAGTGGTTGGACTTAAAAGAAGGGACAGTTCGTTCTTTGTAATCGAATAGAAAGCAGAGTACATAGGTGCAGATCCAAGCGGCTTAGTGAATTTGTTATGGGAAGATAGAGGAAGTTCTCTTTTGACTGCATGCCTTTCTTGCTGAAACAGGGGCAATATCATCAGCTAAACCTAAGGAGGGGTGAGATGTTAGAGTAATAAGGAAAGGGTATAAAATAGTTATCTTAGAGTGAGAAAGGTTGAACTGAATAAGGAAATGTAAAGTTTCATGGTCATAAATTGAAAATGTAACTAGTCAGCCTGTTTAGGTATTTTTCTCTAGCCATATTCATTTTCTCAGGTGCAAATATGGAGTGGTAAAGTTGAATTTAACATAGATGAGGATTTTCCAGGTGAGTAACCAAGGGAGAAGGGCAATAGGTAGATGAGGATATATGCAAGGGAGGAAGAGGACTTGAAATCTAAGATAGGTAAGGAAAGATGTGAGGGCATGAAGGAAATAATGGGAATTAAAAAGTGGTTGGATAAACAGATTAGAGGTCCAGGTGAGTGAAGAATTATTTGAATGGGTATATCAGAGGAATTGAGCTAGAAAGACCAGAGGGAATGGTATGAGAGTGGGAGTTTTAAAATTGAGCTTCTTGAAGTTTAGAGTTTGACCCCAGGAATTTGTGGATGCAGTGAAATGGAAGAACAGATCAAAGATATTGCAATTACCAAGAGTGATTACAGCAGTGGTGGTGAAGAAAAACCTGATAAGCCTGGGATTCAAATCTTCAATGAAAGAAAAAGAGCAACCTTGTATGACAATAAATCATCGCACTTAAAAAGGGTAGTGACTGGTATAATCTGATGGCATGTACTTAGAAGGAGCATTTTGATGAGCAAGGAGAACACCTCCCTACCTCCAGGCCCTGCAGGAAAGCAGTTTCTAGTACAGGTTGACAAGGAAGCTGTGTGGGGTGGGGGTGGAGAAGATCCAGGCATCAGCAATAAAATGAATGGAATATTCAGAGATGCATATAGGAGCTTTCATTTATGCCAGACTCTGAGGTCTACAGAGCCCAGAGCTTATGATCAGAGGATGTACAGAGCTGCGTGGAGGAAGAGTCCAGTTTAAGAGGGAGTCTCAGAATTCTAATTAAAGGCGTTAGACTTCTGTGGAGCTGAAGGTACACAGGGCTGCAAGGCATGGTGGGTTTCTTTGGTGAATAATCTAATTATAGCCTCCGACATGGGACTGGTCTCTTAGGCAGTTTTCAGGGGAGGTGTGGACAGTGGTTGGCGGGTTAGGAGAAGGGGAGTGGGGACGGGGCTCAGTGGTAGGGAGCATAGTCCTCCCTCTGACTCGTGTGGTGAGCATCTACATTTCACATCTTTTTGATTCTCCTACAGCACCGAGCACAGTGTCTTGCCCCTAACAGTTGCTCAATAAATATTGGTGGGTGAAGGATCAGTTTTAAAATCAGATCAAGGAATGAGATAGGATAGTGGCTAAGTCCATGAGAATTGGAAACAAAGACACCTGCTTGTAGGTTCCTGCTCTGCCTTGTAGCTGTGTGACTTGGCTGAGGCACTTAACTCAGGTTCCTTCCCTGTAAAATGGAGAGAATGGGAACTACTGCACAGCATTTTCTGAGTATGAAATGCGTTAAAAGTGCTAAGTGTGTGGTTGAGTGTTACTAAGTGCTCAGTCCTCACAGTGCCAGGTACTGTGTTAAGAGCATACATTTGATCAACTTTTGTAATCCTCACAACAACTTGTAATGTAGAAAGGGTTTCATCTCCATTTTCCAGAGGAGGCAATTAAAGCTGCAGGTAAAGTGACACTTCTAGCTGGGAAGACTTTTCTCCCATGCCAATTCCTTCCTCGTGGTAGAATCCTTCAAGGCTAAGCTCCTCCAGGAAGTCTTTTCTGACTCCTCCAGTTCCTTATTTTCTATTCTTCTTTTCACATCTGAAGCACACCATCCCACACTTACATGAGTAATTGTTGTATGGTTCTCTATTTGTTCCACATAAGGCAGTGTTGTTTTGTCAACTAAACGGTAACTTCCTTGCAGGCATGCACCATGTCTTACAATTAATTTATCATACCCAGAACTGAAAGCTCAGAACACTGTACACAGCAGGGTCCTAATGCCTGCTGTTGATATTGCCTGGGACTCTTCTTTTTTAATCCTTCACAATGCTTAGCACAGTACTGAGTGCATGGGGGAATGCTCCATAAATTGTGTTGATTGACACATGAGTATATCTTTACGTGCAGGATTTGCAAATAAAATGACTAGAATTTCATTAATTAATATGGTCTTGGATTTTAATTCCCTGGGATTCACCTTTCTAACCTACAAAATCAGGCATCTGAACTCAATCTCATAAGTCTGTTTTGGCTCTAAAATTCCATAATTTTGTGCAATTTGGAGATGACACACAATATTGTCCTTTTTATATGCTACATAAAGGAATTAATATATTACATAATTAATTCCTTTAATCTTCTCAATAAACCTATGTGGTAAATAATTATTACCCCAGTTTTATAATTGAGAAAGTAGGGTTCAGAGAGGTTAAATAACTTGCTTAAGGTCACAGAGTTACTAAATGGGTGAATTGGGATTCATGCTTGAGTCCGACAGAAACCAAAACACACATTCTCCTTACTCCACTACTCTGCTTCCCCAAACCTCTGCCTTAGCAGTTAATGGAAGATTTTTATCAGATTCACTTTAACTGCTTTTCCTCTAAATGGACTGTCTCAAACTTAACCATGTCAGAGCAAATCCAAAGGCTACTAAATCAGAAATCAGTGCCTGGAAGCCCCTCCTTGCAGGTGCATGTTTAGTTCACTTTAATTTGTCGTTAATTCAGCCTGGAGAAACCGAAGGAGAGACATTTTTTACTTTGTAAGCACCCTAAGAACAAAGTTATTATGTAACTTTCACTTAAACAGTTGGGTTTCATTTGGGTTTGAGATATTGGCAAAAGTTCAGAGTTTTCTGTTTTCTGTGAAGCCATTGCCTATGCCTGTCAGGAGATCAGTAATTTTGAAAGAGATTCCAGAGCTGACAGATTGATGTCTGACTCCATAGAGCCTTTCTTGCACAAATGAAAGGACCAGATAAGATCCTGAGGCTTCTTTCTTTTGCATGGATGTTTGCGTAAAACATGATATAGAACTGGGTTCTTAATGCCAATGGGATGAGAAGATAGAAAATTGTAAAAGGCACACTTAGAATGAGTGTCCAGAGGATCTCATGACACTTTGGTCTGATTGTACCTTAAGATATTGCCAAGTTCCACAGAAACATTGAGTGTGTGCTAGACACAGTTCAAGGTCATGGGTAAGAGCATGAGATTTGGAGCAGGCTGACCTGGGTTTGAATCCATGCTCTGCCACCTGTTACCTGCATGAACTTCAGCAAGTTGCCTAACCTCTTTGTGCTTCATCTATAAAATAGGAATAATAAGCAACAAGGGTATTTTTAAAGCAAAGCAAGATAATATAAAAAATTAGCATGCTCCTAGACACACAGTAAACAGTCCATAAATTGTACAGTTTTTTTTTAACTTAAGTTATTACATTTGCAAAGCTGTAGAGACTATGTGGTTCACCATTCTTTTGTGAGAGCTAAGGAGACTGAGCCTATGCAGGTAAAAGTGAACAGCAATTTCATTTGACCAGTGTGTGACAGAAGCAGAGAGAGAACCTATATTTTTAGACACATAGACATTTATTTTCCCTACTTCCTGAATGAGCTGGCTGGAGAACCCCTCAGGAGGATCCTTTCTTCACCAGCTCATATGGCACAATATGAACAGAGAGCAGGGGTGAGAAAAGCAAGACAGCCCAAGTTCTTGCCTAAAAGTTTTTGAGCTATTGAAAGTCTCTGTCAGGATGAGCTGGGTCAGATTATGCCTGTTATACATTATGGGACTTAAACTTCATACTGTTCATTTGTGATTGTTTGATCTCTGTGAAAAACTGGGCAGCAAAGAACTATCTGGGGGATCTTCTAGAGGAGAAAGTCTCTTTCTGGTTGGCCCCTGGCCTTTTAGCAATCTGGCTAGGACCTTCAAATGCCCTACTTTTTCATCCTGGGGCAGAGTTGAAAGGCTAGTTGTGTTTACCCTGGGAGAAATTGGCTTCAGTTGTCAAAAATTCACAGAAAACTGGAAACTGTCTTAAAGTTTTACCAGAGTATCAGAAGAAATGCAATTGAAATCCAAATTCTAGAAAAGAAAGTAAGAGATGTCAAGAGTTGGATTTGTTTTCAGACTTTCTCTTCACATTCTGGGATATCAGCTGAGTAAAATGTTCATGGCTAAAAAGACTGGCTCTTTGACTATTAGCTTTGACTGTAAAGAAGGGCACCATTGACTGCCAGTGTCTGCCCCACCCCCACCCCTATGAACGGTCTCTAGGCCCCATGTCCCTCTTTCCTTTACATTCAGTGTTAGGGCAGTCAGATAACTTCAAGAAAAGGACAAGTCTCATCATAAAAAACTGCCAGTCAAAAACTGTTCCCATACAATACAGGAAATGTAGTGATAATCTATATTACAACATACATTTTAGGTTAGATTTGCATGACTTTTATCAGTTGTGTGTGTATGTAGGTGTGTATGCATGTATATATCATATATATCAGCTGTGTGTATATATATTACAATGATCTTTTCAGATTGATACATTATTCATTCAATAAATGTTTTTTGATGGCACCAAACACTCTT
Organism: Tolypeutes matacus; assembly: GCA_026826555.1. Lineage (NCBI taxonomy): Eukaryota > Metazoa > Chordata > Mammalia > Cingulata > Chlamyphoridae > Tolypeutes > Tolypeutes matacus. The sequence continues at coordinate 19,039,027 of JAKSZT010054396.1, forward strand.
CTATTCAATCTGTTGTCATCTTTGCTTCAGATTATCATCATGACCCTAAAAGTTTTTCTACACTATCAACTGACATAGGAATTTAGAGAGAATATTAACTCATCTTAAATAAGTTTGGTAGAAGCAGATTCTCTGCTGAAAGCTAGAATTCCCATTTACCAAGAGAGGTGCCTTCAAATGATACGAACATTATGACCAGAGTACAGGCTGATTCCTAGAGATAAATCAAAGGAGACTATGCTTGCCAAAGATAACAACAACCAGATTTCTAATGATTAGCCAAAATGAAGGAACTAAGATAATGGTATTACAATTTTTCAAAAGGAAATCACTTCTCCAGACATCCGAGGACTCCATGAATGTATTTAGTGCTTTTAGAGGACTTGATCCACTACACAGGCTCATAATTGGCTCTTCCACAATGCAAATGCAATGCTTATACTGAAATATGTATCAGCTTTTTATAAAAGAAATTTCTCTACCCAAATCTTAAAGCGTTTTTTTTAAAACAAAACTGTCAAACATCCCTTATTTTAAAAGAACTCTGTGTTGAGGCACGGGCGTAGCTCGAGTGGTTGAACACCTGCTTCCCTTGTACAAGGTCCTGGGTTCTATCTCCTGCACCTCCTAAAAACAAAACAAACAAATGAAAAAATAAACTCTCATTGGGGAGCAGATGTAGCTCAGTGGTTAAGCACCTGCTTCCTGTGTATGGGGTCCTGGGTTCAATCCCTGGTACATTCTTTAAGGAAAAAAAAAAACATTGTGGGATAAAGGATTGCTAAAAAGGGAAAAAGCATTCAAATCTATCACTTTGCTTATAAAAGACAAATATTAGTGATAATTAATATTTATGAAGCACTTATGTGCTAGGCACAGTGCCACATTTCTTGGATTCATTACTTCATTTAATACTCACAAATATTATGATGAGATAGTTACTATTGTAATCTCTTTTTAGCAGGGGAGGAAACATAGGGATACAGAAGGTAACTCACTCACCCATGGTCACACAGTTGGTCAAGTAATAGAGCCAGGGAGTCTGGCTCCAAAATTTGCTTTCTCTGGAGACAGCAAGGTGGAGTGGAGGAACATGGGCCTTGGAGACAGAGAATGCCTGGAAATAGAATTCCAGCTCCGCCACCTACGGGCTGTGTGACCTTGGGCCACACTATCTATTCAGCACTGCTATGTTGCAGACTGCTTGGCTGGTAGACAACACTATACTGATTAGGAATTATGCCGGTTGAGTCACTGTGTGGTGCTGCATACAAGGTAGCTGTATGCTGGTAAATGTTAAACAACAATCTCTCCAGGGGAGGAAACCTTCCTGATTTATAGTGTTTGCCACTTTTCATGGTGTAAATACTTTCTCCATGGCGATTTCAATGTGATGTAACTGGATACTGAGTTGGAAAGAGATGCACACAATCAATCCTCATTAGCTGATGAAGCCCACTCTGGAACACCACCTAATAGTACTCACTCTCATACTCAACACCAAGTGTCTCTGTGCATAGTTCAGGTCTTGAGAGTGAATGAGAACATCTAGACATCTGGCAAGTCTTAGCATAATCATGTTACAATTTACTTAAATACCCACAAGGATGTCATCTCAGCATTGCGCAAAATAGCAAAAACGTGGACACAACTTAAATGACACAATTGGGGGATTAGGAGGTAAGTACCTTGCAATGCTAAAGTGTTCAAACCATTTACAAGACTGCTGCCAATTTTGCATCAATGTGTAAAATTCTATTTTTATTGCATTTGAGGAACATACTGTCACAGATACATTTAACAGGTGGAATGTTGTAGTGGATGGACATGTGAAAAAGTAATATAAAGGTGCAGCATTTTAGAGGTGGGAGGGGTAGCATAATGCTAACCAGATATCCAGGAAAGATTTAGTGCTTATACTGTAAAATATAATGTAAAATATGGCCTATTACTCAGATAGCTACCAAGTGATGAAGAATGACCAAATGAATAGTATAAAGTTCTTGGCACAGTGCCTGCCACACAGAAAGTGTTTCACTTATGGCGGCTATAATTATTATTGTGATAAATTACAGTACCCCAATTGATAGCATAATGGTCATTAGATTTATTGACATGAAAAGATATTATGTATATTTTAAAGTGAAAAAATAAATTCAGTTCCACTTTTTAAAAATATATGTGCTCAATTTGGGTGTTCAAAAAATGCCTGAAATATGATAATAATTGGTTATTTCTGGATGGCATGTCATTGGGTAATTTTTAATTTCTTCTTTGTGCTTCTAAAGATGCAAATTTTCCTACAATGAACATGAATTATTTTTAACTTTCAAAAAACAATTTGGGAGCAAATGTGGCTCAAGCCATTGAGCACCTGCTTCCCACATGGGAGGTCCCGGGTTTGGTTCCGGGTGCCTCCTAGAAACAAAAACAAACAACAACAAGCAAGCAAAAGAAAGGCCCAAATTGGGGGAGCCAATGCGGCTCAGTGGTTGAGCACTGGCTTCCCACATATGAGGTCCCGGGTTCAATCCCTGGCCCAGTTACCTCAAAATAAATAAATAAACAAACAAATAAATAAATAGATAGATAGATAGATAAAGTAAAATAAAAAATAAAAAACAACAATTGTACTTAATTTTAAAAGCAAAGCATCACCTGCATAAATATTTCTTTCCTTTTTTTCCATGGAAGTAAAAGCAATACCCGATAATGCAGTTCAACACTGGACAAGCTGGCAAGTCTTTTCCTTTGTTAATTTTGTTGAATAGTAGATTGGTTAATAACTAGAAAGAGGGCCTGGATATTTTGAGTCCTTTACTACCTCATGAATCTGTATGACTAAAACAAGGAGCAGGCCCAAAGAATGTGAGAGGAAGGAAGAAAAAATCAGGAAAACAGGAAGAATCACCTCATGTTATTTTTCCAATTTTTAAACTTTCAAACTGTGTCTTTATATTTAAAGTATATTTCTTTAGATAACATATTATTGCTCTTTTATTCTGTCTGGCAATCTCTGTCTTCAGATGGTGTGTTTAGAATATTTACATTTAATAAAATTATTAATATGTTTGGGTTTAAATATATCATTTTACTATTTGTTTCTTATTTGTCCCATTTATTATGTGTTCCTTTTATCTTTTCATGCCTTTTCTTGAACTAATTAAGTTGTTTGATGATTCCAATTTGTCTCCACTATTGGCTTATTAGCTATATCTCTTGGTATTAGTGTTTTTCTTTTAGTCATTGCTGTAGGATTTAAATAAACATTTCTAACTTATTACAGTCCACCTTCAAATAATAATATACCATTTCAAATATAGGGTAAGAACCTTATTACAGTATGCTCCCATCCCCCCCACCCCCCACCATCTTTGTGCTGTTGTGGCTTTACTTCTACATATGGTATAAAACCCCAAAATCTTTTTTTTTTTACTTCACAGGTCAATTATTTTTTTTAAATAAAATTTTTAGTAAGGAAAAATATTTACCCACATATTTACAATTTCTATAACTTTTCATAACTTTTCATTCCCTTAGTAGATCCAAGTTGCCATTTGGTATTATAGGTCTTCCACTTGAAGAATTTATTTTAATATTTCTTTTAGCATAGATCTGCTAGCAACAACTTTTCTTGGCTTTTGTTTGAAAAATTTTTCATTTTACCTGTATTTTTGAAGGATACTTTCACTGAATATAGAATTCTAGATGGATAGCTTTATTTTTCATTTCAACATTTTAAAGATGTTCCATTGTCTTCTGGACAAGAAATCTGTGGACATCTTTCTCTTTGTTCTTCTGTATGTAGTATGTCTTTTTTTCCTATGGCTACTAGTAAGATTTCTTTTTGTTACTGCTTTTCAGCAATTAGATGATGATGTGCCTTGGAGGTGATATGTGAGTGTGGAAGTTCATCATGCTTGAGCTTTGTGGAGTTTCTTAGATCTTTAGGTTTATAGTTTTCACCGAATTTGGAACAAGGCTTGGCCATTATTTCTCTAAATTCTTTTTTCTGGGCTACCCTTTCTCCTCTCCCTCTGGATTCCAATTATGCGTAATAGATTGTTTGATATTGCCCCGCAGGTCACTGATGCTTTGTTCCTTTTTCAGTCTTTTCTAATTGTGCTTTGTTTGGGATATATTCTATTACTATGTCTTCAAGTTCACTATTTTCTTCTGCAGTATCTAATCTGCTCTTAATTTTCTTCAGTGAATTTTTTATTTCAGATATTGTCATTTTAGCTCTAGAGATTCCATTTGGTTCTTTTTTATATCTTCCATTTGTCTTCTTATTATGCTTTTGTTTCCCTTTAAGTATATGAATGTAGTTAAATCCACCATTTTAATATCCTTGTCTGCTAGTTCCATCATCTCTGTCATTTCTGGGTCTGTTTCTATTGATTCATTTCCTCCCTGGTTGTGGGTCACACTTTCCTGCTTCTTGGAGTGCCTAATTTTTTTCTATTCATTGCTGGACATTGTGGGTCATGTTGTTGAATGTCTGGATTTTGTTGTCTTCCTTTAAAGATTGCTAGATTATTTTGGCAAGCAGTTAATTACAGATCAATTTTATCACTTCAAGGCTTGTTTTTCAGGTTTTTAGAGTAACTGTAACTGCAGGGACTATTCAGCCCTACAATGAAGGCATAATTTGCTCTAGAGTTGCAAGTGAATATCCCAGGTGATCATTGAGGACTTACCACTATGGTTGGTTGTAGTTTAACTGTATCCCACCTGTTTCAGCTCTGGAAATTGTTCAGCCTACAACTCCTGGTTGTTCTTTGCCTGGTCATGTGGTATTTTGCTCTATGATGTGCAGCCCAGCACTCAGCAAAATCACACAGGGGCCCCTATACAGATTTCTGAGCTCTTTTCATGGCAGGTTCCTTCCACTCCAGGACTCTCTATTATAAATCCAGCCTTTCCAGCTTCCCTGAATGACTATTTCCATCTCCACAGCACAGCCAGGACTTCAGGCTTTGTTTAGGTTTATATTCTGGTGCCCCACAGCCCAAGACTTTCTTCTAGGCAGAAAGATAGGGTGATTGTAGGGCTCACTCATTTGTTTTCCTTCTCTCCAGGATCACAGTCCTGCAGTGCCTATTGTCCAATGTGGAAAACATTTGTTTTATATTTTTCTCCAGTTTTGTATCTATTTGTGGTGGGAGGTTAAGTGCAACTCTTATACTCCATTTGTAGCAGGAAGCACAATTCTTATATCCTTTTTAGAGCTTAGGTCATATATTAAATCAATTAAAATTAATGAGTAAGACATGACAAACGAATAAAACAATTAATCTTTAACTGAGATAGATTATGGCCCTGCTACAGGTTGGAGAAGTATAAGCGATTTTCTACACAATTTATTATAAGAATTTTCCTTCATTTTCCTTTTGCTCTAGAGTTCCAGAGATGCAACACAATGTAATAGAAAGAGCAAGCACTTTGGGATCAGGCCATGTAAGGTTAGACACCCTCTGCCTCTATTTTCTGTTGTGTGACTTTTAGAAAATTACTTGAATTTTATGAGCCTCAAATTCCTCATATATAAAAAGAGATAAAATTATTTGCTTTTCAGGAACTTTGTAAGGATTAAATGGTATCATATATGTAAATGTTTTGGTAATATAGAGCACGTGCGTACTGAATGTTAGTTTCAACTCGGAAGATATGTTCATCCTCATTTAGTAATTTTTAAATAGGTTTCTGATGTTAAATTTATGTTGAATTTCAAATGAATTTGTAATTTGTTCAATTCCCCTCAGAAGTCAGGCTTCCAATCCTGACTCTGACACTTACTAGATAGATGAAGTTGGATAAGTCACAAGTTTTTTGAGCTTTCATTTCCTCCTCTGTGAAATGGAGATGATGTTGTTTGTCATACCTTTTTCAAAACATGACAGTAAGAATGAGTAGAATACACTTTGTAAATGTTTCTGCAAAATAGCATGTCATTATCCAAAGATAAAGTATTATTAATATTATTTTAATGATGATGGTTATGAAAAATACTGGAGTTTGTTACAATATGTTTATTCAAAGCATATTGTATGGATTCTTCCTTCAATGTACTCGCAATCTAGTTGGTAGGAAAAAGATGAAAATTTGTGACATCATTTTCTAGCAATAATGTGTAGTCTATCAATACCAGGTAAGGGGTGCAAGAAGCAAGTGTTAAAATATTTCAGGGAAGAGAGAAGTGCATGAACTCAAAAAATAAGAAAACACTTTTTTCTTGGTGAAGGGCAACGTGACCAAGGTCTTAAAGATGTATAAGAGTCACATGAGCAAATGGGAGAGGAAGGGAAGGCCAGAAGGAGTAGATGAACTACAGCAAAGAGCCAGATATGAGAAAGACAGAGGCCAATGTGTTTACGAGCAGAACAGTAACTCTGCCAGGGTGGCTGGAACAGGGTCTTGTAGTGGAAAATGGGACTGTAGAGGTTCATCAAGGCCTTGACTATCTCAGTGAGGAATCTAAACATATTTCTGTAAGCTAATTGTATTGGGATGAGAGTGGTTCGGCATTATAGGAGCAAAGTGGTGTTAACTTTAGATAGACTCTGTATATGACTACATGGTAGAAAAAGATTCCCTTCCACTAAACTAACATTTAGCAAGCTACAAACATGCTTTTCTATAAATGTAGTCAATTTTCAAGAATATTGCAAAGCACTTTTATATAACCATATTTATCTGGAGTGTCAACTGGATTCAAATTAAACAGGCATATTTTAAATGATAAAACAAGAGAATGTTTTGCAGAAAACTGTTTGTCTCTAAACCATATTGTTCCACCTCATTAGAAACATTACATAAGCAGTATAGACTCTTTCAGATTAGAATATAAAACCTGAGTAAGAAGACACTTACCATGCACGCCTGCTTTCCCATAAGCCACCGACACTAGAAACAGATTACCCAGAGTTGGGTTTAGGCTTTGATTTAAGAGACAAATGCAGACTTTCTCTTAAACTTTTTCCTCTCTGCACCTTTTTTGTACCATTCTTTATTAACTAGTTTCCTCTTCATAAAGGAAAATGTGGTAGCAAAGTTTTGCAGGTGAAGTAAAAGTTATTTTTAGCCTATATATATATATATATATATATATATATATATATATATATATAAGCTACTGGGGAAAATTGCATTTCATTTACCATATGTCATAATGGCTTCAGATAGAATGGAAAACTATTAGACCTGAGTAACTTGAAGAACCAGGCCAAGTAATATAAATTTTGTCAATTCAAAAAACTCAAGGACAGAGCTCACTAGAATAATTATTTTACATAAGCTATAACTAGTTCAGTTAAATTGACAGGCTTGAATTCAATTGAAATTCAATTCAGTTTTAAAAAAATACTCAGGCAAGATGATGGAATTAACAAGTTATTTGACTAAATTGACTCACAGTATGAATTGACTAGTCAGTTTAATCAAAATGTTCTGACTGGTTGTGCATGCAGAAGTAAGTGTAGACAATTGAACTCTTTCTTCTGGCTTTTCTTTATTAAATGAGATGACAAATGCAAAGAGTTTTGTAAAATATATGAACAGCAGATGATATGCAATGGCCAGAAACCAAACAGTTTCTGCCCTGGAACCACCACTCAGCAACCTCTCTCACTGCATTTGGACCCTCTGAATGTATTTGCCAGACTCCTGCTTAAAACTCAAATCCCATCCTGGACCTTCCTGATCATCCCCCGTTCTATTTCTGCTCACTTGCTTTGTCAGCAAAAAATGTTTTGAGGCCCTGCTCTGTTCTATACATTCCTTTATGCTTCATTCTTCATATATACAAAGAATACATTTTCTAATTAAGGGAGGAAAATAGGAAATCAGATCATCTGTAATATGCTATAATAATGAATCAGAATATTTTCTGCCTAGGACATATAGTCACCAATTTTTGCATCACAAAATAATAAACAAATAAATAAATACAGTAAAGAAATTTTAAAAAAGAAAGAAAGCAATCCATTGTATATCAGAGAAAAATATTAACTGGAATAAACCCTATTTAAAATAAGTAGGAAATTAAACCAAATGAAATAATGGAATTTCACATCCCTTTAATTCCTAAGACCTCTTTAAATCTTTAAAACAAAAATTTTCCTTTGCAGCATAATCTGTCCCCCTTCCTCTTCCACCTTTGCAACTTTTCATTAGGATCTTATTGTGGGCCTATTTTTAAGAAAAGGGCAGATTTTTAAGGATGCAGGATATATTTAGCTGCATCCAGGACACTAGAAATAGGAGTTCTGAATGCTGAGCCTGAATGGTATATTGTCTTTTGGGAAAAGGGTTCTATAGACATGTCCTCCTTGTGGTACAGAAAGAGAAAAGTGAAACAGTTTGAAGACTTCTTAGCAATGAAACTCCACTCTGAAGAGCCTTTGAGGTGAATGAAATGAATCAGAAGCATATGGATTACATTTTGCTTCAAGTGCCTCATGTCTCTGAGTGTTTAGCTAAGTACATTTTAGGTTTTTCCCAACACAGAATTGAAAAAATACTATTGCCTCAAGCACTTTCCCAAGCCCAACTTGTGCTAGGATTCATCTCATGGAACTTCTTGCCCCTCTTCCATCAGAAATGCAAATGAGCCCAAAGCATCAGTTAAAAAAAAAAAGCTCTCAGGGAATGTGTACCCAATCTGTAGGAAGCAGCTACAAAGATGGCATCACTTGCGATAAGGAAAAAAGAAAAAGAAAGAAACACAATCTCTCTTCAACTATCCAGATGATGAGTTATAAAATCTAACTCTAGAAACTTCTTCTTTTGTGCTAAAGCAGTATTTGAATCCTGCTCAAATGCCTGTTACCAAGTAAGGGCAACTTACAATGGTGTATTAATTATTAATTCTTGAGTGTGGATGGGGCTATTAAAGTCTCCAGTGCAGGTTGCTGGAAAAGATTGGCCTAGAAGGTCACAGCAGAAAACTCCCAGATCTTCCAAAAGAAGAGAGAATTGAACTCTATCTAAATGGTTATCAGGTACATGCTCCCCCCTACTGTGAGAGCAGCAGTGCTGTTGGGGCTAGATTTCATTTGAATAGTCAAGTATTAAATAATTAATAATAATAATGTGAGATACTTTATATGGATAATCTATTTTTTACAAATTTTATGACCCCATTCCCAGATATTCTGATGTAATTTTCTAAGATAGGATATGGATAGTGTCCAAGAAAGAACCCCTTGTTCATGTATTCCAGGAAACATGTTCAATACACTTCAGAGTAGTGGTAGCACTTATTTGTAATTAAAAAAAAAAAAAAATCAACTTAAAAATAGTCCAAATGTTCCTAAGCATAAAATAAACTGTGGTATAGTCATACAATAGGAATTCTCTACAGCCGTAAGAATGGAATGTGGATACATATTACGAACACATAAGCATGAATACACCTCAAAAATATCTCTGGCTCCTACCAAAACAGCCACCCCTGTTGCCTCTGGAGACTGGAGGTAGCTGCCATCACTGCCATCTTCCATCATCAGGAAAGAGTTTCACTCTCCTTGGGGCAGTACGTCTAACTAGCAAATCTTGCCCCTGGCTGCAAAGCAGCCTGGGAAAGCAAGCACTGGTTCTGTCCATTTCTCTAGTTATAGGCAAGGTCTAGATGATGAGGTTGAAAATTTCCAAAATATACAAAGTGTGGGGGTGGGGGGGGTCTCATGGTAGACAGGTAAACACAATACCAAAAGTCACCATAGACTCCAAGAGAAAGACATGAGAAAGAAGAAGCGGAAGTGAGCCAAGAAACCAGTAAACTTATTGTTAAGTCTAGGTAACTTGTTATTGATAATTTGGAAATGGTAGTAACAATCTAGAATTTAACTCCCACATGGTATCTTATAGGACATGAAGAAGGGTTAAAGAATTAAACCCATTCTAAGTGTTTTGTCTTGTTTTGGAAAACAATATAAATAGTGATTAACTCTAGGCATTGACAGAAAAATATGCTTAAATATTGCATTAAGAAGGTAAAACCAATCCCTTGGGCAGTAATAATTGTAATGAGTCTTCAGAGGTGCTGGTAATGTTTGGTTCTTGATCTGTACGCTAGTTGCACAAGTGTGTTCAGTTTGAATTTATCAAGTAGTGTACTCTTGATATATGCACTTTTCTGTATCTATTTTTTTTTAATATGTGGTAGGAACATTTATTTTAACACTTCTAAAAGATATTCTGTATCTATTTTATGCTTAAATAAGAAGTTATAATTTTTTATGAAATAATAATATGAGTGCATGGTAAAAAAATATTTTCGGAAAGTATAGAAATCTTAGAGTAAGTATTAAGTCTCCTTCATACCTCAGACCCACAATCTTCCGTGTCCCCTACCTGAAAGTAACACTCTTACTTCCAAAAAATATTTTATAATTGTGTGTATTCTTGTTTATATGTGTGTGCTTATGAATATATATACGGGCACACCTCATTGTATTGCACTTCACAGATAATGTATTTTTTATAAACTGAAGGTTTGTGGCAACACTGTGTCAAGAAAATCTATTGGCACCATTTTTCTAACAGCATGTGCTCACTTCCTGTCTGTGTCACATTTTGGTAATCCCCACAATTTCTTAAACGTTTTCATTATTATTATATATGTTATGATGACCTGTGATTTGTGATTTTTGATGTCACTATTGTAATTGTTTTGGAGTGCCATGAAATACACCCATAGAAGACAGAAAACTTAATTGATAAATGTTGTACATATTCTAACTGCTCTACTGACCACCTTTTCCTCCATTCTCCCCATCTTCAGGCATCCCTATTCCCTGAAACACAAAAACATTGGAATTAGGCTAATTAGAAACCCTATAATGGTCTTTAAGTATTCAAGTGAAAGAAAAAGTCACATGTCTTTCAATTTAAATCAAAAGCTAGAAATGATTAAGTTTTGGGAGGAAGGTACGTCAAAAGCTGAGTCAGGCCAAAAGCTAGGCTTCTTGTACCAAACGGCCAAATTGTAAATGCAAAGGAAAAGTTCTTGAAGGAAATTGAAAGTGCTACTCCAGTGAACACACAAAGGATAAAGTGAAACAGCCTTATTGCTGATATGGAGAAATTTTTAATGGTCTGTATAGAAGATCAAACCAACTACAACCTTCCCTTAAGCCAAAGCCTAATCCAGAGCACAGCCCTAACTCTCTTCAATTCTATGAGGGCTGAGAGAGGTGAGGAAATTGCAGAAGAGATTTTGAATGGTAGGAGAGGTTAGTTCATGAGGTTTAAGGAAAAAAGTCATCTTCAAAACATAGAAGTGCAGGGTGAAGTAGCAAGTGCTGATGTAGAAGCTGCAGCAAGTTATCCAGAAGATCTAGCTAAGATAATTGATGAAGGTTGCTTCACTAAACAATATATTTTCAATGTAGACAAAACAACCTTCTATTGGAAGAAGTTTCTTTCTAGGACTTTCATAGCTAGAGGGGAGAAGTCAATGCCTGGCTTCAAAACTTCAGGGGACAGGCTGACTCTTTTGTTGGGGGCTCATGCAACTGGTGACTTTAGGTTGAAGCCAATGCTCATGTACCATTCTTAAGGGCCCTTAAGAATTATGTTAAATCTATTCTGTCTGTGCTCTATAAATGGAACAACAAAGCATAGATGACAGCACAACTGTTTAAAATATGGTTTACTGAAAATTTTAAGCACACTGGTAAGACCTACTGCTCAGAAAAAGATTCCTTTAAAATATTACTGCTCATTGACAATGCACCTGTTCACCATCCAAGAACTCTGATGGAGATGCACAATGAGATTAATGTTGTTTTCATGCCTGCTAACACAATATCCATTCTGAAGCTCATGAATCAAGGAGTCAAAATGACTCTCAAGTCTTATCATTTAAGAAATACATTTCATAAGTCCACTGCTGCCATAAATAGTGATTCCTCTGATAGATCTGGGAAAAGTAAGTTGAAAACCTTCTGGAAACGATTAACCATTGTAGAAACCATTAAGAACATTCATGATTCATGGGAGGAGGTCAAAATATCAACATTAATAGAGTTTGGAAGGAGTTGATTCCAACCCTCATGGATGATTTGAGGGGTTCAAGACTTCAGTAGAGGAAGTAAATTCAGATGTGGTGAAAATAGCAAGAGAACTGGAATTAAAAGTGGAGCCTGCAAATGTGACTGAATTTCTGAAAACTCATGATAAAGCATTAACAGATGAGGAATTGCTTCTTATGGGTGGGCAAAGAAAGTAGATCCTTGAGATGGAATTACTCCTGGTGAAGATGCTGTGAACAATGTTGAAAATACAGAAAGGACTTAGAATATTAAATCAACGTAGTTGATAAGGTAGTGGAAGGGTTTGAGAGGATTGACTCCAATTTTGAAAGAAGTTCTACTGTGAGTAAAATGCTATCAAACACCATCACATGCTGCAGAGAAATCTTTCATGGATGGAAAAGTCAGTTGATGTCGCAAACTTCATTGTTGTCTAATTTTAAGAAATGGCCACAGCTACTCCAACCTTCAGGAACTACCACCCTGGTCAGTCAGCAACTATCAAAATAGAGGCAAGACCCTCCAACAGCAAAAAGATTTTGATTTGCTGAAGTCTCAGAGGATGGTTAGCAATTTTTAGCAATAAAATATTTTTAATTAAGGTTTGTACATTGTTTTTTAGACATAATGCTATTGCACACTTAATAGACTACCGTTTACTATAAATATAACTTTTATATGCACTAGGAAACCAAAAAATTTGTGTGACTTGCTTTATTGCTATATTCACTTTATTGCAGCAATCTGGTCCAAACTTATATCTCTGAGGTTTGCCTGTGTACATATATGGATATTTCCCCTTTTTTATACAATCAGTATTCTTTTTTTCTGTTTAAAAATTTATTAGAAATGATTAATCTGCATTACAGTAGAGGATCTAAACAAGGTAAAAAAAAGTAGTTATTTAAATGTTTTATTTGCCCTGATCTAGCATCTTTCATTTCTCTTAAAATTCCCAAAATGTTCTTTCACAAATTCCTTGTCTTGATGGATAACTTTAAAAATAAAGAACCAAGGACATGAGTCTAGCTTTTAAGAATCTCAATCACATTTATGGGAAATTTAATTTATTTAGTTCATGTTTCTTTTCTCATTTCCATTCAGGTAGGTGAGATGGTGTTACTAGTAGGCCTGATATTAGCCTCCTACATGGAGGCATCCTATTTCTCCATCCCACTTCCCTCCATCTGTTACCACAAATAAGAACCTAACTCCCAAGTCAGGAAGTAGGAACATGAGTAAATGGCATTAACTCAATATTCTGGTGTCCTCTTCACTGGTCCCTTGCTACTCTTTTCTACCTTCCCCAACCACTCTATAAATATGAAAATCTTACTTATCACAGAAAAGTGTGGCTCTCCTATACTCATAGAGTAGTCATAAAATTTTTAACTGTGTAAATTTTGATGCAAATTAATGTAGCATTGCCTAAACTATAATAGAGTTTTAAATAAAATAATCTAGCCAGTAAATCTACAATCAGTATTCTTGTACACTATTGTGGTAGTTTAAAGCTGTATGTGCCCCAGAAAAAACATGTTCTTAAATCTAATCCATTCCTGTGGGTATAAACCCATTGTAAGTAGGGTCTTTTGATGAGGCTATGTCATTTAAGGTCTGACCCACCTCATTCAGGATGGGACCTACTTAATCTTGTTACTGGAGTCATTTATTTTTTATTATTTTTTATTTTTTAGTCCATTCAAACCCATTTTTTAAAAAGATACTTAGATTATACAAATGTCACATAAAAATATAGGGGATTCCCATATGTCCCACTCCCCATACCTCTCACATTTTCCCACATTAACAACAACATCCTTCATTAGTGAAGTACATTCATTGCAATTGATGAACACATTTTGGAGCATTGCCTCTAAGCTTGGACTAAAGTTTACAATGCAGTTTACACTCTCTCCCAAAATTCTGTAGGTTATGGCAAGATTTATAATGGCCTATATCTGTCATTGCAATGTCATTCAGGACAATTCCCAAGTCCCAAATAATGCCCCCATATTACACCTGTTTTTCCCTCTCCCTGCCCTCAGAACCTCCAGTGGCCACTGCCTCCATATCAATGATATAATTTCTTCCATTGCTAGAATCACAATAAATCTATAGTCGAATACCAGTAAATCTATTCTAGTCCATAGTTCATTCCCCAATTCTCAGGATTCTGGGATGGTGATGCCCACTCTACCTCTAATTGAGAGAGGGCTATGATCTCATAGAGCCAATGGATAGGACTCTCCTGCTTGCAGCTGTAGACCCTCTCAGTTCCTTGGTATGGTGGTTGTGCATCATCACCTCCATGTTAGTTGTCCTGGGTGAGACCGATGGACTGGAGAATAGGTGTTGCAACTCTGTTGAGATTCAGGGTCCAGCTGGCACATGGACAGCCTAAAAATTTAAGTCTCTTGGATGTACACCTACCAACTCTATTACTAATTATAGGTTCAAATAGAAGAGTCATGTATAGGGAAGCAACTGAGTCCAACTCTGTCACTCTGTGGAGCATAAATTCCAAAGTAGGACCCACTGGCAAGGGACCAAGCTCCTTTATAATTGGAATGAATACACAGAGACAGAAAGTCATGGAAGCAAGAAGCTGAAATCAACATAACTGGAAGAAAAGGAGAGACCAGAAGATGCCACAATGTGCCTTGCCATGTGATGGATAGACCAAGAATCACAAGCAGCTGGTCTTCAGGATGAAAGCATCACCTTGATGATGTCTTGATTTGGACACTTTCCAGGACTTTAACCATAAGTGAATAAATTCCCATTGCTTATGCGGAACCATTTCATGTTATTGCTTTGAGCGGCCTAGGAAACTAAAGCAGCTATGCACATTGTTCTGTACCTTGCTTCTTTTTCTTTCCTTAAACTGATTAGCTTGATCTGCCTCCATCTTTTAAGGTCTGCTCAGAAATCCATATGATTTGTATGATTATGCCATAACTAATTTAATCAGTCTTTGGCTACTGAAAGCAATGTAGCAAAGAATATCTATGTAAATAAGTCATTGCCTAGATGTATGGATTTATTATATATAAATTATATTTATTAGTACATAAATATAGAGAATTACTAGATCAAATGGTTATGTGTTTCTAATTTTGATAAATATTGTCAAATTGTTCTCTGAAAATGTTGTACCCTTTTGCATCCCACCAATATTGAATGTAAGAATTGCCACTTCATGACTTTACCAGCACAATATGTTATCAAACTTTTTCAACATGCCCATCTGGTAGATAAAATGTGCCACTTGTGTATTTTAATTTGCCTTTCTTTAACTATGCATGAGGTAGAACTCCTTTCATAAGTTTAATAGCCACTTGTATTTGTTTTTCTGCATGTTCTTGTTTTCCCCATTTTTATAATGATTCTTATTAACTTTTTAAAAAGATTTATTTTATTTATTTCTCCCCACCACCTCATTGTTTGCACTTGCTGTGTCTGTTCATCTTCCTTGTTTCTTTAGGAGGCACTGGTAACTGAACCCGGGATCTCTGATATGGGAAGAAGGTGCCTAATCACTTGAGCCACCTCTGCTCCCTGCTTTGATTATTATGATAATAATCTCTCATTATGCTTTTCTTCTTGTGTCTCTTGTTGTGTCAGCTTGCCACACCTGCCCGTTGTATCACCTTGCTGTCTTTCTTAGTAGACACCAGGAACTGAACCAGGGACCTCCCATGTGGTAGGCAGGAGCTCAATTGCTTGAGCCACATCCACTTCCCATCCTTATTAACTTTTACAAGTATTTTATATATTATCTTTTATAAGATAATCAGTGATTTATCATATTAATCCTCACAATAATCCTATGACATAGGCAGTTGCTTTTATGAACCACTCTAATCAGGCTTTTATCTCCAGCACTCTACTAAAACCTGCTCTTACCAAGGTCATGAATGGCCTCCATATTGTCAAATCCAATCATCAATTTTGGTTTTTCTCTTACTTGCCCTATCAGCAGACTTTGACACAACTGATCACTTCCTTCCTCTAGAAAAACTTTTTCTACTTGGATTCCAGGATGAGCTATCTCATGGATTTTCTTTTAACTCATTGGCCATTCCACCTCAGTCTCCTTTGTCATCTCTTCTCTAAGTCTTCTAATCTTTGGAGAGTCCCAAGGCTGACCTTGGATTACCTATCTTCTTTGTCTATATTCACTTCATTGGTGGTCACATCTAGTATTATGACTTTAAGTAGTACCAATATGTTGATGTCTATCAAATTTATATATCCAATCCATACCTTTGCTCTGAACTCCACACTTGTTTATTCAACTGTCTACTCAATATTTTCACATAGATGTTCAATAAATATTTCAAACTTAACATGTTTAAAACTGAATTTCTGGGTTCCAACTTCCAATAATAATAAAATAGCTTGGTTAGACTATCCTTCCTACAGATAGCAACTTAAAATTATGAACAAAATATTTCTAAAAACTCAATTGTTTGACAGTACTGGAGAACAAATGAATGTAGAAAGAAACTATAGAGAAGTTGACCCTTGAAAGACAGAATTATACATGATAATAAGTGGATGTTTGTGGCTTTGTCCTATAGGCATTTTCCAATCCACATGAGGCAGAGTTTGAGAAAGCCACAGATTTGCTTAATTGAGATGTCAGATAGAGAGTTTGGAAAAGGCAGAGTAGCTGAAAAATTAAAGGAGGATGAAATCCCAGAAAAGAGTGATCTTCAGAGAGGCTGATGCCTGAAAATATGAAGACAAACTCTTCCAACTACTGAGTAATCATTGAATTATGCACATTCAAGGGAGATGCCACAAGCTCAGAAGGAATAGCACATGTAAGCTAAAACAACTGACAGGAAATATTAACTGCTTTCCACTGGAGGGAATACAGAGTTTGGAGGTTGAGTTAATACTCTTCAGAGGAAGATATAATGGAATCCAGAGTCTCTACAACATATTATTCACAGTGTACAGACATTCAATAAAAATTACAACAAATATGAAGAAACAGAAAAAATTAAACTCAACACAAGGTAAAACGCAGTCAATAGAAAATAAGCCAGAGAGTCATTTTTCTCCACCTAGAAGGATTTCCTTATATATCAAAGAATGAAAGGAAACTATAATCTTAATGAATAAACAGATGAGAAATAATTAAGGCTGTTGAACAAAAAGGAAATTCTAGTTCACCAACCTACGAGACAATATCAAGTAATCTAATATATAGGTAGTTGGAGTTACAAAAAAGAGATAGGGAAGGTGCAGAAGAAGTATTTGGAAATATAATGACCAAAAATCTCCCAACTTTAGTGAAAAATCTAAACCTTCAGATTCAAGAAATCTAGTGAATCTCAATCAGGATAGATACAAAGATAACTATATCTCAGCACATCATAGTCAAGTTCCTTAAAGCAAATGGAAAATTTTGAAAGCAGCAAGAGAAAAATGAAACAAGTATATGAATGTCAATTGATTTCTAATAATAAAAAAAAAAAGCAAGCCAGTTGACAATGAGATAACATCTTTAAAGGCCAAAAGAAAAAAGCTATCAACCAGAATTCTATTTTCAGTGAAAGTATCCTTCAAAAAGGAAGACAAAACAAACACATTTTTAGATAAATAAAAGTGGAGAGAATTTATTGCCAGCAGATTTTTACTATAAGAAATACTAAAAGAAATTCTTCTAAATGGAGAAAAATGATGTCAGATAGTATCTTGGATATACAGGAAGTAAGGAATATAAAAGATATTTAAAATTTTTTTGTTTTCTTCTCTTAATTTCTTTAGAAGACATAGAACTATTTAAAAGTCATGGCTAGTTAAAATTAAAATTATAATGCTCTATTATTTATTACATGATGAATGTAGCTGTTTTATATATTATGGTAATATCACAAAGGACAGGGAGCAAATGAAACTACACTGTGGCAGGGTTTCTCTATTTCATATGAGGAAGTATGGTAGAAAATCTAAGACTTTAATAAATTAAAGATACACATTGTAGTTCCTGGAGCAGCAACTAAAATTAATGCAAAAATGTATAGCTTAAAATCCAATAGAGAAATTAAAATAGGATACTAATACCTATTCTATTAATCCATAAAAAAAAGATGAGAAAGGAGAAAGAGAGGAACAAACATATATTAAAGAAACAGAAAACAACAAAATTATAAACTTAAGCCCAACTATATTGATGATTATGTTAAATGTAAATAGATTAAACATTCCAATTAAAAAGCAGAGATTATCAGATTGGTTGCAAAAAAGCATGCCCCAACTCTGATGATGTATATAAAAGATATACTTTAAATACAAAGACATATATGATTGGTCAGTGAAAGGAAGGAAAAAGACCTATCTTGCAAACAAAATAGACTTCAAGGCAAGGTTATTATCAGCAATGAAGTATATTTTCAACAATAAAATGATTAATTTATTAGGAAGACATAATTATAAATATATGTTCTGATAACAGGGCTTCAAAATGAAGCCAAAACTGATAGAATTAAAGGGAAAATGGATAAATGCACAATCACAATTATTGTTGGAGAATTTAAACAACTGCCTCTCAGTAATTGAGAAAACAAGAAAGAGAAAAAAGAAAACAAAAGCAGTGAGGATATAGAAGTATGATCAACACCATCAACAACTTTGACATAATTGACATTTATGGGTAATACTACACTTAACAATAAAGAATACATACATACTTTTAAAATGCACATGGAACATTCATCAAGATAGATGCAAGGACACAAATAATATGTCAGAAGATTGGCTCTTACACTTCACATTCTGTGACCCCACAGGAATTAAATTGGATATCAATAACAATAAGATAACTAGAAAAGCCTCAAATGTTTAGAAATTAAACAATAGTTTAGTTCTAAATAATGCATGAATCAAAGAAGAAATAACAAAGGAAATGAGAAATTTTGTGAATTAAATGACAATAAAAATAAAACATCCAAAATTTCTAAGTTGCAGTTAAAGCAGTGCTTAGAGGGAAATTTATAGCTTTAAATGCTTATATTTTGAAAAAAGTTTAAAATTAGTGATCTAAGTTTACATTTTAAGAAGCTAAAGAAAATATGAAATTACACCCAAGTTAGTAGAATGATGAAAATAATGAATATAAGAGTAAAAATCAATGAATTTGTAAACAAAGAAAAGATAAAACATTAATTGTGGTTCTGTCTAGTACCATAAAATAAGTATTATCCATTTATAATACCTTCAAAAATAAAACATATGACTTATTTTATGGGCAATACTGGTAACCTAAAATTTGCAGAACTTTGCAGAGAGAAATTAATTAAGAACTAAATAAATGGAGAGGATAAATGTTCTTGAGTTGGAAGACTCAATATTGCAAAAAGGCCCATTCTCCCAAACTAATTTATAGATACATGCAATCCCAATCATAATCCCACCAGACTTTTGTATAGAAATTTATAAGCTAATTTTTACATTTATATGGAAATGCAAAGGACCTAGAAAAACCAAAAAAATTGGAAATGGAAGAATAAGGTTTAAGAACTTATACTCTCTGATCCCAATGACTTTTATAATCAAGACAACTTGTATATCAAACAGGGTTCTCCAGAGAAACAGAACCAACAGTATATGTGTGTGTGTACTACATATGTGTATGTGTATATATGTATGCATATATATATATGCATGTGTGTGTGTGTGTGTGTATTATCAGATTTATCATAATGAATTGGCTTACATGATTGTGGGGATTGGCAAGTCTGAGTTCCCTAGGCCAGGAGAGAGGCTGGAAATTCCAGCAATGTTAAAGTCATGAGTCTGAATTCCTTAGGCTGGAAACTCAGGAAAGAATAGAGGGTGTAGTCCTGAGGCAGAATTCTTTCTCATCTCTGAAACTCTCAATTCTCTTGCTTTAAGACCTCCAAGGAATTGAATGAGACCCGCCCACATTGTTGAGGGCAATCTCTTTTAAGTAAAAGTCAACTGATTACAGATGCCAAACCCATCAATGAAATATCTCCACAGCAAGGACTAGACCAGTGTTTAACCAAATTACTGGACATCATAACCTAGCTAAGCTGACATGCAAAATTAACCATCACATGGTGGTATCAGCATAGAGAGAAAAATGGACCTATAAGGAAAAAAAAAAAAAGAATCTCAATCATTCAGTCATTATCTCATGTCAGACACAAAGATCAATTTGAGAAGGATTATGCTAGAGCTATGAAATTTTAGAAGAACTCATAGGAGAATATCTTTTTTGACCTATGGTTAGTCAAAGATTTCTTAGGAAAAAATTAAAAGAGCAATTACCATAAAGTGAAAAAAAAATTGAAAATTAGAAAAAATGATAAATGAGCTTTTGTTCATTATAAAGTAATATTAAGTTAGTAGACAAGCCAGAGATTAGGAGAAAGTATTATATTTGCAAAAATATATCTGATAAAAGGACTCCATAATAAAAAGGTAAACAAACTAACACAAATGTGCAAAGGATTGAGTAGACATTTCACTACAGAAATGTCCAATGGCCAATGAGCAAAGGAAATATATTCAACATCATTTGTCATTAAGAAAATGTATACTAAATCCACTATGAGATATGCAGTGCATATCCTTGAAATGGTGAAAATGAAAAGATTGTCAAACTTGATGAAAATATAAAAAGATACAACCATTTTTAGAAAATTCTGATACTTATAAAACTAAGCACATACCTCCCCTATGACCCAGCGATTCCACTCCTCCTATTTACTTGAGAAATAAAAGCACATGTTCACAAAAGATTTGTATAAGAATATGCCCAGCATCTTCATTTATAATAGCCCCCAACTACCAACAACCCAGGTATTTCATCAACAGAATGATGATATACAAATTGCAGTATAAAGGAGAACAATACAAAGCAATAAAATGTGGTATATTCATACCATGGAATATTATTGTGGCAGCCTTGGTAAAACCTGCAGCTGAGAGGCCAATGGAGGGGGGAAGGACATATTCCTCTCTGGGAAAAGGGAGGGTGAGGCAGAGGGTTGAGTATGGTTTCTCTTCAGCGAGTTTAAACAACAGCCCAGATTTGAATCACTGGCTCAGAAAATCCAGCCAATGGAAATTGAAAGATCCACCTTCATGGATGGGTTTGCCAAAGATTGCCATCTCCTGTCCAGCCATAAAAGTGAAGGAAAAACAGGCTTGCCTCTTATTCCTTTCTAAGGCCCTGCTGTTCTACACCCCATTAGTGTGTCCCTGGCCCTGTTTTGATAAACAGGGCAGTCTTAAACTTTTAGGAAAAATTGAACTAAATATCGAAGAAGAGCTGTGAAACAAAACCAAGAGGGAGAAATTGACCAACAGAGTAAAATCATCAACATAATTAGATGCCCAGATATCAGCAAAAAATTACAAGCCATGTGAAGAAGCAGGAAGATACAGCCCAGACAAAGGAACAAACCAAGTATCTTGATGAAACACAGGATTTAGGACAATTAATAAATACTGTTCACACAAATCACCTAAATCAATTCAAGGAGTTGAAAGAAAATATGACTAAAGAGATAAAAAGACATTTAGAAGACACTGGATGAGCATAAAGAACAATTTGAAAACCTGCAAAGAAAAGTAACAGAGCTTATGGGAAGAAAAGACACAATGTATGAGATTAAAAATAGGTTAGAGGGGAGTGGATGTGTCTCAAGCAGTTGGGTGCCTACCTCCCACATGGGAGGTCCCGGGTTTGGTTCCTTGTGCCTCCTAAAGAAGATGAGCAGATACAACAAGCTGATGCAATGTGCTGATGCAACGAGATGATGAAATGAGCTGAAGGACAAGCAGACACAATGAGCAAACACAATGAAAAGGGAGCAAATGTGGCTCAAGCTATTGGGCACCCACCTCCCACATGGGAGGTTCCGGGTTCAGTTCTCAGTGCCTCCTAAAGAAGAGAAGCAGACAATGTATGGACACAACAAGCAGAGACAATGAGCAGACCCAACAAGCAGAGACAACGGGCAGATACAATGAGCAGAGACAATGGGCAGATACAATGAGCAGAAACAATGAGCAGACAGTGAGCAGATTGATGAGGGAGCCATCTTAGGGGGACTAGATTAGAGGGGAGCAGATGTAGCTCAAGCAGCTAAGTGCCTGCTTCCCACAGATGAGGTCCAGGATCCCCAGTACCTCCTAAAAACAATAAACAACAAACAAGCAAATGAAAAAAAGCAACTTGGGAAGCTGATGTATCTCACTCATTGAGTGCCGGCTTCCCAAATACAAGGTCCCAGTTTCATTCCCCAGCCCCATACCAAAAAAATAAAAAGATATAAAAAGATTAGAGGAATTAGAGGGAAAATAGATGAGAGGCATGTAACAGCAAATTTGAATTGATGGCGGACAGAATTAGTGAGAAGACAGAGCACCTGATCTTGAAAATACAGAAGAACAGAAAGGAAACAAATGGGAAAAAAATGAACAGGGTCTCAGGGAATTGAATGACATACATTATAGGTGTCCCATAAGGAGAAGGAAACAGAAAAAATATTTGAGGAACTAATGACCAAAAATTTCCCAAACTTTATGTAAGGCTTGAATATCAAATCCAAGAAAGACAACACACCTCGAATAGAATAACTCTAAATAGATCTACTCTGAGACACCTACTATTCAGAATGTCAAATGCCAGAGATAGAGGATTCTGAAAGGAGCAAGAGAAAAGCAATGTGTCACTTACAAGGGAACCTCAATAAGACTAAGTGCCAATCTTTCATCAGAAACCATGGAAGAGGGAAGTGGCTGTGGCTCAATCAGTAGGGCTCCCATTTACCATATGGGAGGCCCCGGGTTTGGTTCCCGGGGCCTCCTGGTGAAGGCAAGCCCACCTGCACGGCGTGGTTAGCTGACCCAGCGAGCACAAGCAGCAAGGGGGGGATAAATGAATAAATAAATAAAATCTTTAAAAAAAAAAAAAAAAAGAAATCATGGAAGAGAGAAGGCAGTGGTATGATATATTTAGTACCAAAAGAGAAAAACTGCCAGCCAAGAATTCTTTGTCTGACCAAACTGTCCTTTAAAATGAGGGTGAGTTTAAAGACTTTACAGTCTAACAAAAACTGAGGGAGTTTGTCACCAAGAGACCAGATTTACAAGAGATACTAAAGGGTGTACTGCAGCCTTAAAGGAAAAGACTAGGGAGAGAGGCTTGGGAAAAAATGTAGAAATGAAGATTATAAGTAAAGGTAACTAAAAGGTTAAAAGACAGACAATAGTAAGATATGACAAAGGAAAGCTAAGGGCTAAAATGGATGAAGTAAGTAATGCTTTTAGAGTAATAACATTGAACAGTAATGGATTGAACTCCCCAATCAAAAGACATAGACTGACATAATGGATAAAACTATATGAACTATCTATATGCTGTCTACAAGAGACCCACCATAGAGGCAAGGACACAATTGGGCTGAAAGTGAAAGGTTGGAAAAAATATTCTATGCAAATAGTAATAAAAAAAGATCTGGAGTAGCAATACTAATATTGGACAAAATAGATTTTAAATGCAAAGCTGTTATAAGAGATGAATAAGGCCACTATATATTAATAAAAGGGACAATTCACCAAGAAAAAGTGACAATAATAAATATTTAGGCACCTAACCTAGATGCTCCACATGGGCAAAACTGAAGGTAGAATATCTCTACAATAATAATTGGAAACGTCAATACACCACTCTCAGCACTGGATAGAACATCTGGACAGAGGATAAATAAGGAAACAGAGATCTTGAATAATATGATAAATGAACTAGACTTAAGAGACATTTACAGAACATTACATCCCAAAACAACAGGATATACATTCTTCTCAAGTGCTCAAGGATCTTTCTCCAGGATAGACCATATGTTGCATCATAAGTCAGATCTCAAAAAATTTTAGAAGATTGAAATTATACAAAACACTTTCTCTGATAATAATGGAATGAAGCTGGAAATCAATAACAAGTGGAAAAAGGGAAAATTCACAATTATATAGTGATTAAACAATGCAGTCTTAAATAACCTGTGGGTCAAAGTAGAAATTGTAAGAGAAAGTAAATATCTCAAGATGAATGAAAATAAGAAAACAAAATTTATGGGATACAATGAAGGCAGTGTTGCAAGGGAAATTTATAGCCCTCAGTGATTATATTAAAAAAGAGCTAACTGCACATGTGGAGGAACTAGGAAAAGAACAACAAACTAATCCCAAAGCAAGCAGAAGGAAAAAAAATAACAAAGATTAGAGCGTAAATAAATGAAATGGAGGGGAAAAAATGAAAACAATAGAGAGCATCAACAAAACCGAAAGTTGGTTCTTCAAGAAGATCAACAAAATTGATAAACCCTTAGCTAGACCAACAAAGAAAAGAAGATAGGAGATACAAGTAAATAAAATCAGAAATGAGAAGGATGACATTACCACTGACCCTGCAGAAATAAGATAGATCATAAGAGGATACTATGAAAAACTATAACAGCAAACTAGACCACATTGATGAAATGGACAAACTCTTACATTGTCCTTATCAGCTTCTAACATGCTATATAATTAATTCTTTTATATATTGTCTCTCTTCCTACTAGGGAATGAACCCCCAGAGGAAAGAGATTTTTGGTTCACTGCTGTTTCTCCAGAACTTAAACAGAGCCTAGCACATACTAGACTCTTAGTACTTGTTGAATAAATGAATGAGTGATCATTTTAAAGATGAGGATCTAAGATTTGCAATTCTTATGTGATTTGACCGTGGTCACAAGGCCTATAAGTCACAGAGATGGGATGGAAACACAGATTTTACTATCTGCCAGGGCTCAGTCAGACTAGAAGGAGTCTTCTCCAGAGCCACCTGAATTGTTACTGAATAGGACACAAGATTGAAGTGAAAGAGAAAGTGCTGAAGATCAAGACTGAAGAATAAAACAAGCTCAAAGAAGGGAGAATGAGCAATGGGATTGGAAGTATGTAGAGTAGGTTGGAATGCAATGCATATGAGATGAGCCACTGGTTCAGAAATAAGACTGCAAAATCAAGGAACGAGCTAGGGTTCCCCTGCTGAGTGGGACAGACATTCAGCTGAAGAGAGTCATGCAGTGCTAAACAATGGATTGAGAGATTTAAACACATACATACATGCATGCATACAACTGATCTCAGGGCAACCTGCCATAGTGACCATCTGCTGCTTTGGTGTGGCTTGCATCCCTTTTTCTTGCCAACTGCCTATCCCCTGGTACATTAGTTTCTGAAGAAGCTGCTAATTACACAATCTATTCCTTTGGCCATAGGAAGACATATGACCCTTGCTTGGCCAATCTTAGTACTCATCATCCTTGCCACAATGATCTCTTAGGAATGATCTTATGCACAGATGAGCAGGATCCTTCTCTCTATTCCATATAGAGATTAAGTGAGATGAACCCTCACTTTCTCCTGGGCTTACGAAACAGAAATGGTGTAAACCTGATTTTGTTTGTGGACACACTCTGCCTCTTGCCAGATAGAAGAAGTCTATGGACAGCAAGAAAAAATAAGACACAAACTTAAAACTAACAGTGAGTGAGCAAGAGGACCCTTTGGCACTGACTCTTTCAGAGCCTCCAAGGCTAATCCTACTCTTGGACTTCCTACTCATTTGAATAGTTTCTAACCACTTGCAGCAAGGAGAGTCCTGACCAGACCCATCTTTCAAAAACCCTATTTATCTATTTTCCTATTGTTTCTTGAAACTATGCTAAGCACTGTAAAGAGGAAAAATACTGCCATTAACCCAGTCCTCTGGGAGACAAAAATATATAACTTGCAAAAATAACTATTGGGATTTTAAGAAACTCTCCCTGCCACACACACACATACACACTCCCCAACCTCATGGTTTATTAAAGCTCAGGATATCTTTATAATTAAGCCATCCATAGACATTGGTTGAATTCAGATCAGGCCAGCTCACGAACAAGGACCATTGGATCTCAGCAGCATAGATAAGTGGCACAAGGGAGGAAACTTTAATGGGACCAAGAAAACGTATGTAAGTATAGGGTTGACTCCTGAGGAGAGCAATCAGCAGTCCAACTAAGGGAGTTAGATTTGGGCCAGCTTCAATATCAAAGGAGATCCAATCTGGGAGTGGAGCAAAGGGATAGACATATAAAGAGTAGATGAGTCTGAGAATCACAAGGGATGAGAGAATAGTGGTTTTAGGTGATTGACCTTTGGGAGGGGTAATGTCAGCCAGTAACTGTGAATATGAGAGGTGGTGCCAGGTTCCCATTGGCCAGAATGAGGCAAATTTCCAACTAAACATGTTGTAATTCTATCTAGAGATCTGGTTCCCCTCTTCTGTGAGAACAAGACAGGCATCAGCCAACCATCAATGGTGCTGTGAGAGCTCAGAATTCATAGTGGGCTCCGAGTCTTTACCAAAAGTAGCCTGGAAGGGTGAGCCAGATGGTGAGTGTTAGCTACATTCCTAGGAGGAGTCAAGGGTCAAGCCAGTATACCAAAGTTTTGCCTTCATATCTAAGGGTTTGTGGGGAGTCCAGACCTGGTAATGAGACAAGATAGAGAGGTCCAAGGCTGAGGAACCATAGGAACAGAGCAGGAAGCAGGAGTAGGGATGATGACAAGAAAGTGAAAATTTCCAAGAAACTTTCACAAAGGAGGTTGGAGTGCTCCTAGTGCATTTTCATTAATTGACTGCCAAGTGGGATATGGGTACTTCAGTCTGGTTTAAGGATGTGGAATGGCAGATATCATGGGCTAGAGGGTGTGACAGGAAATCAAGGCAGAGATCAGTGATGCACACTGTGCAAACGGTGGGGCTCTGAGAATGGAAAACTACTGGTAGATAGGCAAGTTGCCCTGGGACTCTTCCCTGGATGGTATTGGCATGCTCTATGTGCTGGACTTACAGTCAGGGTCCTGTTCTGCCATTCACCCATTTCAACCCTATAGAAGTATATAATATAATGGGTAAGAGCAGAGTGCTTGGGTTCAAAGCCTAGGTTCACTGTTTACTACTTCTGTGACCTTAAACCAAATCCCTATTCCTTATTTTCATAATTTGTGAAAAAAGAGAATGTTTTGATACCTACCTCATGGATTATAATAATGACATTAATAGTATACCTTAAGTACTTAGGACTGTGCCTAGCATGTATTAAGCACTCACTTAATGTTAGCAATTACTATTTTCTCTCAGGAAAGAAATACATAGCAACAGTAAGCAAATGGGAAAAAAAGGACCACTTTGCTTTTAACTTGCAAGGGTATCTAAGAAACCTAGTAATGCTGTGTTAGAGTAAATGACTTAGGTTTAAGGTCTAAGAGGTCTTCACCTTTCACTAAAGCTTCAATCCAAAACTTGGATCTTACCAGTATCTGGCCTGGCTCATTGTTAGAAGCTGAAGGGAACAACCATCATGCATGGGCATGTGTGAGAAAAGAAGGGCAAGGTCTGCATCCACTTATTCACCAGATGCATTGAGGAGAGGACAGCAAAATGGAGAGTGAGCCTGGGTATGCAATTCAGAATGACAATGTCCCCTAGTTAAGGTGGGCCAATGAATGTCCCAGGCTGCTGTGCAATCATATAACAACTCCTCCTAATTAGGCAGGGGTAGTTTGGAATATAGGAGTGGGTAGAAATGGGGAGTAAGGCTGATTTCTATCAAGAGAAGAGGAGTATTTGCATCCACTCCTATTCATGAATATCTAGCCAATTATAATAAATTTGGGTCCAGAACCTATTTTTTAAAAATTCTCGAAGCCGTTTTCCAGATTTGCTCAGGAATTGGCTGAGATAAGAAGCAACTTGTCACAGAAGGGCTGACTGTACAATATGGCAATTGGCTGAACATTCACCCCTAACCAAATTAATAAACATATTCTAATGAAAACCATACAAACTTGGATTGATACTTTACATAATTATGAGTTTCATATTCATTTCCATCTGATAAATGATGGATGGATTTACTACTAAATGGTTTAGTTAAAGCAATTGAAGCGGTGTAAACCATGGTTCCTTTCAGTGCAGGGTCCAGTGATGCTCTTCAGCAACTCCTCAGCACTTCAGTCCTACTGCAGGCTGTCTTCCAACTTATGATCTGATTATAATGAAGATATCCACCCAAGGCTCAAAATGCAGATATATGACATCTCCTTGGTACACATCCCAATCTGAAAGGATGAAAACACACATGGGGAAATGCATGAGAAAATATTATGAATTGTATGCAATTAATATGTAAGTGCATGGTGAGATGGGAGCATCTACTGGAATGTAATGGTTTAGCTGAGGATTGTTGTTACCTTTTTCTGGTGAATCCCAGTTTCTTTTCATATCTGGTAGAATGGATTCTGCAGAGAAGATTTGTGGCAAATATACTATAGTGAAGCATTGCTGCTAAACCTAGGACAGCAGAAACTTTCATTTTCCCCATCTTGCTCCTCTCTCATCCCAAAATAGTCTCTTCTGATTAGGTATGGATGAATTTCACAGAATCATAACATTTCAGAGATAGAAACAATATCTTGACTCATAATTCCCTCTTGAATACACATCTCCCTTCTAGAATCATATCTTTTTTTCTTAAAATACATTCGTTTGAAATTCCTTTAGTGAAGATGAGTTGATGGTAAACTCCAATTTTGTCTGAAAATGTCTTTGTTTCATCTTCATATTGGAAAGATAGTTTTCCAGTTTATATACAGTTGTTTTTATTCAGAATTTTAAAAAATATTATTCCACTGTCTTTTGATTTCTGTGTTGCTGTTAAGAAGTCAGATGTGAATCTAATTGTTTTTACTATGGTGGATATCTATTTTTTAAACTAATTTTGGTGTCTTTCTTTTATCTCTTTCATTCTGTAATATTATTTCTAGATATGGATTTCTTTTATGTTTGGAATTTGTTGTGCTTCTGGAATCTGAGAATTTGTGATTTTCCTCAATTCTGAAAAATTCTTATCATTTAAAATATTAATGTCTACCATTTTCTTTTTTCTTTTTTTAGGAGGTACTGGGGATTGAACCTGGGGCCTCATACATAGGAAGCAAGCACTCAACTACTAAGCTACACCTGCTCCCTTCTACCAGTTTCTTTAGTTTTTTCTACTGGGACTCTGATTACATATTTTCTAGACTTTCTCTTTCATTCATTCATTTCTAGGCTATTTTCATCTTTTCCTTTATTAGTATTATAAATAACTTCTTCAGAGCTATCTTCTGGTTCACTGATTCTCTCTTTAGCTTTATTCTCTTCAGCTCATCCATTCAGTTTTTTATTTTAATAGCTATTTAATTTTTTCACACATGGAAATTCTATTGTATTTTAATATCCTGGCATTTTGTTCATAATATATTGTTCCTTGATCACATTTTCAATTTCTTCTTTTATTTATATATGCAGTTTAACTGGTCCAATTGAGTATCATCTTTCTGACAATTCCTACCTGAAATCCATGGGAGCCTAAATCTTTTGTTTTTTTCTTTATTGACACGTACTCATTTTGACTTGTTTCTTACAGTTTTATAATTTAGTTTCTGAACTCTTATTTATTTCAGTTCTATGTATATATTCTGACAAGTCTACCTTGAGGGTGATTCTTTACAGAAAGAGGCTGCTTTCATTTCAGCCAAGTACTCCTTCAACCATCACTGTAGGGTAGTCTTTTTTTTTAATATATATATTTTATTCAAGAAGTTTTGAGCTTGCAAAACAATCATGCTTAATGTGCAGAATCCCATACATCACCTCTCCACCAACACCTTACACTGTTGTGGAACATTTGTTTCGGATTATGAAAGAACATCATCAGACTATTACCACTAACTGTAGTTATAAGGTATTATTATTTTTTTTTTCTAAAGATTTTATTTATTTACTCATTTATCCCCCCCTTGTTGCTTGTGCTCGCTGGGTTAGCTAACCACGCCATGCGGGCAGGCTTGCCTTCAGCAGGAGGCCCCGGGAACCAAACCCGGGGCCTCCCATATGGTAAACGGGAGCCCTACTGATTGAGCCACAGCCGCTTCCCATAAGGTATTATTTTTGACTTGAGATTTCCTTGATTACACAGGTAGCACAGAAATAAAATCCAAATCCATATGAACACAGAGTTGTGGTCACAAATTCTCAAGAGAGACTTGTTTTTTCCCTCACCCTGAGCTTACATAAAGATAAACAAGTTTCTTCCGTTGCTGACAGGCTAATATTTTCTAGACCACCTTTTCACTGAACTTAAACCCCTTTTAAAGCTCTCTGTTCTGAACAGGAGTCTGTTTCAACTCCATACCTTACACAGGCCCAAGGCTTGTCTAATATCCTCATATGCAGCATTTAATCCCACTGAGTCACAGGAACCAGTAAATCCCTGACAGCAGTCAAAACTTCAGCATGACTTTATCATTTTTGGATTACCAGTCCCTCCTAATTTTGTCCCTAAATATTTCTCTTATTTTGCTGTAAATTTGGCCACACATTTTAAAGTCTTTGTTATATTCTATCCTGTGTTTCTAGGTGTTTTGAAACAGAAGGGTTTTCCAGTTAGCTCTTAATAATTCCCTAATATGAAACACAAAATTAACCTAGGTCAATATGTTCTTTATAACAACATGCTCTTATTTCAAATGAAATATTTTGCAAAACTTCAATACGTAAAAATAAAATAAAATAATTAGAATAGAATAGCTCTGGCTGAAGACGAGCAGGCCCAAAGCTTGGTTTGGAGTTTTATCTATTCCTCATGGCAGCACCCAAGACATTCACTGGAACCTGTAGGACTGCATAGGGTGCACTTTGAAGAAAAGCCTAATCCTGCTCAAACTCCTGATTTTAAGAAGAAAAATAATTTTCCTAAATTCAGAGAGCTTGCCTTATCCAGAGTTATCTCCTTAGACTGAGTCCATGCTACATATTGACCTGAGGAAAGATACTAAATCCAGGATAGCATCTCTGCTATCAATTCATTTGGCTTCCTGTATGTAAAGACAAATGAGGTGTTTATGTAATTTTATTGAAGTTAAGTGCAGGGTTTTTTTAAATAGTTATGCCTATGAAACATTTCATGAAACCTGATTCCTACATTTCCACTAACTTTCATTGTAATTTCAGAGCTATGTTACCACAGGGAAAAAAATATGGCCCCAGGACCCAAAATTACCTCAAAGAATGCAGAAAAATCTGTGACAAATGCATATTAATTGGGAAAAAAATCCCTTATAATAAAATATAACCTCTTAATAAAATAGTAAGCAAAAAGATGGAACATTATAAATTGGATTTTAAATCAGGTATAGAAGAAAGAAGCTTCATTTCATTAATCAAGCACTCCATGCTTTAAAATATTATATTTATTATCTCCACAAATCCTATCACATTCAAAGACAGCTGAGTTGAACAAGCCCTTTCTTATAGTTCTCCTTTCTCTGAAAGTATCTGATTCATACTTTTCCCAGGTGTGTTAGGACAGATGAAAGTAGAGTAGAGTAAAAAACTGATCACAGGCATTTAATCTTTAACAGGAAAGGGTGAGAGCTGGATTTCTGTAACCAAGAAGCCATGTCAGTGTAAAGTCTCTACTGTCTCTTTTCCTGCCACAATTGTAGGCCAGGATCCTTGTAGTGGCTGATTTCAGAATAAGTCAGAGCCAGATGGTTTGTGATTAGTTCCACTGGAAAAGCAGGATTGGGCAGAAAGACCACACGGCTCATAGGTCTGTTTGCTTCCTCAGAAGGGCAGCAAAAGTAAATGCGAAAATGTAACGTGAGGCAGGGAAAAAGGGAAGGGAAACAGACCAAAGCAAAACGTGAAGCTAGATTTTTATTAAAAAATTGCATTTACCCAAATGAACAGAGTAAGCTTTAAGAAAGCTTTATCTCTTCCAAACTTCCTTACACAGTCGCCATTATTCTCTAGGTTTCATGACATGTCTTATCTTCCCTGCTAGACTCCAAACTGAAGAGGAGGGCATCAATAATTGTTACATTTCTGTAGCATCCCAAGGTCTATAAGACAATTTTCTCCTACGTTACCTCATTTATTATTCAAATCAAGGGAGGCATTTATTACTATAAGCTCCATTCTACAATTGAGGAAATTGGGTTTCAGAGCAGTCAAAAGATTTGCCTGGGATCACATAGCTAGTAAATGATAAAGCCAAGAGTCAAACTAAAGGTCTCTAATCTCTCTTCCTGTGTTCTTCCTACTGAGCCAAGACACATGTCTGGTTCATTCCTGTCCCATCCATCACATTTTGTACAGAATTTAAAGGAAAAAAAACACTGAAGGAATAAATAAATTTTCAGAAGAAAATTAACTCCATATCAAGATTACTTGCAGGAACTATTTCAAGTGGTCCTGTTAAATTATACCATGTGCAAGTTGAGTCTCCAGTTGTACTTTATTTCATGTGCTATATGTGATTAATCTGCATAGCTTTGAATTTCCAGACCCTTCTACAACATGGTAGGACCCAGAAATAGGAATACAATAAGTTACACTTCAGGATCTCTTCCGCAGCATGAGGTGGCTTACACCATTGGGAGTAATGGTTAAACTACTACAACTAATATTTGTAAACCATTCACCAGAGGTGAGTTCATGTGCTTGGGGCTTTATATTCATCATATCATTTAATTCCCATGAAATATGATCCTGTGAGATCCTATCCTATCACCCTATATATAGGACGATAACCAACAAGATTTAGAGAGACTTACCAGATTAAGTAATTTCCCCAAGATTATTGAACTGGTTAGTGGAGAATAGGGATGTAAACTAAGGTTAGTCTACTTAGCAATTCAACAAACATCTACTGCACAGCCTCCAAGAAGTTCTTAGTTGATCTTGGGAGGTAGACAAGCAAGGAGGTAGAGAATTGCAATACTGTATGGCAAGAGCTATACAAGAACCAAACCCAGTGCACTATATTAGGAGGATTTGAGGAATATCAAAATAAGACTTGGGGGCTAAGGGATCATTCCAAGATGAGATGACCTTGAACTGAGTTGGAAGTTAGTCTTATGCAAAAAGACTTAAAACACATTAAAGGCAGGGACTGTGATATATGCAAGATATGAAAGAGTGAAATATATTACCTCTTTGGACATGATGAATATGGAATTATAATTTCATAAATGAAATAAGTGTGTTGTACAGTGGGTCTAGAGAAGTAAGGAAGGCTTGGTGTGTCAAGTAAAGAATTTGAATTGTGTCCTGAAGGTAATGGAAAATCGTTGGAGGATTTTAAGTAGAACAGTGATATGAGATTTATGTTTGGGAAAGATCATATTTGCTTCAAGAAGTTTAGAGCATGCAAGTGAGGAGGACTCAGTTACCAAACAAGAAGAGTTAGGTAGTTCTTGCAATAACATAGGAAAATGTCATAAGAAGCTAAACTAAAGTAGTAACAATGGAAAAGAACAGGAGGGGACAAGTCGAGAAAATTCTTGAGGCAAAAAATCTACAGCACTTAAGGATTATTACATTTGAAGATGAGAAAAAGACTACCAGCTTGTGTGTCCTGATGAATGGTGTTTCCCTTTACTAAAATTACAAATAATGAGAGTGGCAGATATTTATTTTCTTTCTTTCTTTCTTTCTTTCTTTCTTTCTTTCTTTCTTTCTTT